>ML996688.1:559746-751797 GCA_010356995.1 Trichodelitschia bisporula | reverse complement strand
GGAGGGGCAGAGAAGAAGTCCTGTCGGAGGTTTGAGCGCGGCGCTGCAAAGTGATGGCAAATGCCGTTGGGCGCGGACCGGGTTGCCAGGTGATCACCCCTGCGGACTCCCTGCGAGCATCGAACGAGACTGGTGCGGTCTACCGTCGTGCGGTTGCGAAGTGGAGACGATTGTGTGAGGGATAGGCGAACTCAAAGGTTGTGATGACGGCCACGGAACATGTGGCCTACGCTGAGTTGTATGCGTGCTTACATGGTGCAGCGCCAGTGAAGCTAGCCAGGCATAATGGTCCTTCATGAAGATAGCAACGTGCGAGCTGTGTGGTGTGGTACCGAGTAACAGGGCCCGCGAGTGACTGAATCACGGCTGCCGGAAGCAGCAATATACGGGGGGCCGAGATAGGTGAATATGCTTGGGCGGAAGACGCGCATTCCGGACGCGCATGGGCGCTGAGAGGGGCCTACGTAGTAAACCAAGCTACGAAGCATGAGGATTGCCGTGGATAGACGGGTTTCTTCCGTCAATCGACGGGAAGATCCATATGGGATCGATATGAATGTCTGGGCAGTTGCGTACCTCTTGAGTCCAATCTCCTCGCCGGCAATTTACGTGCACCGGCTTTTCCTGGAAACTGGTTGCGTCGTATATGAACGTGGGAGATAGCGCGGCAACCACGGCACAGGCTGGTGTGCAGGTGAAGCAAGCGCCTCACATAGGCGCCAGAAGCACATGTAGAAAGCTTCGATATTCCCGCGAGTCCTCCTGGAATGGAAGTGAGATCCTTGCGCAATTGTGTTTCGAAATGTCAACTCGAGGAGTTTACTCCTCCCAAGGTACCTTGGGTTCCTGAACGCGCTGCAGGGAATCAAAAGTACCTTCCGGATTGGGCTGTTTTGAAAATCATCATCGGCCCCCAGACCTCCAGGAATGGACGAGGAGAGCAGGGTTCCAGTCCTCCCAGGGCAGGAACAAACAAAGACTCTGGTTCATGAACCTCAATATGCTGGTAACGGCGACTTAGGCCCGGCGCGGCGAAAGAAATCTGCTGCATGATAAGGGATCCGCCAGAGCCTCAGCACGTCCTTCCTAGGCCAAATAAGCACACCATTAAAAAAAACTCCCGGAATTTGAAGAGATCATCTCACGTAGCCCCAAGTGAGGGTGATTTCGGCATCAACTCGGGTGGGTCCGATCCCGGTTCCGGGAACGGACGAATAAGTAGCGCAAAGTTCTCATATGGTCTGAGCAGTAGAGGCACCAATATGCAGACACGGTAGACGTTTCCGAAAAGCGACGCCGGGGCATTCAAGTGGCGCAGCTCAGCCTCGCATACGACGTTCGCGTTTGGAAAGGCAGCATGCGCGTTTATTCGTTGTTGGCAACCAGTCGAGGGCCTCGCAGGAAGGTGCATCGAGAGAAAGGTGTGTTGAAGTCTGGGTCCCGCAGCCCGTGGCTTGTCGAGGTCGCCAGGAGTTGCGAAACGAAGCCAGGGCTGAAGTGTCGCCTGTAGCCACCAGATGCTAGCCTCGACAGCGGTGGGCGGATCTACGAGCGGGAGAAGATCCGAGACTGGGGGAATCTGCCCTTTCGAAGCGCCTCATAAGTCATGGCGTGCGTGGGACGCCATATCCCCATAGTACTTCCGGGGGGCATGAGGAGGGACGTGGGTGAGGGGATCTCGATGGCTGCAGCCGAGGCAGGGCTTCTAGTGGTGCCGTGGGCATGAGGAAGACGGGGGTGGGAGAGTCGAAGGAGAGTTGAGAGAGCAGAGTTTGGTGGTTAATCCGACATGGAGAGGACATGGGGACATGAAGGAACATTGCTGCGAGTGAGGTCAAGACGCCGGAAGCCGGGATAATCCTTACCCGTGCATATCTGGCGCAGGTTTCAGGCAGCGCCTGCCTCTTCGCCGTTGGCCGCTATCTCTCTCTCAGTGGGCCGTCGACTTGCTGGCATTAGCCGTATCGTGCAGTCGTGCAGCGGTGCAGTGTGCAGTATGTGTGGGTGTGAGGTGAGCGACTAGGTGGCTGTGTGCTGCGTATGTGTGTGGAATAGCGCCGAGTTCCTCAAAAAGTTCTATGACACTCACAGCTCGCAGCTATGCAGTACGCGGTACGCCAGCCTGTAACGAAGAGATCAACCCCTCCAATTCACCCCTGTCAGCCGTTAGGATGGCCTGCTCACCCCCATCCCATCCACACAACAAGCTTTGCTCTGGCTCTGCCCACGCTGCACGCGGCCTGTTCGCAGCCGAGCCGATCGACGCTCACCCGGTCGATCAAAGAGCGTCACACAGCGGCGCCACTCTGCCATGATGGTCGATATCGCGATATCGCCATCTTCGCTGATCAGGTGTTGAACTTCTGCTCGGCCAAAGGTCGGTAGGGAGATGGCCGACATCTCTCGTTCCTGCACCGCTTTCTGCAGCCTTCCCAACCCGTGCAGCTTTATGCCGGAAAACGACCTCTCCGGGCCGCCTCGCATGCGCATCCTCGTCGTGCTGCGCCGCCTGGAAAAGCGTCATCGCGACCGCTGAACGTTTTGCCAATGTTGCCAACGCGTCGCCGCTTCGAGCTCGAGCGGTCGCTGTGAAGATAACACGCCCTGCTATTGCGCCCGCGCACACCCAGCCCACACGCGAGTGTCGTTTCGGCTACGGGATTGCGAGTACGCCCGGGTACCTGTATGAAATAGATTGGGGGACGCGACATCAGTCCTCAAATCTCCAGCACAATAATTGTGCGCGTACCGCGCAGTGGCCGCCTGGCCTATGATTAGAAACGCGTGGCTGCCCCTCTTCTTCATCCAAAGTATTGACCTATTCGTAGTGTTCCTGTGCTGATTTCCCGAGGTGAATGCAGATTAAATGGAGGTGCCGTGTCTCCAGCAAACTGGTGGTGAACTTGTGCGGGGGGGTTGTGCGTCACACAGCGTCACCACACTCATGGCATATTGCACTCACCCCGCCCACGGCACCCCACTCCGCACGCGGGGCGGCAATACGGTGCCGTCTGAGACGCGTCCTGTCGCTATATCCCGTACCTACCGCCGGAACCTCTGCAAAATCCGTCAACTGGCCACCCCTGGCCAAAGCCGCACGACCAGCACGGGCATTGTTCCTAAACAGGCGTGCTCGTCCTGTCGCTTAGAAGGTAGGATAGGGTACGTACTTGGCGAAAAAAAAGTTGGGGACAGACAAGCGACGAGAGACGAGCGTCCGTTGAAGATAACGGAAGCGATGCATGCTTACTTGGTTGAGTAAGGACGGGCAGTGCGGGAAATTCCGCTTTCCGTTCCTCACAAGCCGCTCCGCACCGCAGACCGCGCACAGGCGGCAGCTTCGTAAGGCACAATGCCGCAAACCATACTGCTCACCAGAGCATAAGTTGACGGTTGGCTGACATGGCGTCGGACGGGGGTCAGCCGGGCCCGTAAGGCCGACGGGAAGCGCATCAAGGGCTTGAAGCCAGTCAAAGCCTCCATCGCGCCCCATCGACGGGCTTGGCGCGCGTGGCGGGTGATCAACAGCAACGGGAGAAACGGCGAGCATCGAAGCGGGGGTGGGGGAGTAGGGCATGGAGATGTGGAGGGGGGGGGGGGGGCCGCAGCACCTGTTTTTTTTTCCTTTCTTTTCAGCCGAGTGGCTGGCCCATCCGCCGCTACGACGTAGATGGCGACAGTGTTCGTATCAGCGACTACTGCGGGACAATCCACGTCGAAAGAACGACTTCCGTGCGATGAAAGGTGTTCGATCGCATGTGGTGGAAACTGTTCGCTGCCATCTTGTGTTGCCGTTATCCGGAGACGGGCCGCCGTTAGAAAGTCGAAACAGACACACGGCCTGAGGCCTTAGGGCCATGGGATCATGGATCGAGGATGGGCACTTCGGTAACATGGAAAGAGAGTAGGAGGGGTAAGTAGAGGAGAGACGAGACAAGGGGAGGGCAAGGCAAGCAAAGACCACACCCAGGTACCACCCATGAGATGCCGTGGAAAGGTACACCCTGACGCGAGATGCGCAGGTGTCGTGGACAGCAGTTTGACAGCGGTGGGTGCTCTGAGCGCGAGCAGCCCCCCGCGAGCGTTCCTGAGCGCCTCCTGGGATGGGAGAGTGAGCGACGAGAGCAGTAACAGGATGCTGATCATCAATGGCGATTGAGCATTCCACGGAGTTTCGTGCCGAGTAAGGAGGTAAACTACTACTGTTGCATCGAAGGAAAGAGAGGAAGAAGACAGAGAGGGAAGAAGACCGAGAGGAGATGAGAAGCGTTGACGTGGCTTGGTTGTGTTGTGGAGTGGCGTTGGTGTGGCGTGGCGGGGATTAATTTTTGGGCGGAGTGAGGGCGGAGCGGGCGTGGCGGGGCTCTGTTTCCACTCTTCACGGCTTCATCCTATTTCTTGGCAACTGGGCGGGGGCAGAGTTCCTCTCTCTCTCTCCGTTTCTTCCTCTCCACCTCCCCTCCCCTCCTCTCCTCCCCCATGATCTCTCCTTCTCTCTCCGCCACCGCCATCGCAACCCACAACAACATCCTCAGCCCCGCTCCCGCCCCCGCTCCACCCTAGACCCCTCCCCCGCCTCCGCACTCCACCTCCTCTTTCCACCTCACAGCTCCGCCCCATGCTCTTCCCTTTCTCTCACTCCCTCTCCCCTTAACCACCTCCCCTCTGAAGCATGCCGAGACAGACCCCTGCTCTCGCCTCCTCAGGCACTTCCTCAGGCATGAGATGATGACCCGACTGGCCCATCTCAACTCCTACTCCGTTTCTTCCCCCACCACCAACACACTACTACCGTACGCCATTCACCTTACTCTTCCCTCATCCACCCATTCAGGCTCATCCCATCTCACTTTATGCAACCCTAGTAAGCCACACGCACATGCACATATGCCACTACTGCCTCCAGGCTCCTCCACCTTCCCCGCCATGCAGCCCGCCAGTCCTCCAACCCGTCCCGCCATGCAACCTCTGGACTGCGCCCATGACGGAGCGTGGACGGAGAAGGTGTGCGGGTGTAGGTATCTGTCGTCTGCGCCCCATTCTCCACCATACACACCACACCCCTCCCATCTGCTCGCTGCAAGTTGTTCCCGTAAGGCCTTGCTTTCTCAACTCCCCCAGTCTACCCGCTCCCCCCCATATGCACCATCTTCTGCCACTTGCTGCTTGTCTGAAGCAAGCGAGTCTTCTGCACCCCGACCCTTCCGTTGGACAAGGGTCATCTCTCGAATGGTTATTTGGAAATCATTGCCCCATGTTGTCAATCATGTGTTTCCCACCTCCGATACGCGGCCGTTGGAGCAGGCAAACGAACATCAGCTTCTTTCTGCGTACTAAGCGGCTGCTGCTGCGCCGGCCGAAGCAGGAGCATGTATGGGGGCGTATGGGCGCTCTTCTGGGCTCCCTAAGGAAGTCCCACCACACCCCAGTTCAGGTAACAAGGCTTCCCGGCTTCTTCTTCTGGTCTTCTCATGTTCCTCGTGTTTCTTCTTTCTCTTCCAACGCACTCCCCCGCTTCAACTACCCCTCCACCTTCTCCCCTACCAACTACGATCACCAACGGTCATCCTAGAGTCTAAACACTGCAAGCCAGAAGCGGAGAGGCAAGCGTTGTGGCGGATACAGGAAAGTCACTAGTGGGCCGTGCCGTCTCCCATCTCTATACTCTGTCTGCTTCTATCGCACTCCACATTCTTGTGCAAGTTGTGGCCCTTTCCATTTTCCTTGTCATTCTCCCCATTCATCGATCTCTGGCCCCCCACTCTCGAAATTCCCCGGTCAACCCGAGAAAACAGCCCTCGACTGCCCAAAGCGTCGGCAACTGAAAACTGGAACAGACAGGGAGGCACGGGGCACGAAAGCAGCGACCACCTACTCTGCACAGGTCTAAAAACTCCCTCGTCTAATCCCACATCAACCCGGACGCGCGGTGCTGGGTTTAGCTCTGTATTAACCGAGGCCATTATTACCTCTGAGACGCTTAACGGCCTAGCCCCTCAATATAGCGTCTTGTTCGATCTACGCGCATCACATCGCTTGCCTGTCTTTCTCGCCGGCTACCCTTGCATGGCCCGCGCCGACCTTCAAAGGCTCCTGCTGAGTGATAACCAGCGGATTAGAGATTGACAGGCCGGGATCCCGAGGCGGATCGACTCCCCTGGCCACCGTTGTGAAGCAGGGCACGGCTGATGGGACAATCTATCGGCAAGCATCTGGCTGCATCACCGTTGCCAAAAAGTCCCACCAAACCCGCCTTGCCAAAGAAAGACTCCAAAAGCGCTCAGCCTTCCTCCGAACCTCCCGAACCTCCTTCTGCTTTCACCTCCCCTTCCCCGCTTGCGAGCTTTGAAACCTTCCTCGTCCGTCCCTCTCTTGGTTTCTTTACCCCATCAAGGCTGTGATACAGCCGGACCGTTCTTCCTTCCCCCCACCCCACCTCGTATCGTCACCTACCCCAGGTTTGCTCGCCATCTGCTTTGGTCGCAACTCCACTTTTAGACGTCATTCCCTTTCCGTCCATCAGCCTGCGACTATTCATAATCTCCCCAGCATCTCCTCCTTCGCCTTCCTCGACTTTTTGAAGTTACTGAGCAATGCAAGTCGCCAGCATGGTGCACATTCCACAAGCAGAACCCCATGAGCCGCCCCGCTACATGCGGCAAGCATCCACTCACTCGCTATCGCGTCCGTACGAGGCTCAGTACAACGCAGCATCTGGTCTTCTCTCGAATCCGTATTCAAATCATAGCACGCAGTCCTTCGAATTCACCTACACCCACAAGGTGCCAGCACCGCAGGAACCGCCGTCGCCACCAAGCGAGGAGATCAACAAGCCGTCTCTACCATCGATTTCCAGCCTTCTGGGCATGACTGAAGGTGGTGAGTAGCTGCCTAGAGTGCTTCGGTAGCGTGGTGAGAAATAGCTCTGACGAGTTCTAGCAACTCAAGCCCAGCAAGAGCAGCAGGCCACCAACGCGGGACAGAGCCCCGAATTTCAGCCGGAGACCCTCACTCAGACGTACGCGCCAGCAGTAACGAGCTCGCGAGTCGTCCCTCCTCTGACCCCGCCTCTGGGCCCGGACCCCACCACAGTGATCGAATCCCATAACCACAACTCTCCTCCCGCAACGTCGCCCCACTCGACCGTATCCGCGCCGCCATATTACATCGGCAACTCGACGAACAACGGCAGCATTGAGCCGAACCACCAACGACACAGCTTTTCCGACGGCCCCCGCAAGCGGCCTCGACTCAGCGGTCCGCAGATCAACAGCGTGTACACGACTGCACAGCAGCAGCAGGTCCCCACGTACGCAAGCACACAACCACCGTTGTCGAGCATGTTCCCCGGATCGCCGTACAGCGCTTCGTCCGGTTATGCCGTTTCGCCCTACGGACCGCCGACATCGGCATCGAGCTACCACCCGTCACCCAGCGCCGCCTCCTCCACCTTCACGCCCTCTCCAGCCCTCTCTTCCAACCCTTACTTCCACCCCTCCGACTCTCAAGTATACTCGGCACCGAACTCGAGCATGTACGCGCAACGGCCGCTGCCTTCGAATTTCCCGCCTCCGCTATCCGTAAACCTAATGTCATACCCTCACCCACACAGCGCGTCGGTATCCGCTATGGGCCCCTCGACGAGTAATCCGTGGCAGCACCACCACTACATTTCGCCCTCCAGCGCGGCCGAGTTTCCGCAGTCACAGGACCGGTACGTGTGCGTGACGTGCAAGAAAGCGTTTTCGCGGCCTAGCTCGCTGCGGATTCACAACCACTCGCATACGGGAGAGAAGCCTTTTGCGTGCTCACACAAGGGGTGTGGGAAGCGGTTCAGCGTGAGGAGTAATGCGAAGAGGCATGAGAGGGGATGTCATGTTGGCGGCGAAGGCGCCAGTGTAGGGCCATAATGGGCGAAGGCACCTCTCTGGTCTGATTGGTTGGACGATGGACGTTTAAGAGACTGAAGGACGACGGCCGAAGCTCGGTCAGACGAGTCGATCTACCAAGCAATATCGATCGTTCTGGGTCCAACGATACACGAGCGAAGATGCAGACAACTCTTTCACATGTCGCCTCGCCTTACAATGTCTGCTTCGGCATGACCGACTTGGAGCCTGAAAGATGTCGACTGAGGATTCTAGCACCACGCCATAAAAAGGGTGCAACGCGATGCGGTTCACATTATTCGTTTTGTCTTTTCCTTTTATATTTTCCCCATCTCTTGATATCACTGGAAAGGCGGTGCTTTGGTCGGGACTGGAGGAGGCGTTTCTTGTGCATAGGCTGCTTTTTCGCCTTCTGTCCCCCTGGATTTGGGACTGGCGGGATAATTTCTGATACAGGTTACGCGACTGCGACGTTGATGGTTGACGATTTTTGGGATTTGCGGTTTCTTGTCATCATCTGTCATTTCTCGTACTGTGTTTGGATGTGACTTTTCAAAGATCTGGGATGGGATAGATGGATGGGTATTTCGGTCTCGTGTTCTTTCAATGTGGACAGGACGGCTCTCTGAAGCCTATTTGGGAGGATTTCTAACGCTCTCTCCTTTGGTTCTGTCTACAGTTGCGCATCTGCGCCACTTCCTTCATGTATTGTACTTACGTTCGGTCCTCGCGCCCGCGGCCGCGGCCGGGAGGCGGAGGCGAGGGAGGGGTAAATCTAATCCCGAGTTCGATGGATCCCAAGTTTTTGGCGGTGCAACATGCAAACACATATCCCATATGCGTATCTCACACCTTCCAGACGGAGGCCCATCGCGATTCCGCCCATAGCGATTCCTCCCATCGCGCCTTCCCCCGGCCGCCGGCACCCCTGTCACCCGGCCCGAACCCCGGCCCCGGCCCCGGCTCCGCACCCGTAGCCGAAGGCGTTTCACATCCCGCGCCCGCGCCCACACCCACGGATCCCGAAACATCAAACATCGCCCACGCGGGTGCACCTGACACCTCGTTCGTCGCGGGCGCGCTGCACCGAAGGCGTGTGGAACGCAGTGGAAGCACCCGAGGGTAACGCCACGGCGCCAGCGATCGCTGCTTGGGGAAGAGATTGCGAGGGGGGTGCATCGGGCGGGTACGTGCATCGGGATCGGTATGGGAGTGGGGATCCGGGACGGGGCGCGTGCAGCGGGGAAGATTCTCCCGCGCTTCTATGGGAGGGGGGGTGAAACGTGGTGGCGGTGTGGGGCGGTGTGGGGCTGTGCTGTGCGTTATGGGCGGTGGTAGGAGGGCCGGTGGCAGCCCAGCATGATCGAGGCTTAAGACTCACGTCAAATCCCATAGCGCGCAACGGCCGCTAGGTGGAGGTGTCACGCATGGGACGCGGTACCGCAGCGGTGTAGGCGCGGAAAGGGGCTGAAGGACCGGCACCGGCAGGGCATATCCGGCCGCCGGGAGGCGGGCGGGGGGGCGGATGCCGAAGGTGGCGATTCCGAAGGGCGGATCCGTGGTCGGGGCGGAGAACGCACGGCCGAGAGGCGGAGCTCGGGTATAAGCCAACGCATTAACGGTGGAGCGGTGGGGCGCGTGGGCAGTTATGCACGTTTTGCGGGCAATGGACGTTTGGTTTGGGGGAGCGATGTGTGGTCTGGCATCAACCCTGATCCTCGCGTATATATACCGGCCTGTGCTATGATATCATAACTAGACTATGAGGCTGCAGCTCGCGAGGCTCGAAACAGTACTATACCCCGTTACAGTCCCCACGGGGAGGTCATGCTCAGTCCGCTCCGCTCCGCTGTTCCTCCACCTCCAGTTCTGCTGCGTGCGTATCCGCCGCCCTTCCGGCCGATCAAATCGGCGACGCAGGGCACGCAGTATCATACAGCACCGCCTGCACAAACTCCGGCTTAACCGCGCCCTCATACCCAAGCCGAACAAGCGTATTCCCCTTCGGCTCATACCCCGGCCAACCCAGCCTCTTCAACCCACCCACAGGATCCTTAGCAAACGCACCCCACGCGTCCTGCACCACGCGGCCCAGGCCCGGCGCACCGCCGAACACAAGTGCGATATCGGACCCGTGCATCGCACCCATCGTCTGGCCCGGCTTCGTGAGCGCGAGGTGGTAGCGCCAGACAGGCACCTTGTGCAGGGCACGCGCGGCTGCCGTCCACGCCGTACCGCAGCGGAAACCGTTGTTTAAAGCGACGTCAACGGCGGCGTCGAAGGAGCCGGGACCGCCGAGGGTGCTGAACATGGTGGATTCGTTGTGGTTACTGCCGATGAGGAGGGGCTGTGGGCGATCATTAGTACGGGGAAATGCAGGGGAGGAGGAGCAGGGTCGCACCTTCTGCACGAACTTGCCCGCCTTAGCGCGCGCGGGGAAGTCGCTGAAGATAATCTTATCATCGATCGTCGGGCCGAAGTAGCCGACCACGGCTTCCATAAGGCTGGTGGGAACGGGCATGGCGGCCTGCAGCTCCGCCAGCGTCTTCTTCTGCACGCACGCCACGGCCGTCTTGCCGGCCGACTTGCCACCGCAGCCGAGCTTCTCGCTTGTCTTGAACCACGCATCCTCGCGCGCGGCCGTCGTGGTCGGTGCAAACGGGCCGCTCATCATGGCCGTGCCGGACTGCGCAATAAAAGCGCTGATATGCGGATCCTCCAGCCACTTATACGAGTAGTAGTCAACCGACGATCCGCCCGCGCTCTCGCCGAACAGGGTGATCCGCTTGGGGTCACCGCCAAACGCCGCGATGTTCTCCGCGACCCACTTAACCGCGAGGCGCTGATCGAGCAGCGCGGGATTACGATCCGGCACATCGGGCGAGCCGGGGAAACCGAGGATATTGGTGCGGTAATTGAACGACGCGACCACGACGTCCTGGTTCGCCGCCAGTTTTGCGCCGTTATACATGGGGGTCGAAGCGTCGCCGAGCGAAAATCCGCCGCCGAAGATCCATAGCATCACGGGCTTCTTAGCTCCACCAACGCTGGGTGTCCAGACGTTCACGAAGAGGCAGTCTTCAGACACGGGGCCGGCAGCGAGCTCGGCCATGTGAGCGGCGGCCGGACGGGGCTGCGAAGGACAGCCGGGACCCTTTGCGCTGTCAGTCTTTGGAGCGAGTTCACAGCCGGGGTAAACTCACAAACTTGGCGGCTGTGATGGTCTTGTCGCTCTTATACGGCTTCGGCGCCATGAACCGGTTCGCGCCCGCGGTGCTCTCGCCGAACGGAATGCCCAGATACTCGGTGACGTTTCCCGCGACATGGCCGATGACCGGTCCGCTAGTGGTTTTTATGGGCGTATCAGCGGCCCATAGTGCTGAGACGGGGGACAGCAGCGCGAGCGCTGAGAAAACGAGGGACTTGGTCATTGTGACCCGTTGGGTTAGAAAAACAGAGTTGAGGAATGTGCGACGCCGGAGATGCATCCTGGGCTGACGATGTTTATGAACCACTTGAGGGCACATATTGCCGCTATGACGGTGTCCGAAATTGGCTTTCCGTCTAGAGTGTGTAATTAAGGCATGTGGGCTCGTAAGAAGGGTGGCTGACGGCGGGCCGTGGACGGTCCGTGGAGGGACACCGAAGTGATGAGAGCTCGCATCGTTGAATTGACCGTAAAGGACCGAATCTCATCCCACCCGAGGGGATGTGTGCATTGCAACGTACTGTTCGGTTGTCGATGCTGTACAGAAGTTCACGACATGACGTTGGGGATCATGTAGATTGGCGCTCGCCGACTAGCCAATCAGAAGGCAGGGAGTAACCACACAAGGCTAACCTCCACCCCCCCTCCTCCTCAATATTTCTTCCATATCTTTACCTAAACAAGTACTCTCTAGCTGCGCGTTAACTCCAACCAGGGCTCGCCTGTAACCGAGTACATCTGCCAGATGAATTGACAGGTGCGAATCTGATCACCGGCCGGGATGGTGACGGACAGAAATGAGAACGGGTGTCCAAAAACGGGTGACCGGGCTCTCAGGATACAATAACCGCAGGGCATAGTACGGAAGCCCCATACTTTATGAAGTGAAGCTCGCGTACTGTGACATCCTAAACGGAGCACTTTCGCTTCTATTCTCCGCCAGATTCCGGCCCACCAGCACTCCGCATCCAACACTCCGGCCATCTCTTCTCTATCATCAACAACTCCGCCGGCAAAAGCAGCCAGTCCAGCCCTCCATCGAGATTGCAAACACGGAATTCGCCGCTGAAAAACACTTCCCGCAATGTCCAAGGTCCAACAAGCGAACGGCCGCAATAACGCTTAATCTATCTCGGCACTACCCTCCGCACGTCCCGCGCCGCGCTCCCCAATCCCGCAAACCCCTCTCAATTAGAGTGCCGCGATGCCGAGCCGAGCTTGGAAATTCGGCGACGGAGGTTAGATTAAGAGAGCGTCCCTGGTACCTGGGTGGGGAGCGGGTTTGATGAGGCAGGGTACGGAGCGGGAGGATTGATGGGACATGGAGAGGGGTTCAGGAACGATCGGCCCGATGGGCAGATTGAGTGCTTTGACAGCGGGATATCGGGCCGGGTCCCGACGTTCAAAGAATGTTGGATCTTCCTTCCCATGATGATAACGTACCCATTGCATATCTAACATACCACACTACCACCCTCAACTCCATCTCATCACCGCCCCAAATACTTCAACTCCAGCCACCTTAGCGGCGGAAACACTAACGCCGCCCACGAAAAGCCGAGATAATTGCCTAACTGTACGCCATTAGCCTCCATCCAGCAGTCACATCACAGCAAAAGGAAGACTCACATCCGCCCCCGCGGCCAACTTCGATATAGGCCCCACAAACCAAACCTGGCTCATCCCCAGCACCGCCCCAACCCACCCCACAAGGAACGCCGTCCCCGCCGCCCACCCCGCCGGCAACGCTGCCTTATCACTCCAATCCTCCCACCGCCACCCCCTCCGCCTCCGGAACAGCCCATGCTCCCAAATCCAAATCGCAATCAGAATAACAACAAAGTACCCCATCAGCGCCAAAAAGTTCTCAAAAATCTCCGCCAGGCGGCCCCGCCCTGCAAGGGCACAAACCGTGTACACCACGATCCCGATCCCATTGAAGACCACGCGCGGCACCCGCGCCAATGGCCCGCCCAGCATTTGCCACCCGATCCCGGCGGAGTATGTCGGGGCAACCGTATTCGCGACCAGGCCCAGCGCGGCGATGATAGCACACGCCCGCCCGAAATCACCCAGCGGCGAGAACCCTTCCACGAGCAGCGCTCCAGGGCCATGATCGTGCGCCGCCGTCCACCCCGGATCGCTCGCAACCCCGCTCCCTAGCCCGACGCCCAGCAGCAGGGCGAACGCAAAGCTGAGCGCCAGGCCCGCGAACGTCGGGAGTGCGGTACGCCAGCGCGGTGTGCGGGCAGGCGCGTACACGAAGTAATCGGCGCCGACGCCGGCGTAGGTGATCGCGGCAGCGAGGCAGATGCTGAAGAAGGAGGCGCGGTTGGCCCTGACCGTTCTTGCATCACCTATGCTCGGAGCGCTGAGATCGAAGCGTGGGCCTGCGGACCCGGCGAGCACGGCGAAGACGAAGAGCTGTGGGATCCAAGCGTGGGTTTCGAAGCGGGCGAAGGGCGCGAAGCCTAGTGTCGTGATTGCCGCCGTGAGCAATGCAATGATGATAATGCCGACAACTACACTCAGTCCTGGGGCCACGGCGGCGAGCATCTGCCCACCCACCACGCAGTCAATCAGGGCATACCCGAGCATCACGACCCCGTTAAGGATAACGACGAGACGCGCAGGCCACCAGCCCATGATGAAGCGCGCAGCAACAACGGTGCGGAGCCCGGAGCGAGGACCGAAGGACGCGGTGTAAGCGACGGCGGCGCATCCCGGTAGCACTCCGAGAGCGGCGGTGAGTGCGGCGTCGCGGAAGGAGAGGCCGAAGGTGGCTGGGCCGAGGATGCCGAGCGTTATGTTGTTGGCGGCGAGGTTGATGCCGAACCAGAGGCGGAAGGTGCGGCCGAGGGTGTGTGCGGTCGCTGGGTGTCGTGCGGTCTCGGGGACACGGGCTATCCCTCTTGACTCAAAGTTTGTGGTTATGATGCTGTTCCAGAGGCGGGTGGCGAGGGAGGTGGCTGGGCGTGGGGCGGAGGAGAGATCGATGACTGTGGGTTGGCAAGCGGAAGAATGTGAGGAGGGCGATGGGGCCAGTTCAGCCCCTGTTTCGAGGGGTTTGGGCACGTAGCCGCGTTTCTCTGCGTCGACGTCCATGGTGGAGATGTCGTGGCGATGATGGAGGTGGGAGGTGTTCTGACGCATATCAGCAGTGCCAGAAAAGGCGGCAGGATCGATGAGTACCGCAAGGATGAAGTGCAGTTGCGCCCTATGGCATTACTCAGTGTGCACCTTCTTCAACAAAGAGAGTCCTCGCACAGCGTCAAGCACGGCGCATATGGCTTGCAGTAGTGATACGCCCTCGTGCTCACAGCCTAAGATCGCCGCCTTCAAAATCAGCCCTGCGCAGCGCCCAAACGATTGATATCCCAAACAGGAAGGTATACAAGCCTACTTACAGTTACCCGTCACTGAGCCAGCACACAAAAGCCGGTGCGCAACACTGCGAAGATAGACAAAACTTAATGCGGGGGAGTCTCTGTAGCGTTAACAACTCGGAGAAAAAAAGTGCGCAACGGTGACGCCAGTGTGCCGCTAGTCTGGACCCTCGAACTTATCGGGGTGTGAAAGCGGCAACCACTCAGTGCCCTCCGATCCGATCGCATCCTGGTACCCGGTTTTCCTTAAGGTCATGGTTGGTGGCAAGCGCGCGGCTGAAGTAGACCCCCTGCCTTCAGACAAAGACCCCACTATCGTCACACACCCGCACCCCGCACTCCCCATACAGAGCTGGCATACGCTTCATTGACTACATCGCAGAGTGGACATCTACTCGTAACCCACCCGGATACCGTCCAAACGCCTCTTCGCCGCCTAAATCCCACGTAAAGAAAGCAAAGGGTATCCACCGGCATCGCCAGCGCTAAGCCGAGCTCGCCAGCAGGGCGACCTTGACCATAAACCAGAACCACATGCGCCGCACCGCCCACACAATGGACACGAGCGCCGCCAGTGGTACGAACATCTGCAGAAACTCAAGCGGGTGTCTCGGCTTAACCACGCACTCGAGGTGACCCGCGCCGCCGTCCTTCACCTCGTCCGCCGGGAACCGCCCGTTCACCATGTAGCTCTCGAGCAGGTTGTCTTTCTCGAGCCAGCGCTGGTGTAGCCACTCCCCGAATGCCTCTTCATCGCTCGGGATTGATGACACGAGAAAGCACCGCCAGTGCATGTTGACCGACTTGGGCGCGTGGCCTTGTAAGTAGATGCCCCGAAGGCTGTAAATGTCCTGCCCGTATTGGCCGCGGCTGCGGGATTGGTTAGCTTGGACACCCATAGTCTACGAGAAACTTACGGGACGCCTTCGTAAGCTACCGTGCAGTCGTACACCCAGTCTACCGTGCCGCGCAGCTCCTCGAGGCAGTAGTGCAACCCGGTATGGCGCGGTAGCAGCGCGTGGCGCAGGTCCGGGATGCCCTTCTTATCCGCCCAACGCTTGCTAGCCGCACGACCGTTAGTCGAAACGTTCGTGCCCTCTGGGAAAATGAGCAGCCACATGGGGTCGAGCTCGCCACGAGTACCGCTCATGGGACCCTTATGTGAAGCCTTGAGTTTCCGCAGGCGGTGCTGGAAGCGCGGTTTGTCCGACGCCCAGTTGCGCGACAGGAAGATGAAGCTCATGAACATCATACCCGGGCCGATGATGGGGATGTACTTGAGCGACTCCTTGAGGATGATGTAGAGGTGCCCATGGTTGCGGTTCGTGTATGCTACCCACCATAGGTACAGCCAATCTGTGTAGATCTGCCGGGCGTTAGGTTGGAGGAAGTGAGGGGTAGAGGGGTAGTCGTACGGAGTGGTTTGAAATAAGCACCATCCGCTCAGGAAAGCGTGTCTCCAGCCGTCCATCCTTCGTAGCCCTCAATTGTCCCCTTACGCTCTCATCGCCGCTGACACGCACGACCGTCGGACTCCACCACTGCGTCAGAGTGACGATGAGCAGCCCGAAACACTGCTTCGACACCGCCATCCAGGCATAGTACAAGTCCTTATGATTCCAATAGAGGGGCACGCCAGCAAACTGGAAGACGTGAAGACTGCAAAAAAAAAACCGCATCAGCGAGCTTCTCCGCCCAGTGCCGGTAACGTACCTGATGCAGGTGACGAGGAAGTACCCAACCAGAGCCATCGTCCTTAGGACTTCCGTGTGTAACCCGGGCTTGACGTGCTTCTCAGCCATGTCAGGATGCGATACATTCTCTGCCGCCCTCAGCGGGCGCTGGCGGAGTCCCTCGGCATCCATGATCGCGATGTTGATGGGGGAGGAGCTGAGAGTACCGTAACCTCTCACGGGTCGGCGAGTGACAGCTCACACGGCAGTGCGGGGGCCAGGAAGCACGGCGTTCGTTCGACGAGTCTAGTTCTAGGATTTAGAACGGAGGGAGGCCACTAGCACGGCCATGCGGACAAACTTATAGCAAACACGAGGAAGCGAGACAAGCGTCAAGAGTCAAGAGGCGCACACAATGTGCAGCCAACGACGGCATGGGCGGCTGCCTGGGTTGACACCTTATCACCAGCTGTTGTGGCTTCAAAGAGGCGTAGCTGAGACACGCCACATGCAACCGCCACAAAGTGCTGCGGGGTAGCCTTGTGGGTGCCTGAAGATGGGCCTGGCTGCCGGAATGACATCAAAAAGTTCAACACCACGATAACAGCATCGCGAGATCCAATTCCACCACCGCCGGCGCCGCTCCGCACCCCAATGCCACGATGATAAGACACCTGAAGCTGCCCCTCCGCGGGCCCTGCCTCCGCCCCTTCAGCACCTCCCCCCGCCTCTCCGAACTCCTCGACGTCTCCAATCTCCCCCCACGCATCCACCCAAGATACCAAGGTCCACCCCCCCCCCCTCCCCACAACCCAAACAGCATCCCTAACCCCCCAGCCCACAGAAACCAACCACCACGACCTCCTTAGCCTAACCTGGCCCTCCCCCCCCCGCAACATCCTCCTCACCAAAAAAGAAAACACCCCCAGCATAACCACCCACCTCCTCTCCTTCGCCCACCACATCCACACCACCTACCCAGGCACGAACCTAATCCTCGAACCCAGCGTCGCCAGCACCCTCCACACCTCCCTCCCCTTCCCAATCCACACCTACCCCCCCACCGCCCCGCCCCCGCTCCTTGCCTCAAAGGTAGACCTAACAACCACCCTCGGCGGCGACGGCACAATCCTCCACGCAACCTCCCTCTTCAGCGACAGCCCCTCCGTCCCTCCCGTCCTCAGCTTCAGCATGGGCACGCTGGGCTTCCTCGGCGAGTGGAAGTTCGCCGAGTACAAGCGCGCCTTCAGGGAGGTGTATATGAGCGGCGCGGACGCGCACTTCGGCCCCGATGCCAGCCCAGAGACGCAGCGCTGGGCTGCCGTGCGCGGCAAGTCCATGGGGCCGACACGAGGGGCCCGCGTTTTGCTCCGCTCACGCCTGGAAGTACGCATCGGCCCGGACCCAACCGCCCAGACATCCGTCTCCACCGAACCTCCGATCCAATCCCAAACCCTCTACGCAACCAACGAAGTCCTCCTCCATCGCGGGCCCACGCCGCACCTCGCGCAGATCGACATCTCGCTCAACCACCGCCACCTAACCACCGCCGTCGCCGACGGAATGATTATCTCCACACCCACTGGGTCAACCGCCTACTCCCTCTCGGCAGGCGGGCCAATCGTCCACCCCCTCGTCCCCGCGCTTATCCTAACCCCCATCGCCGCTAGAAGCCTCTCCTTCCGCCCGCTCGTATTACCCGCGCGCACACCCGTGACGTTGAGGCTGAGTGGGGCGGCGCGGGGGGGCGTGGATGTTAGTGTTGATGGGGTTAAGGTTGCGGGTGGCCTCAGGGGGGGAGTGCAGGTTTGTGCTGTGGGGGAGGGGTTGAAGAGGGGGGGGGAGTGGGTGGGGGGTGTGCCGAGTGTGGTTAGGGCGCCGGGGAGGGGGGAGGGGGAGGAGCATTGGGTTGGGGGGTTGAATGGGTTGTTGAAGTTTAATTATCCGTTTGGGGAGGGGGGTGGGGAGGACGGGTCTTAGGATGTAGATGCTGTACGGATTAAATGCTGTAGATAGGGAGGAGTTGAGGATGAAGGCCGGGTAATCCGTAATGGCACTGGTGGTACGGTTCACGCATATCACAGGAACGCCCTTGGGCCGGAAGAATTCCATTATCGCCCGCCTTACGGCAGGCAAAGACATCCATCCTCCACGCCCTATTTTTTGACTTTTTATGCCTCCTCGCAGCCCCCCGGCACACACCTCCACGACACCGTGTCCAACGCGACGCTCAGGCTCACAAACCGAGCATCGGACACCTGCAACAGCCGACGATGCGAACGCACACCGCGCCCAACCGCCATAAACAACCACACCATTCGTTGAAGTACCATCTCGACGAGCCATCTCACACTGCCAGCATCAGCACGCCACAACGTCCACAAGCCCGTAGGCAACAATGAAAACAGCAAACAAGAGGCCGATCCAGCCCTCAGCAAGTACGAGCGGCAACACACACCATGCAAACCCACCTAATCCCCGGCCGCATTCCAGCCATCAAGACCGTCATCCATTCCCATCGTAGCCCAACGCCAGACAGCAGCAGTCCCACATTGCGACAAGCCATGCCCAGATCAGCCCAAACCCAGCCAGCCCAAACAACCAACCCGTCCCGAAAAGGAATCCCGCAATGCCGCCGACAACACGAAGACTGAAGATGGGGTATCCGTACAACAACGCGCAACCACACCGCGCAACGTGATGCCTGAAAAGGAACGGGAAAAGGAGCATGAGTCATGGCTGAGCATCGAACAACGGAAAAGAAAACGCGAGCCGCAAAGCGCACACAGAGAAACACAGATACAAGACGCCGACCCGAAAATAACTCATAATGCATCGCACCATCCGATCAGACGCCGAAATTACCCGTCAAATACTGTGCACTGTCCGAACGCCTCGCTAGTGCGCTGAACCAATATTCAACATCCGACGCATATCCTCCTCCATCTTTCTCAGATCAGCTCTGCCCTTGACTGGTCCGACCACCGCGTGGGCCTCGACCTCCGAAATCTTCGACTCGCCGGGCAACTCCGATACAGGGACAGGCTTGTAGCCGGTGGTAGGCGCCGACCGCATGATGTCCGCAACAGGCGCTTGCGTAACGGGTGGGATGATAGACCGTAGGTAATCCTTTGCAGCAGCCGTCTGATCTGCCTTGGAAAGGGGACGACTGTTGTGTCCATAGACAGCAGGAGTGTTACCAGGCAGCTCGACACTGGCGGGTTGCGGTGCCGAGAAAGGCGGGTCGTGGCGCATAACTTCCTGGCGCAGGTTTGAGGCGCGCACGGACGGACTGTGGTTCGCAGCTTGTTGGAAGAGCGTAGACAAGTTACGGTTGCCGTAGTGGTAGGACAAGCTGTGGGCGTGGCCGTTCTGCGGACCCTGATGGTTCTGTGGACCTTGATGAGGACTCTGGTGAAGCTGCGGGCCCTGATTGTTCTGCGGACCTTGATGAGGACTCTGGTGGAGCTGTGGACCTGAAGGCAGAGGTGTCGCGCCGGCGCTGCGAGGGGGATACGGCGACCCTCCGTACTGCGCGAAAGGGGACGCCTGCTGACCACCGCTGTTGCTGTGACGGAACGCAGGCATTGTGGCAGGCGAGTTGAGAACCGGCTGGCTGCTGGAGTGACTGGGAGACGAATAGACACTTTGCTGAGCTCCAGGGCCATAGTTGAACTGCGGGGGTGGCGCACGCTGCGCGGCGGGGCCAGGCAGCACACTACGCGCAGGAGAACCATTGGCACGCGCATCGTGACCCATATCCAAAGTGAAGAGCTCCTTGCCGTCTTCGGGCGACCGCTGGCGCACCTGCTGCTGGCCGGATCCGTAGATTGTGAACCAGTTGGTCGTGCTGGCCGGCGGAGCAGGCTCCGACTTCATGGTGAACAATGGCTTGGCCGGGGGCTTGCTTTGGGGTGTAACAGCGCTCTGAGCGTCTCGCGATTTCTTCTCCTTCTCTTCCCGGTCCGCCTTGAAGATGGCATCCAGCTGGGAAGCTGTGTGCTGGGGGGGCCGAGGCGCAATTGAGGTAGCCACTGCAGCGGGTGTAGCGGCATCCGAAGGAGGGGACTCGGTCGCGGGAGATTGCGGAGCCTCTTGTTCCATGCGGGACTGAAGCGCAGAGGAGGAAGGGACAGATTGCGAGAAGAATTTCTTAGGAAGCGGAAGCGCTGAAGCCGCAGGTGAGGAATGGAACGTAGGCCCGGCGTAGAGGGATGACTTCACCGGCGTAGCTGCGCTCTTATTCTGGACACGGGTGTCGCCGTTGCTCTTCCTTTGCGCCATTTCCGAAGGATATGGGTTGCTTACATGACGAGTGTTGCCGTGGTTTGGTCGTGGCTTATTAGCCTTTCTGACAGAATCCGGTGCCGGAGGGCCTCCATTGTCCGGCCCCGCAATGTAGTTTCCGTTGGCGTCGAAGAAGCCCTCAGGAGCGTTGGCCGTTTCGGCGTTCTGCCACGCGGGAGGAGGCACAGGACCGGGACCGTTGCGATTTTGCTGATTGCGGTTCCTGTTGGTTCGATCGCGCCGGTTCGGTTGGTGCCTTACGTTGTCATCGGCGGCGCTTTTCGAGTGCTTGTGCCTCGGCGGTCGCGACTTGGGCGTGGGCGAAGCTGCGCCTTCCGAAGGGTCCATTGCGCTGCTTTGTGGAGAATGGTGAAAAATGAAAGGAGGATGCGATTACTCCACTGATAAGACAATGGCGATGGTTGGAGTCGAGGGGTTAGGCGAGGAGCTACAGTGATGCGATAGCACAAGAAGCTGGCTGTGTGGGTGTGAGGAAGTTCGTTCGCACAGTTGCGCAAGGGTGCCGATAGCAATAGAAGGGGACGTATGAGATGGTAGAACCTGGATCTGACGAGATCATGTCCAGACACGTGAAGGCCGGAAAAGGAGGAATGTAGTTATGGGAGAGAGATATGTTACGAGCGTTGTGAGTGAGAGAATGAGCATGTCAAGGTGAGAGAGGAGGGTGAAAATGGAGAGGAGATTGAGGAGGCGAGTGTTGACTGGGTGTGTGTTGGGGGGGGAAAGTGAGGGGGAGGAAAGGCTCCGAGCGCCTGAGGAATGAATGGCGAAGGAGGCGACAAAGCCGCTCTGTTGGCGCCCCAAACGCCTCGTTGTTTGAATTGTGGCGCAGCTCCCTTCAATCGCCAATTTATCTCTTGGCAGCAGTCCTTGGTGGAGTCATGCAGTTGTGGCTGATTACCCGTTGTGGCAGACGTTGCAGGTCAGGCTACGTATCTTGTCGTGCTGTGTCTCATGATGCCCAATTTCATCTACAGTACCGTATCAGAGTCCGAGCTCCCCCGTGGTCTTCAAACTGCCTGGTCACTACGTTGCGTAGTCACCCTGAACTCATCAACATGCATCCACGAACATTCGACACCCAACACGAAGTCACTACATCTCAATCAAGTCCCATCGCAAGCGTAAATCAACTCCGTTTCACTTTACAAACAAGACCCGATGCCAGAAACCCCCCTCCCTCCCAACCTCAAACTAAGATACACCAGTCGTGCCAGCCAGTAGACTCAAAGCGCCAGTGCCAAACGTCATCGCGGAACGAGTAAATACTAGACAGATACACCCGCACTTCGTGAAACCTCACCGCCGATGCATACCAAGTGCCTAGAATACATCTCTACAATCCAGACGCTTTTTCTACCGCTTTTTGTCGTCCGTCGCAGATCGCCCGTAGAACTTTTCTGAAGACATTCTAGCCCATAACCATACCCTTCAACCCGGCAATGTCACCCTCCTTGGCCGCAATCTCAAAGTAGCTGTAGATGATGCTGTTACTGTTAGCTTACGTTCATCAAAAGGCAGAGGGGTAAACGTACGTCACAGCAAGCAGAATCGAGGTACCAGAGCCCAGAGCACCCATCAGATCACTTGCGACAGACAGAAGACCAATGACGGCACCACCGAAGGCAGCAGCGGTCGGAATGACACGCTTGAGCTCCTTGTACATGGATTGCTCGCGGTGACCAGCCATAACGAGACCCTGCTCTTTGAGCTGCTTAGCAACATCGCGAGGAGCGGAGCCGCTGACTTCAACCCAAGTCTTGCTGAAGATGGCGCAGGCAGTGATCATATACGCGAGATAGACGGCAGTGTGGATGGGGTCGAGCAGCGCCTCGGAGACGGAGAACGGCGGCGACAAGTAGTACGTCAGACCAGACACGGCGTGGAGCTGAGCACCCATGCCTTCCTTGGCCTCCCAGACACCGATGAGGCGCACGAGCAGGTTCTCAGAGAAGCGGCTGTACAGCATCTGCGAGACAATGAAGATGTTGGACGACAGGGTCGATTGCAGCATAATGGGCATGTTCGACGTGTAGAACAGACGCACGGGGTAGCTGCCGCGCATGCCACGCTGGCGCGAGGACTTGACGGGGATCTCAACGCGGAAGCCCTGCAGGTAGATAACGGCGGCAAAGATGGCAATGGTGGCCAGCAAATTCATGATGTTGGGCAGATTCTGGCGGAAGAATGCCTCGCGGAGAGCGAGCTGCTTGTTGGGCCAAGTGACCAACAGGTGCACCAACGCAAGGATGGCGCCCTCGAACTCGGGACCACGGCCAGTGTTGATGGTCGTAGGGCTAAACGCCTTCCAGACAATCTGCTCGCAGACGTTGGTCGCAATGCTGTAGAGGTTAGCCACGCCCTCAAGGTCAAGACAAGCAAACTTACAAGAGCGAGATGCCAGATCCCAGACCGTACCCCTTCTGGAGCAGCTCGTCGAGCAGGATGACAATCAGACCAGCAATGACGAGCTGAACCACGAGGAGGACGCAGATACCAAGACCGAGCTCAGACGGGGGGCCGTAGAGGCCGGAGAACACGTAGACGCAGGCCTGGCCGAACGACATGATGATGGCGAGCACTGCAAGGTCAGCGGTGCATTGCAATTAGGCACGCCAAACATACGCTTCTGAGCCGTCTGATACAACTCGCGGTCCGTCTTCAGGTTCATATCGATGTCGAGGATGTGAGTACCGGCAAGCAGCTGCACGAGTTAGCGGAGATTCCCGAGAGCGGAATCTCGCATAGCGCATACCTGAAAGACCATACCCGACGTGATAATCGGCGTGATACCTAGTTCATCAGTATTGCGCACATACTATCTCGAATGTGCGTACCCAGCTCCATAAGCGTTCCACGATTTGAGGCCATCATGACACGCAACCAGTAGAGGGGATCAGAGCTGTCAGACGACACGATACCGTACAACGGCATCTGGCTCATCACCAGGAAGATGAGGAGAGTGATCTAGACCATCAGCACTCGTCGGCACAAGATACGTGCAGCACTCACTCCCGTCCATGTCAGCTTCTACGGAGAGTTAGCAATGCTCCAGCCAGGTAACTGTCCAAGTCGCGCACCTGCTTGAAGGGAACCTTTGTCTCCGGCGAGGCAATCTCGGGAAGGAGAGGTGTGAAGGGCTTGATAAGGTCGAGAAACCGTACTGCAATTGATGGTCAGTCCCGCACGCGACGCATTTCACGGCGACATTGGAGCACGAGACGGGATGGGAGTTACTAACAACCGCTCATTTTGGCGCCGCCCAAGATGGGATTACGAGAAGGGCTAAAGAAGGGGGAGGAACGGAGAAGTGGTAAAGTTCTGAAGACGTGCGCCCGGGAGTATATAGACGTCGTCTTCAGGAGAGAGTGAGTGGTGTCCTTTTGGGGTTTTGGGATGAGCTCTCCAAAAAGCCACGTTCTTCCGCGCTCACCCCTGGCCTTCTGAACCTTGGCGTGGTCCGTGCCAAGCCGTGATCGGTTCTGGGGTTGATGCGGGCCGGCCGCCTCGCCTCTCTAGCATTCCCCGCTGGAACGTGCAGTTTGGTCGGAGAGAAGGCAAGAACCAAGCACGTAAGTGCCGTTTTATAGCCAGCAGACCTTCGCGGAGTGCTTACCTTCTGCAGCTTCACAAGTCCTTATTAAAGCAAACTCTGATTCTCCTGCTTGCTGCCCCAACAGTCCCGCTGCTACGACGACCCTTCATTCCGACCCCAGACATCCCCCGCACCTATATCTTCACCAACACCAGCCGCCATGGCCGACGTAGAGATGACGGACACACCGCAGCCCAAGGCGAAAGTTTTCAAGGCGGCGGAGAGCTCTGGTGGTGACAAGAAGCGTTTCGAGGTCAAGAAGGTAGGCAGGACCGTGGCGGGCGCAGCCTTGGACCCAGGAAACTGACAACTTCAGTGGAACGCTGTGGCCCTCTGGGCTTGGGACATCGTTGTCGACAACTGCGCTATTTGCAGAAACCATATCATGGATCTCTGTGCGTGATCCGGCAGCGTCCCAGGCGCAGCTAATAGTGACAGGCATCGAGTGTCAGGCCAACCAGGCGTCGGCGGCCAGCGAGGAGTGCACCGTGGCATGGGGCATCTGCAACGTAGGTGGAATATATGGCGCAGAGCAAAAGCTAACACCACAAGCACGCTTTCCACTTCCACTGCATCTCCCGGTGGCTGAAGACCCGCCAGGTGTGCCCCCTCGACAACCGGGACTGGGAGTTTCAGAAGTACGGCCGATAGGCACGCTGGTCACAACCATACGCATTACAGATACGAGACGGGCAAACACCTGCACTTGACCCGCGGAGCGACGGCGTTATGGGATATATGTTTTAGTCCTACTAGATATTTCATGAACTGAAGCCGTTGCGCCTGACGCCTTTTTCCCGCTGCTCAAGTGACCTTTTTACCATCCACTTGGATGCTCACACCACCTGACAGCTTGTTCGAAGGTAGCCAGGTTACGGGGTGCTTGTTGAAGAAGGGCCAGGGCGGAACGACGACGAGGAAGGTCAAGGCTGTGCCGGCAAGGCCTGCATAAAGGCAGTTATAGACATTCTCCGTCGCATAACCGTAGATGAAGGCGACAACCTGTGCGGGGTCAGTCGACTAGCGAGGTAGACAGGGGAGAAAAGAACGCACGCCGGATGCGATTAGCAGTACCGTGTATAGAAGCTCAGCGAGACGCTGACCGTCAAAGTCCTAGGCCCATTAGCATAAATGGCGCAGACGGGGACGGCTGGTACACGAACAATTTGAGCCTCGACGGCATCGCGCACCTTGTCGAGCAATTCTTCGGCCATGACGAATTCGTGTTTGTCTGGTAGGCGGGTGTGGACCGTGGAGTCCTCCGTGGTCAAGTGGAACGCGATCGTGGCCTCTGGGCAGATGCGGAGATGGAGGCGGGAGGTGCAAGGGCCGCCGCGAGCCGACCAATAGCGCTCAGCCTATCCCGTATGACATGGAGAGTATGGCTGGTGGAAACCAAAGGGGTGTGGCGGTGCGGGCATGACACGAAATGAGTGGGTAATAAAGCGTCTGTACTACAGTAGAGAACTACACCAATGCGACGCGATGCACATCATCATCACACTGCGTGTATCCACAAACTCCCGGTGCGGTACAACTACAGTAGTAACATTGTGCATACAATAAAGGCCATGACATTGGTGCTCTGCAGCTCTGAGAATTGGGTTGTAAGCTGAAGAGCAGCCTACGTATGAATTACGTCTTTGCCACTACGGATATGTAGCTCACTCGGCGACTGTAAAGTACGTACCAGGAGTCGTCTCCAATGGTCAGGCACTCCTTGTCGCAACAAAAGGCCGAGTCATCAAGCGGCAGCAAAGAAAATTCCTGGAGCTCAGGCGCACATAGGTCGCAGAAGCCTGACAACTTCTACCTACGGAGTACTTGTCGGGCGCTAAAAGAAGACCGAATACAAGAGGCTGAATATCAATACCCTATCCCCGCCCTTATGCCGCCGCCTCCTCTCTCGCCTTTTAGTTGCTTTCTCTGCTCTTCTATCAATACTGACGAAACCCCCCTTTCTGTGCTATTGTCTTAGATGCACCCTTCGCCTCAGGAACTTCCCAAAAGAACTACAACAAAGGCTTACGACCCAGTTCTTTCGTGTCAGCGTCACTTGCCATTGTTTGTTGTCCTTGAATCCTGATTCCGTCCCGAGAGGCTGAGAGTCCCGTGGGTAGACCAGTTGGTGTTGTGGGGCGGGCCAAAGAAACATTTTTCCATAGCCAAGACGTTGCCGCTACCGCACCGACCCTTTCACCCTTCTCTCTCACCCTCGCTCATGCCCGCCATCCCACCAAATAACAACAACAACCCCACTCCTCCAACTCACTCCTCCGCTGCAAAATTCGCCCTCGCTTTCTCGGACTACATTAAGTGTTTCTGAGCTCGCTCTCACAAACTTACGCTGCAAAACCCCGCACAGCTTGCTCCTTCCCGGCGCCTCGGCGTTCAGACCCATCAAAACCATCAAGTTGGCGGGACTCTACGCATTCCGTTTCTCGTTCATTCGCCCTCTCTTGGGCCCAAAAGTTTGGGTCATTGGAGGCGACACGAAGCCTCCGTAACTTGTCACTGACAAGAACCGAAGCTGCGTTTATCGCTTTGAATCTTTGTTCACCTTGAAGATCAGCATCTCGCGTCCAACTGGAATTCCATCTCTTCGCCTATCTCTTGGGTCATCACTCCTCGGCTGAGTGTAGGGGAGCCCCTACGCGAAGCCGTCCGGTCAAATTGGGCAACCTCACTCGGTGAGCGCTCGCAGCGGCTCACCTTTTCCATCACTACCCTCTCGGATCTTCGGCTTTGTCGCACGCGCTTCGCGGTAGAGTGCACAGCTCCTGTCGCTCCTCCACTCCTGCACAGGCCTTGGCTGTGAGAGCGCTGCCGGGTTACTACTTGATCTAACCGCATCCGGCAGCCAGCGAGGCATTTATTCGCAATGACGGACAACGCCCGCATTATCGGCTCCGGCAGCCCCAATCTGGATGACCATCGTCAACAGGCGGCCCAGGTCCCTCGCGTGGAAACCACGCTCTACATCCCGCCGCCTCAGACTCCTCTTGCGACGCGCCGGAGCACCATCAATCAGGACCGCCCGGGCTTGCTGCATGTGGACCTTGCTAATGGCATGACGGTGCGCGATTTCGAGCATGCCATTATCGACGATGAGCGTAGCGCCCCACCCTCTCCGGGAGGCCAGACGCCCCTCGCCCGTCGCCCCTCTCAGCGCGGCCGGCGCAACGCGTTCCGTCGCAACACCCGGGACGACTCCTCGTCAGGGAGCAGCTCCCCGTCGCCTCCCAACTCAGTGCATGCATTTGCTGACCAGTCACGCCGTCGGGAACGGGCCAACACAGTGACTAGCCGCCGGTCGTCGGTGGATTTGGCGCTTCACCGAACTACTTCCGGCGAAACGCACCGGCGCCGGCCCACTTTCAGCGAGAGCAAAGACGATGACGCCGCGGAAGGTAGCAGCCACGCTTCCGCCGAGGATGACGTGTGCTATCCGCAGTCAGACGATGGTCGTAGCGACGAGCACCGCATCGATTTCGAGGAACTCCATGAGTTTGTTGAAGAGACGGAACTAGGCCGATCTGGAAGCGTCGTTGGCAAAGGGAAGGTGGCCACGCCGGACCGCACCGAATCGCCACCCCCCAAGGGTTCGGATGTGGACCTCTCCGACCTGGAGAAGCTCCCGCAGTGTAGGGCTACTTCGGCCGACCGGCGTTCGGTAGAGAATGTGCGCCGCTTTTGGACCTTCTTCTCCTCCGAACTGGACGACACTATCCATGCAACAACTATTGGTGGCTTGCTCGAGGATGGGGAGTCGTTCGAGGGCCTTTTCCGCCTCGGGCCTGACGGAGGGTGCTGGTGGCTCGACGCAGTCAATCCGACAGATGAAGAGGTTACGGCACTCTGCAAGGCGTTTGGTGTGCATCCACTGACGCGGGAGGACATCACGACCAAGGAGTCACGCGAGAAGGTGGAGTTGTTCAAGACGTACTATTTTGTCAGCTTCACCTCCTTCCATCAAATGGACAAAACCAGCGAGGACTACATGGAAGCTGTCAAGGTCTTTGCCGTGGTGTTCCGCGAGGGTCTTCTCACTTTCAGCTTCGACGCGCACCCGCATACGAAGAATGTTTGCAAGCGCATAAGCCGGTTGCGGGATTACATGCAGCTGAGTGCTGACTGGATCTGTTATGCACTCATCGACGATATCGTCGATACCTTCATGCCTGTGATCCGCGACGTCGAGGTGGAGGCCGACAATATCGAGGATCAAGTGTTCATCGCCACGTCGGTCGATGCAAGTCCCATTCTGCGCGCCATCTCTGACTGCCGCAAGAAGGCAATGTCACTGCTACGTTTGCTAGGCTCAAAGCCGGACGTCATCAAGGGTTTTGCGAAGCGGTGCAACGAGCAGTACGAGTCGGCGCCGCGTGGCGATGTGGGCCTCTATCTCAGCGATATCCAGGACCACGTCATGACGATGCGAGACAACCTGACCCACACAGAGCAAGTACTGAGCCGGCTGCATGCAAACTTCCTCGGGCAACTGAATGTGGAGAGCCTGCAACAGGGGAATAACATCAACAAGGTGTTCAGCACCATCACTCTGGTGGGTACCATTTTGGTGCCGCTGAACCTTGTGACTGGTCTCTTTGGCATGAACGTACCGGTACCAGGACGCGACTCTGGCGGCTTGGCTTGGTTCTTCGGGATTGTGGGCTTCCTGGTTTTCTTTGTGCTCTTCATGATTTTACTGGCCAAGCGGTTGCGGTTTATCTGAGGTCGTTTAACGGTGGATTGGTCTGTGAGATTTCTCAGCCAGCTCGTCAGCGCGATTTTACAGTCGTTTAATCAGGTTCCTTGACCATTACGGTCAAATGGGGGATGGGTTAGAGCGACACATGGCGCAGATGGTACTGGGAGTCGAAGTGGCACGGTTTTGTGTTGTGTGGATGAGTTTGAGGTGGCACATGGGCGCGCATGGTTAGGGCTATAACGGTATGGCTTCGGTTGGGATGAGCGTGGTTATGGATCGTAACCCAAGGGCAGCAGTAGTTTGAGATATCCTGTGCAGTAATTGTTTGTGCATCTTCACCTTCTGTCCTTTGCTTATTGATTACTGTTGATGGCGCCTTGATGTTCTGGAGATGTAACCTTTATGATCACTTTTGACTGTGGTCTGCTCTCTGCCTCACGATATCCATAAGGTTACTATCCGGGTCTTTCAAATATCCGCTTCACTTTTTGCATGCCACTTAGATAGTGACAACGAGGCCGCCATTGACGCCCAAGGCCAGAGGCAACAGGTGCATGTCGATGGAAAGAGCGTCGCAAAGGAGCAGAGCGGTGAGAAGTAGCAGCATAATATTTTGGGAAAGCAAGTGCGCAACTGCGCTTCACAAGAAGATTTAATTTAAGCTTGTCTTTGCAAAGGACGACCAGGTGATGTGTATATGCACGTTGCGTTGTGTTGTCAACTTGCCACGCGTACCGCGTACCGCAACGACCGCCTTCTCGTTTCGTCCATCCGGGGCTTGACCGGATTGGGAAAATCTTGGGATCGTTGCTAGTAGACGTGCACTCTTTCGCTTCTCGCTTCATCTTTCACAATCAGCTTGAGAAACTCAACACCTTCGAAAGCCGCTTTTTTGCTTGTGTTAACATTGTCACTCGTCTGCTTTTACACTCAGGCCGCTTTACTAATCTGTTCAAAATTCCTTTTCAAGTCACTTTTGCCCTTCGCCGTGACACCATCGTGGCTTCGAAGGCACGTGCAGACGACGGTGTCAAGCACTGAAATTATTGCGACTTCATAGACCCTGACTGTGAATATTAGACGACATCCTCAGCTGTGTTTGAACACCCATTCACGTGCTGGACGGCGTGCAGCCGTGGGAAGGAGAAGAGACGTCGTGGAAGCGGGCGAACAGACCGAGACAGAGACGAAGGTTGATTTGACGTAAGTGATTTTAGTTGCTGCGCACTTTGTCCTCTTTGCTCTGCTTGTCTTTTCTTAGTTGATGCTCTTTGTGTTCCATTTGATCATTCGCACCTGGTCATGGCCTAAGCACCGCACCAAGACATCAACGTCCATGCTTGGAGGGTGATATTGGTTGACGCGATATCGATTACCACAAGCATAGCTCCTTCTCTTTTTGTATGCACTAATTTTGCGCCAAGTCTCTCACTATACTTGTATACATTTTTATGTTCATATCTGCTCTATACCTGAACATCATCACAACCATTCTCTCTATGAAACCGCTCCCTAATCATTGAGTTTAGAAAACCCTGATACTGTGTAGCAATGCCAACCCCACAAATCCCCGCTAGCACGGCGGCGCCCATGGCAGAGTTCATGTCAGTCCTAGACTTTCGCCAGTCTCGTAGAAATCGCTCTTCAGCAACAAACTCCGCCGCGGCAACCACAGGCTCATCCACCGGGGCTGCATCTGGGAACCAAACGCAGCGGGCCATCTCTCCCAAGGATCGACCTGCTGAAGCTACTAACGCCACCAGGCCCTTAGTCGCGCCTTCCCCCATCACTCTCGCAACTACGACGCCCGGAACTACGACTCCCGCCCCAGCTACTACGGAACCGACCACTACGGAATCGGCCACTGAGGACTTGGCCGCTGAGGATTCCGCCGCTGAGGACTCGGCCGCCGACGCCACCTCTGAGGAACCAGCTGACCCGGAACCGACTTCTCGCAGCCGTGCTCGCGGTCGTGGTCGTGGACGGGGTGGTCGTCCGTCGTCTCGTAGTCGTGCGAGCAGAGCGCGTGGGCGTGGTAGGGGAGTTAGTGCTGCACCGGTCTCAACTGCCGCTCAGGATTCTTCGCGGGGTTCTACGCGGGGTTCTACGCGGGGACGCGGCCGTGGACGCGGTCGGGTTCGAGGCGGATCCGTTGTCGGTGCTAGGGCTGGTAAAAGCAGTGGTTGGAGTGCGATCAATGTTCCCCCATCCGAACCCGACGAAGCAGAAGAGGAAGTAGATGAAGGAAGCGACGAGGAGGCAGATGAGGAAGCCCAGCATTCCGACGCCGAAGTTGAGGTTGAAGAAGCCGCCGAGCATGAGGAAGCTGCCGAGGAAGAACCCAACGATGACGACGGCGACATTACCATGTCAGACGCGGGCCCCCTCACACACGTATTCGACACAGAAGAAGAAGACGCAAATGATAATGACGCACAATCATCCTCTCCCTCTCCAGAGGATAACGTCACAGCCCCAGCTCGCCCGCTTAGAGGCCCCGGCAGCAGAGGAGGCCGTGTTGGGCGTCCACCGGGTCGCGGTAGAGTCGGTCGTCCACGCGGCAGCCGAGGGCGTGGACGTGGCGCCGCTACCGCTACGCCGACCGTTGCACCCACTACTGCAGCTCCTGATCCCTCTACCGAAACGCCGGCCGAATTACCTCAGCCAGACCCTCCCAAATCCCGCGGCCGCGCCGGCCGTCGCCGTGGTCGAGCCGGTCAAACCCGCGGTCGAGTCGGCCGTCCCCGTGGTAGTCGGGCCCGCGGACGTGGCGATGCTGCCAGCATTCCTACAGCTATTACCACGCAAGATGCCTCGGAAGAAGACGCCACTGCCTCTACCACCCCCCTAACCTGGGCCGACCTCGCCCCCGGCAAATCCGCATTCAGTACCGCAGTCGGCAACCTCCTCGCCCTCGCAGGAGACTCCTCAGACGATGAAACTGCGAACGAAGAACCCATCGAGGAAGAACCCGCGAACGACGACCCCATCGAGGAAGAACAGCAGGTAGATGATGCAGAAGAAGACCCCACTCCCGTACGCCGCCGCGGCCTGCGCACCCACCGCGCTTCCTCCCGTACCGCTCCTTCCCCACCCACCCCCGCACCTACTCCCTCAACAACAACGCTAACCATGCTCACCCGCTCAGCCCGCAAAGCTGCCGCGCTCGACAACTCGGCCACCGAAGAAACTGTGGGCGATTCGCCTTCCCCACCCGCAAAGCGCGCCCGCACCACTACGAGGAGTCCGAATGCCCCAGCCATGGAAACGCCGGTTGCGACGGAGTCGAAAGCTGCGAGCGCCCCGGCGTCTGGGTCGGGGCTCTTCCCGCCCGCTTTCAAGCCGGCCTACGCGTCGCCGTATGCGAAGGGGTATATGAGTCCCTACGCTGCTGTTCCTGCCGACGGTGACAGTGCTGGGACAGGGGTGCGCACGCCGTGGGTTAAGAAGGGAGGTAGTGGGGGAGGGAGTGTGAGGAGTGCGAGTTTAGGGATGCTGCCGAGTGCCGGGAAGAAGGGGCCGTATAAGAGCCCGTATGCGCCGGCACCGGCGCCGGTGTCGAACATGACGGAGCCCGAGGTACCGGGTTCTCCTCAGACTTTTCCGCGGTTGAAGCTGACGAGTAAGGGGAGGAAGGAGGCGCCGGGGACGAAGTTGCGCTTTGTGATGAGTGCGCGGGAGGGGGAGGACGATGATGCGGAGGTGCAGGACGAGGCGAATGGGAATGGGGCCGAGAGCGAGCCTGAGAGTGAAGGGATCGTCACGCGAGGCCGGAAGCGCAAGGCGAAGCGCATGTCCGACTAGAGGGTGGTGTTTTGATCATTGCGCACTTTTAGAGAGCATACGGGCGTTTACCGGCGGCATCATTGCAATGTACCATACAGAGTAAGAGCGTCCATCGCGGCGCTTAACCATGTAATTCTAATTCAGTTCGAACTGGCCCGGTCCCCAGAGTACTCCACGAAGCGCAGCATATCCCGCGTACACCCGTCGACGCCCGCAATCCCGGCGAGCCCCATACTCTGCTCCGTATCCGCCAACAACCCCTTCACCACCTGCTCCACACCCTTCTGCCCCCCGATGGCGAGGCCATACACCCACGGTCGGCCCAGCAGAACCCCCTTGGCCCCCAAACACAGCGCCTTGATCACATCCACGCCTGTCCGCACGCCGGAGTCAAAGAGCACCGTCAGTTTGTCACCCACGGCATCCACGATCTCAGACAACACGGACAAGCTGCCAATCGCCCCATCCACCTGCCGCCCGCCATGGTTGGAGACTACTATCCCATCCACCCCCGCCTCAACCGCGGCCCGCGCATCATCCACGTGCTGAATCCCCTTAAGCACGATTGGGCCGCTCCAGTGCTCGCGTAGCAGGCGCAGATCGTCCCAGGTATGCCCTCGGCCTGAGAAAACGTCCTGCGCCCAGGCAAGTGATGCAGCGGTGATGTCATCGGCTGGATCTTTACCATGGGCGGCGCGGAAGATGCGCTGAAAAGCTGGGTCCGAGAAGCCGACTTCGTTGCCCAGCCCGGTGACAAAGGGGATATACCCTTGGTCCTAGGCCTGGGTTAGGGGGGGGGGGGGTGAAAGTGGGTCTGAAAGGTGAAAGGGGGGACGCACCAAGTCCCATGGCCGCCAGGCCAGTGCGGGTGTGTCCAGCGTTACGACTAGGACGGAGTAGCCAGCCTTTTTCGCGCGGGTAAGCAACTGAACTCGCATTATTTATGCTCCTCGAGCCGGGCCGGGGGGAATACAGAAATTGTGATCTCGTCTGTCTTTGGCCAGTACAGCTGGTACCACCGGTGCGCATCGCCCATCGCGTCAGCGACCTGTTCAATGGTGGAGCTAGCCGCCGTGCTCAGTGTATACGGTACACGAACCGCGGCGGCAGCGCGCGCGGTGGCGCATTCGCCGTCCGGGTAGAAGATGCGCTGAACGCCGATGGGACATAAAATAAGGGGTGACGGGTGGGTGTGACCGAAGAGTGTGGTCTGAAGGGAGACTGGGGAGGAGCGAAGCATGCGCGGGATGAGCTTCCACTGCCGGAAGGCGAGCCGGTTAGCGTCCATGGTTGCGCGCTCACCCGCCCCGCCAGCCACGTAGGCATAGCTCTTCGCGGACAGATGCTCCTTTGCCTGGGCCTCTAGCTTGTTTGGGTCGGTTGTTACGAGGGGGAGAGTGCTGAGGAACATGCCCTTGTAGTATATTTCACTTTGGTAGGCGCTGTAGGTGTTGGCTGAGGTGTTTATGGGAGCCGTTTGGGGGGTGTCTTCTGAAACCATTTTGAAGAATTTCTGATGCCTTGGACGGAGCAATGTTGCGGTGTGGAGTGGGTTGCTGGAGGGTTGTCGTGCTTTACGTACGTGTGTGCCTACGACGATACTTATCCCGATGCGGAAGTGAGGGGTGAGGTTGAGGGCCGAGGACATGGATGAGAGGTGCCGGCATGGTGCAGGATGCATTCCTGACAGGCCGACAAGACTTATGCTCCTGACGATATTCCATGCCGCTGCCGTTGTCAGGGCACCTCGTTGTCAGTGGGAGCACGGCTGAAGGCATGTGCAATGGAAAAGAGTGCAGAGTGGAAGTAGAATGAAAGATGAAGAACAAGAACAAGAGAAGGTTTAGTGGCGGAGCTGCCCGAGACTAAATACATGTTTGCGTCATGCCTCCCATATGCTGCTTCCTGAAGTATCACGATATGCTCCTTCCTGCATACAGCAATGCTCCTGCTCTTGTTGATATAGACAAAGCAGGAGCTCATGGAGATGTGCTCATAGTGTATTTGGTCTCGAGCATCTCTGACTCTCTCCTCTCTTCATCTTTTCCACAACCTCTCATTTCACACAGTAGCTAATGCAGGTGTCATGCCTATACTTCTACTACTTGTCCACATCAGTTACGAACGTTAAAGCGTGAATGCGGGATAGCGAATTACCCTTCCAACCATGATAGGTACCTATTTAAGAACCCTAGAGGCCAACGTTGATATCAGCATCATGACACTGACGTCGCCGTGAGGCAGGTCGGCATACCATAGCCTCGGGTCCGTACAGCGCAACATCGGACTCACAGCATCCCCAAAGTCGCAACGAACCTTATATTTTGCCATCTGCCATTGCAAACAGCGGCAAAGTAAAGAAGCGACTACGAAAGCGACAGAAAGAAAGATAAGAAAAAAACCACATCAGCCTTTCATCCTCCCCTTTTCCCTCCCAGCACACCTCCTCAGACCAAAAATCCCCTACCAGCCCTCGCGGCCACGGCCACGGTGCTCATCGCGGTGGTGCTCGTCACGATGGTGCTCATCACGGTGGCGCTCATCACGGTGGTGCTCATCGCGGTGGTCCCGCCCATCGCGGTGGTCCCGCCCGTCGCGATGGTCACGATCACCACCCTCAACCGCCTCAGTCGCCTGCGCCGCCTCAGCAACCGCTACATCGCGCTTCCAGCCATCGCGGCCACGGCCCCGGTGCTCATCACGGTGGTGCTCATCGCGGTGGTGCTCGTCGCGGTGGTGCTCGCGGTCGCGGTCGTGGCGATCACGCCCGTCGTGGCGGTCACGCCCGTCGTGGTGGTCGCGATCACCACCCTCAGCCGCATCGGCGACGGCTACGTCGCGCTTCCACCCATTACGGTCGCCGCGGTGCTCATCGCGGTGGCGCTCGTCGCGGTGGCGCTCATCCCGATGGCGCTCATCACGGTGCTCACGCTCCCAGCGCTCACGCTCACGGCGCTCCCTCTCGCGGTCATCATACTGCTCAGCCGCAGGGGCCGTAGCCGCATCGGCAACAGCGACATCGCGCTTCCACCCGTGCCGGTCGCCACGGTGCTCATCGCGGTGGCGCTCGTCGCGGTGGTGCTCGTCACGGTGGCGATCATCGCGGTGCTCCCGCTCCCAGCGCTCGCGCTCGCGGCGCTCCCTCTCACGGTCATCATACTGCTCGGTGGCCGGCGCCGCAGCGGTATCAGCGATAATGACGTCGCGCTTCCAGCCGCGGCGGTCGCCACGGTCGCGGTCGTGATGGTCGCGGTCGCGGTCGCGGTGCTCACGCTCCCAGTCGCGGTGTTCGCGGTGCTCGCGCTCGCGCTCCCATTCGGGGCGGTCGGCGGGTGCGGCGAGGGCGGCGGTGGTGTCGACTGTGGCGTCGACGGGGTAGGCGATGACGCCGGTGCTGGAGATGGGTTAGTTGATGCTGTGGTGGGGAAGTGGGGGGGGGGGGTTACCTCAGGAAGAGCGCGATGATCGCGAACTTGACTGCGTTGAGCATCGTGAAGGAATGTCTGGCTCAGGTAGGTCTGGAAAGGATTGTGTTGAAGGAGTGGCTGTCCGGATTGAACTGCTGTTACTGCTGAGGAAAACTCCAACTCGAACGACCCGACGATGCTTTTTATACATCTTCGACGCACCGAGACTGACCTCCTCCAGATGAAGCCTTACCAAGATATTTTCCCGTCTCGAGATTAACTCTTGCGCAGCCTTCATTTCGATGTTGCTCTCGCCCCGTCGTCGACGAGGCTCCGAGCACCTATGCCGACATCGTGCCCCACATGCCCCCGCGCTCAACAGCGGCCTTAGGCCCCACGGACCCACGCCTCAGGCCTTGCGCGTGCCGTACTAAGATGAAGTCAACTTAGACGTTATATCCAGGAACAAGCCCCGCAGCCCCGGGGGGTGACGCGGCTGACCGGCCGGCATGGTACTGAAGCTCATCGGCGCTGTATCAATAAGCCCACCAGCCTACCGACCGCCAGCGCGACCACATTTCTCTTACGCAACAAGCAATATACATCACCAGTAGCAAGCGATGATGCCCAGTAAGGATGGTGGTCAATCTGGTACCTCGTTTCACGGAAAAGACAGCGCGCGGGCCAGGTCCCGATCCAGGTTCGCAATCCGACAGGCTGCCACGCAGGCCGGGGCTCAAAGCTTACGCCGGTTAACCATATTGCGGCATGGCCATCCCCCGCAAACTTGGCGAAGCTTGCTCATGCCAATTTTCACCTCCATCCGGGTCGGCGCTGCTTCTCGGCTGCTTATGCAGGCGCCAAGTTGCGCCGTTGCCACTGGTTTCGACGCTGCGTGCGCGGTCCAACATATGCGCTGCACACTAGAAACTTCTTGTCAAACCGCTAAAGCCGCGCAGACATTTGATCAGTTGTTATTTTTGCTCCGTTCAAACAGGAGGCTGCTATTCTTGTTCGTTTGGTCAACGGGACGCACGCGTCCGCCGCTTGGCTACCCGGTTGACGTTGGAGTGGCCGAGGCCGAGGGCGCAATGGCACAAATTTCGCCGACTAGTACAATAAGTGTACGCGAGGTGCTTGCTCCGCTCCTCGGACTTGACGGACACATACTCGATAGTCGGACTCGGAATTGACGACGTGCTCGGACTTGGCGTCCAATATACGGAATGAAGCTCTTGCTCCGAGGATGCTCTGCTGTAATGCTTTGGAAGTCCATGAGCGGAACGAGTCCTTCGTCTTCCAGGGAGAGCAATATGTAATCTAGAATGGAACGAAACTGATCGTGGAAGAATTGCCGCGCTTTTGCGGGGAAGGGGCTCGACCACCGAGGGCGCCTGCGTTTGCAATCCCAATCACACAGTGAGCCCAATGGCGTGCAATGCTGCTCTCCTCGTGGCATACTCCGCACACTCAGGGCAACGAGCACGAGCACCCTGGTCCCAAGATAGATCTATGTCGGTGGTCAGCACGGAGGTAGCAGCGATGGACATATTGCAGGCCAACATTACTTGTTTAATATTCGCCGCCTAAGTAATTGAAGCACTGTGCATCAACCAGCCGTCAAATTGAAGCCTTTCATGTTCGACAGCAGGAGCTCAGGCACGGATTGGTGGCAAATCTAACCTTCAGAGTTGCTCTCATAATGCAGCATATTCTCTCTGAGATCAACCGACGCGTAGGTGGCGCCCCCGAAGTCGCTCTCCGGAGCATTCGAGAACTGGTGGCGTCGACAACTTTGGCATCGGATCGAGCTGATTATCCGGAAACCACACAACGGCCCCTGTGGAGACGGAAGATTCCCCCAGTTTCGGGGCGGAGAGAAGCTCATGACGAAGCTTTTGTTCGAAAAGCTTGTCCCGTTTAAAGTGATTGCGGCCTTATTGATGTGTTGCATGCTTCGTTCGAGATGATGCCATTCGTGCTACCCTTTCCGCTGTCACTGCTGTTAGAGGTCCGGTAAATTTCGAGCCGTGGAGCGGAGAATCTGCTCAGGTCACATACTCCTGACGCAGACAGAAGATTCAGATGAAGAGGTTGTTTCCCAGCCTATCTCATGTTCCGCATATCGTCATTGTGAGTGCTCTATCCATTGACACGTCTTTCCCCGCTCTTTGTAAACGCCAAACGGCAGCGCGCATCACTTTTTGCATATTCGTGTCCTCTCGAGGTCCGAGATCATCTCCTCACTTCGCCGCAAGGCTGAGGTAGATACCCCAGACCACACCCGCCACGCTCCCGAAAATGACGCGCTTATCGACCGGCACGACCGAGAAACTGATGACCGAAACAGCGGGCCACAACTTCGTCCCCGCCATAAAGATCGGCCACATATCCTATCGCAAGTTAGCATCGATTCCCAGCACCGCACTTCAAATCCAGAACCTACATTCTGCAACGATGCGACGATCTGGTCCTTCCCCTGCCCCTTCAGCGCCCCCACCCCAGCAATGAACATGCCAATGTTGACCGCCGCGCCCACCGTCTGATCCAGCACCCACTTGATCACGAGATTGCGCGTATTCGACGCCGGCGCTTGCACCGGCTTCTTCTCATCGCCGGGGCGGATGGGTGGCGGGGTCGGCGCGCCCGGGAACGCGTCTTCGAGCCAGTCCTGCCATAGGACGTTGATGGGCGTGTTGAGGATGGTGTAGACGACGAAGATGATGATGGGCTTGAGATCGAAGGACGTGAGGGGCTTCTGTGGTGCAGCGCGAGAGACGCGCGTTAGCTACGAGAACTTGACTCACGCGCGCTCCTAACCCCGCGTTTGACTGTTGTGGAGATGTACTGCACTTACGTTCTCTTGGTAGTTCGAAATGAGCTGCGCGAGGACGTTAGACAGCGCGCTGAGCGCTGCGGCCTGGACGACGATGTTGAGCATGCCCATTGTGACGTAGTAACGCGCGGCTGGCGGGGTTCGAAATGAAGAGACGGAGCTAGCTTGCAACCGTAAGGTTTGTCGGAATTCCCAAAGCAAACAATGCAAGCTCCAAAAATTCAATGAGGTTGTAGATCGAACAGGCGAATGGCGCGGGAGCACTCTAGGTGAAACCGGGTTGATGCGTGGCCACAAGACTTTGCCATTGTATGGAGCGTTTCACGAGTTTGAGGAGGTCGTTCCGTCTTCATGGGGTCACCTTTTCGCTGCAGGCGTCGGCTGAGATCTGCACGAAGCGACATTGGGCCAGTCAACGCGCCTGCTTGTCCAATAGTAATGCCATCGATATATTGCGCTCCTTCATCTTGACTTCTGTATGCTGTTTGCTGCCCAGCTATATCAAGAGAATCTTGAGAATGGCATCACCACATAACACAGTGATACCTGCTCGCTGATTTTCAGCTAATGAGCTTCAACATCGAGCAAATCGTGTGTAACTGAACTAGTAAATAAACAAAGGAATCCACCATAGCAAACCTCGCGACTAAACACCAAATTGGGTATCTTCATTTACGTTGACCCTATGCCACCAGTCCAACGCCAACTATACAAACCGGCCCTTCTCAAACGACTCGCAGACGTCACTCAGTGGTGCTAGGGATGCGCGATGTTGTCTCTGCAACACCGGTCGTCTGATCACTTTCAACTAGGCTGTCCACCATCCGCAGGAAGCGTTCTCGGTATTCGTCAGGGTCAGTAGTGATGCTCATATGGCCCTTCCGGGAAATGAGATTGAAAGCACTAATCAAGCCGGTCATTGCCTTGGCCTGGAACTTGTGTTTTGCCCAAAAGAAGTCGAGCACGACAACCTTGTAGATCCATTTGCCGTCGACGGATGGAACTCCGGACCGCCACTGTGAGCAGTGTGACTTCAAGCTGGGAATATGGCGAACGTGGCCCTCGGTCGGTGGTGGATAGCGTACGACGAAGAGGGAGTAGTCGACCGCGTTGCACTCTTCCAGAATCTTGGTGTCCTTTTGGAGAGTCTGCAGAAGCATTATCCGGTCGTTCTCTGTGACGCGAATTGTGTCCTCGAACTTGTCGAACAGCCTCTCCTTCACACTATCGGGAGCTAAGTTTCCTCCAGCAATATCGCGCTCCGGGTAAAAGTAGCTGATGGGTTTGAGGTCGTACGTCTCCCACTTATCTCCCTCGCTGTCACTCTCTTTGCCATATAGGATGTTCTCCATCACGATATGGCAAGGCGGAGCCAGGCCCAGAATACCTCCAAGCGTGACAAAGGGCGAGTAGAGCAGGTCGGTGATGCGAACGAGTAGGCAGTTAGGATTCTCGACCATATGATCGAAGTACGGCTGCAGAAGGTCCCGGCAGAAAAATGTGTACTCGGACCGTCGTGGGAGTGATTTGATAAGGAATTTAGAATTTGGCGTGGAGAAAAACGTCTATGAGAGATATTAGAAAGCTTCAGCGAGCCTCGAGGCAGTGTAACTAACTGATCCAGAGTATCCAAGGTCCCCCATCGCCTTGAGTTTACCCTTGCGCTCGTGTGAGCGGAAGGACTCCCGGTACTCATTCTCGTCCAGCCCCCAGATGTCCGTACGCAGCTTCTTGAAGAGTTCTTCTCTATACCGTGCAAGCCTGATCTGGAAGAAGGTGAAGAAGGCGAAGATTCGGAGGAGAAGCGTGCGTTTGTCCTTGTAGTCATGGAAAATAGCGCGCAGTATCGACTTGCATACGGAAACCTCACGTTGGCCCATTTTGACGAGGGTTATCTTAGGGGATGACAGATCGTCGGTGGGTGAAGCAAGTGATGGGCTGTTGAGTTGCGGCGATTGTCTGGACTCTACGAATAGTGCACTTGTCCAGCTATGACGTCACTGGTTGGCGCTTCAAAGGCAGGGGTCTCCGCGCAATACCCCAGAACCTCAAGGCCAAACAACCATCTGGGCCCGCGTCGCAAGCACATGCGCCCACTAGGCCTGAACGTCAAGCTGTTCACTACAGTCCTCTAAATCAGGACTACATCTACAGAACAGTCTACATCAAGTCGTGATATGCTTCATATCTTCATTGTAGTACTGACGCTTTGCCATACCCAACCCACATACACTTCTCACTAAGCGTCGAGGTTCAGGCTCGCGAGCAATGTGTCAATCTTGCCGAGTAGGATCTGGTAGTTCATGGCGTCCTGGGCAAATTCGTCACCTGCAATCTCACCGTCGAGTGTTCGGATTACTCCATGCTGGAGTTCTCCATCGATCTCGGGTGCATATATCGACTGGAAGTTCTGTGGTGGTGACTGGCCAGTTTCCGAGCTGCCACTGTCCTGTAGGAGTCCTCCTGCGGCTTCCTCCATCTCATCTATGCCAGCTTCTTCGAACCGAAGCCGGTAACGTTCTGAGAGCTCATAGCGGATACTGAGCGTCCGTTAGTACAACAGAATAGTGAATAGTGTACAGAATGGCATACTCATCGATGAGTTCTACTGTGTCCGTTTCCTGACGGTTTTTGACCCGTGCGGCACTTTCTTTGACCAGCTCGGCGAACTCTTCTCGATCGATGTGATGTTCAAGACGTTGGGCGAGGTATCTAGCACCAAACTCTTCCAGTCTCTGGACCCGCGTATCCCACCCGGCCCTGATAACATCATAGATGTCGATTTCTTCGGCGCCCGCCTCGCCTCTTGAATTGTCCGCCTCCACAACCGACGCTCCACCATTGCCGAGTGTGCTAATGATTTGTGCAGCCCGAACCTTGAGCTTCTCAATAAAAAGAAGGTCCGCAGTAAACAAGACATCAATGGCCACATCTAGCCCAAAATCGGCCTTCTCGGTGTATAGAAACGTGAGGATAACTTCTAGCACCTCCGGGGTGCAGTCTATCGTAACAATCTGCAGATACTCTGTGTCCTGGGCCTCTTTGAATGACGACGAGAACATGGTGAGAAAGTACTCGGAGCGTAAGAGCATCGCCTTGTGTGCGGGGTAAAGCACTGATCTCCGAGGCTTTCGCGTCCGAGACGGTGACCAAGAATCGCTTGAGAAGGGGCCGATGGGAATTCCGTTCAACGGCCCTGCCACCTTGCGGACAACTGGTGGTGGCTCCTCGGCTTCCGGCTCCAAGGGATCCTCATCGGCTCGTAAGAGGATGTCGGCAAAAATGTAATTGTTCTTATCCCATTTTACGTCTTCCGCTTTGCTGGTATCGACCTCGATCTTGTATTTAACCACATTTCCTCGAAAGAATGCATCCAGCTCGTCCCGGCCTCGGCTCACTTCCTCCGTGCGCCTTTGGCGGACCAGCCGCCTATCGCCGCTTTCCAAAATGTGCTCGAACAGACGCGGAATTTCCAGTTGCCGGCTGAGCTTGTCGATGCCCGTCAATATCTCCTGCTCCTTCTCTCCTTCGCCCAGGTCGGCTGTCACCTCGCCCAGGTAGAGGAAGCGGAGCGCGGCCTGAAGCGACTCTGAATGTAAACCGTTTGGTACCTTCCACGACCGCACTCCCGGCGCAGCGGCCAGCCGTCGAGCAAAGTAGGGGGATCGTGTGGCAGCCAGGAACTTGTGAATGTGAAAGACCTCTGTTTCGGTTACAAGTGCCAGGTCAGACGTCTTGGGATGCTCTCGACTCAGTAAGGAAGCGACGTGCGCGGCGAGAGGCTGCAAGGGATCGGTGGATTTGGAGTAGTCATATTCGAGGAGAAGATTGCGGATGCGATTGTTCAACGCATTGTACAGGCAGCGTTCGCCTTGAAAGGTGTCTCGTTCGCAGAGAGCACCGGACTCTAGGAGAAGCTGAACTACTTCATAATGGCCACAGAGGCTAGCCTTGTATAAATAGCAATCAGCAACCAGTTTCTTGCTATGTAAGGCGTCGTAGAACTCGACGCCACCGACGATACCGGGGCTCTCACCAGAATGAGCGGGGTGTTGTCGAAACTATCCCGTGCATTGATGTTGACTCCTTGCATAATCATCTCCTGACAGACCTTCAGATCTCCTCTCCTACAAGCTTCGCAAAAGTGTTTAAAATCATCGCTAAGATCTAACGGGTTGTCTTCCTTGAGCTGGCCAGCAGATATGGCCCGCTTTTCGGCAAGAAGTGCAGCCTCGATATCATGCTTGCTTGAGACCATTATTCTATGCGCGTGCGGATGAGACGAAAGGAAAGGTGCAACGGGAACAGGAAAAACAAAAAGATGAGATAAAACCTGTGAATACTCCGACGACGGCCTTCCCATCCCACCTGTCGTCATTCACGAGTGTTAACTCCGGCAGGCACGCTCCGCTTTCGGGCCGACCAAGATCTAATCTTATCACCGCATGCAAGAACGCACGGGCCCCCACAACGCACATACCACCATGCGAGACGCGTTGCTGAGCAACCATATGCATGCAGGGCTTGTCAACAGAAGCCTGCACATCTACAAGGTACACTACCAATACTCCTTCAGAACCAAGTACCTCAACCTTGGTTCAGTATCCCTTCACCCACTCTTCCCATTAACACTACACACACTCGTCCCCCATTTTGCTTTCACAATGGCGGACTCCGAGAAGTATGAAGTGTTAGAGAAAATTGGTATGCAGATCGTCAATGGACGCGTCGCCATCGCTGACTTAACTCGCAGGCCATGGATCCTTTGGGGTCATCCACAAAGTGCGTCGCAAGTCCGACGGCCTGGTGAGTACATCCCCAGGTATTGCGATATCAAATACTCATGGCGCAACAGATTCTCTGCCGTAAGGAAATCAGCTACACTCGCATGTCCCCGAAGGAGCGGGAGCAGTTGCAGGCCGAGTTGTCCATTCTCAAGGAACTGCGCCATCCGAACATTGTCCGGTACTTCGAGCGCGACCACCTCAAGACTACCCAAGACCTGCACTTGTACATGGAATACTGCGGCAATGGTGATCTCAGCAGGGTCATCAAGAAGTTGAAGTTGCACAATCAGTACGCCGACGAAGAATTCGTTTGGAGCATCTTCGCTCAGCTCGTCTCGGCTCTTTACCGCTGTCACTATGGCGAGGCTCCGCCTGAAGTTGGACGCAATGTCATGAGCACTGGAAACAACGGGAGGGCGCTTAAGAGCAAGCAGATGCAGTACATGATTCTGCACCGGGACTTGAAGCCTGAAAACGGTAAGGTTCCCGCCCGCTAGAAGTGCTACCAAACGCTAACAGAACAGTCTTCCTTGATGATGAGAATTCCGTCAAGCTCGGCGATTTCGGCCTCTCAAAGATCCTCCAGTCGCACGATTTCGCTTCGACGTACGTTGGCACGCCGTACTACATGTCTCCGGAGATTTGCGCGGCGGAGCGCTACAGCCTTTACTCGGATATCTGGTCGCTGGGCTGTCTCATGTACGAGCTGTGCGCGAAGGAGCCTCCGTTCAACGCCCGGACGCACATTGAGCTCTTCCACAAGATCAAGACGGGCCGCGTCGCGCCTATCCCGCCTGTTTACTCGCCTGAACTGCAGCGCGTCATCACCAGCTGTCTGCAAGTTAACCCCAATAATCGGCCAGACACTGCCCATCTCTTGAACTTACCCGTCGTCAAGCTCATGAGGAAGGAGCAAGAGGTGGTTCACCTTGGCAAGCAGCTGAAGAAGGAAAAGGAATTGGCCGAGCGCATGCAAAAGGAGGCGGCCGACCGCATCGCTAGACTCGATGCCGAGCGTGATGCCATGCGTGCCGAACTGGACGCCACGGTCCGTCGGGAGTGGGAAGTCAAGGCGCGGCTTGAGATTGACAAGCAAGTCCTAAAGGAGACTGATCACCTGCGGGAGATTTTTGCGACTGAAGTCAGCCAAAAGGTTGCAGAGCAGTTGAAGCTTGTATCTGCTCAACAAGCCATTGCAGCTGCCGAGCAGCCTCGTTCAAGCACCCCATCCCTCGAAGCCGGTGCGTTGCAGAACTCGGCATCGTCGGAGGACTCCGTCCCGTCCCTTACAGTGAGCGCAGCCGACTCTTCGGAGCTTCCTTCTGGAACCGACATTTCGTCTCTGTCGCTCGAATCTCCTACACTCTCCAAGGTGAAACCCATGAAGCGTAGTGCGCGGACGCCATTCACGCGCGCTCAGACGATGTTCGTCAACAACGTTCCTTCTCCGATGGATGTCCACATGGCCGACCCGTCTCCCATGTCCATTGCGGGCCTCTCACTTTCTCCACGCCGCACGGGTGCCGGCCAGACTGGGCCGAAGATGAAGGGCAACCTTTTCGGGGAAGACCGCTGGCAGGCGACTAACGCGTCCGCGCTCAACTCGCCTCACATCAGCGACACCGAGCATGATGGGCACCTCTCCGATGACGACGATATCGTTACTCTCCCTAGCCCGACTCGCGGTCTGTTCAAGTCGAAGCGGCCTAGCCTTGGACGCGCTAAGACCACTCTTCCTGCGAATGCGAAGCGCATGGCTAGCGGTGGCAACATCTTCGCTCAGGCGGCTGTGAATGCGGGCGCCAATGTGAAGCGTGCCGTCAGCACTGTGCCTGTTGTCGCTACCAGCCCCACCCGTGTTCGCGCTGGGAGCCCTGTTCGAGGCCGTACGCTGGTGATTGGTGCCGCGAAGGTCAACGAGGCTGGGAGCCCGGTGCGCAAGGGAACCAAGGAACCTGCTTTGAAGAGCAAAAAGGATGAAGGCATGATCAAAACGGCATTCCGGAACCAGCTTCAGGGACGCACGCTTGTGGAGCTCTCCCATGCTCGTGGTGGCGACAAGGACGTCCCGAACGCTACCATCCGGGTGGCTGCCCGCATGGCGGACAAAGAAGTACCGGTCTGGGATCCTGAGAAGGACGACATGCCCAGCCCCTTCTTGGTGAAGACTCGGATCATAAAGATGGGCGCTCGGTAGGTTGTATATCTCTGTGGGCCGGTTTTTTTTTTCTCACGTCATGGCGGCAATGGAGCTTGCGGAGTTTGCATTGATTTGGAGTTGGAGGAATGGGATTCTATGACTTCACGAGTGGTGAGGCGTCTGGAACTGGCTTGGGTTCCCTTTACGGTTAGGCGTTTTGTTCCCCTTGAAAGGGTTGGCGGGCAAAGCGAAGCTTAAGGGAACGTGGTGTATGTTGGTCGAATGGAATTTAATGTGCTTTGCTAGCTCCCGTGTTGTGATATGCGGCGAAATTACTAGGACTCCGATGCCGATTCCCCGAGGACATGGTCCGCACTGCTGGTAACATGGTGACACTGTGGGCAAACATTCTGCTGGTTGACGGATCTCTACAGTGCAACGCCGCAACGAGGCCAAGACGGCTGTCATGGGTACAAAGGGAAAGGGCTTGAGAATGGGTAGTACAGGACGTGCGGAGGAGTGGAATGAAGCGAAAGGCATTGAGGCGCGACCTCGCCCACCTGATTTGGGGCAAGAGCACATGTTGATGATGCGGGCGCATCCCAAATCGTTTGTCCGGACAGAGCCTCTTCGAGTTTTTCTTTGATCGAGTGTCGGATATCCGCCATTTGCGGTCTTACTGTGAGATGGGATCGAGGAAGCCTTCTAGTTTTGGCATCACTGACAATCCACGTGGCTAGGAATTGCACGTGTATTTTGGGGGATCGGCAGCTGGAGGTCCATTCCGAACGTCGCGTTCCAATCCTTCCGCACAACCACCACGATTGCCGCCATTTCCCACGCCGTCACTCAATCCTCCTAGTCCTGTTGCCTCTACCGGGTTCCAGGGAATCCTGTCACCCAAGGCACGCTGCAGCCGTTTCTTGTACGACAGCCTCTCTCACGGATAGCGATCTCTGCGAAGCATTGCATCAAACAGCTATGACAGGCGTCCTTGCTAGGATGCACGACAGCTGCATGTCCCAGAAGATTAAGGACTTCTCCAGCAGCCCGGATGGAGTCTGATAAATTCTCCTCGATGTCCGGTTCGCCGAGCATCCGCTTTGCGCTTCTTGCATCGTCCAGTCTCTGGGATACGACGCCGGGGGGCCGTTTACCGCTCCGAAGTCCCTGCTCAAGACATTGCTCAAGACATGTTAACTACGGAGTGACTTTACTGCTGCGACGGAGATCGTCTCGAATCGCCACCGCGCACCAGTTGAATCGCTTTCTATGGTCGAGATACTACCCTTGTAGGACGTCCACATGGACGAGGTCCTCCCGCCTGCGCGGCAACCGGCCGCTGCTTGCCAACCTATCCCTATATGCCACGGTTTGCGGCCTTTGTCCTACCGTAAAATCGGGGCTCCTGACCCCTAATGCGGCTTCTGGACCAAGCATGCATTTTAAATACGAGAGTCATGCCTTAGTTGAGAGCCACCCATCATTCCTTCTAACGGCCGTGTCAAAGGCATCGAATTCCCAGCACGGAAGGATTGTCTCCAAGCAGGAGTTGCTCCGCCTCCATGCTAAAACTGGGAATATATAGTCCCTTTCCCCAGAGCTTGTGTTCAGGGGCTAAGTTGTGACATTACTACCTCGCTTAAGGCTGTTCCCGCTCTATTTCGCCTGGCAACTGAATTCTGGATATCTCGTACATCGCTAGCATCTCCAGTCATCATGGTTGAGACCGACATTCTGGAGACAACTTCACAGCTTACGCGCGGCCTTTCCGACATCGTCACGGATCCGAATGCCGTCCTGAAGGACATCACAGCCGAGTGGCGATATGGCCAACCCCCAGATTACTCAAAAACCCGCGTGGTTTATGCACAATGTAAGTTCATCTGCTGTATCACTGCTCTTCGTCGCGTGCTTCGGCTTTCGGCACTCTCTATGTGTCGCACGACAGTTGCATGGGGACGCACTTTGGCACGTGGATGGACATGAAACCTGGCTCCAATGGTCCAATGGATATTGGATCATGATCATCCACTATACTTGGCTGACAACAGATGCTGACGTGTGATAGCAAAGAAGATGAACCACGAGGCAGGAAGTTTACCTAACCTCGTGGAAAATCTAGTGAAGAACTGGGAGGTCGAGGCTTCGTTCAAGACCAAGGTATCCGAGATGCGAACCATCGATCCCGAGCACTATTCCTTCGCCGTCAACGGAGGTCCGCCTCAAGCAGGAGAACATGTGCTCAAGATCGGCACCTACAATGCCCTCATCGCCCCCAACGAGTACTACAGCCCCGAAAACTCGGACTTCAACACCAGCCACAAGACGTTCAAGAGGATGATGCCGACCTTCGCCTGGGAAGTACTGGAGGTATACAGCGGCCCACCCAAGGTCGCTTTCAAATGGCGGCACTGGGGAACGATGAAGAATGACTACGTCGGCTTCAACAAGTAAGTCGTCTACCCCCTGGCAGTCCAGCCGCGCGCTAACCCCAAACCAGCAAAGGCGAAAAGGTCACAGCCAAAGCCCACGGCGGACTAATTGAGATCCACGGCGTTACCATCGCGGAGGTGGATGAGAGATTCCGTGTCCGCAAACTCGAGACTTGGTTTGACCCTCTGGACATGTTCCGGCAAATCGCCCCCCAGGGCGTCGTCGCTAAGGAACCGATTGCACCGACGACCGTTCCCGAGGCTGAGATCCCTCCGCCGATCGGCCCGGCTACGGAGAAGCCCCGTCGCCGCTCTAATTCGCCAACCAGTATCTTCCAGAGGATCGCTGGCGTATTGTACTCGAGGACACCACCAGCTGAAGCCGCGCCTGCCACCGGGACTGTGGGCCCGAAGACCGGCTCGGCTTCGGCGTCCACGGGATCCCGATTTTACCGCTCTGCGAGCCGGGCGAAAAAGACGTCGGCGAGCACTGAGCCTGAGAGCGTTGTCCCGACCGTTGCTGAAAATTCGATACCCGCTTTCGCGGCAGGCGCGCCGGAAGACAATGCAGGGGAAGGAATTGCTCTGCCGGAGGGACATGTTGACGTCACCGGCGAGGGAGGACTGTGCCCGTTCATGCCGGCGGAAAGCAAGGCGCAGGATCTGAATAGGGGTTGAAGGGTGTGTTTAAGTCTTCTTTGCTTTATATGGGGCTTCCGGAGTTTGTTTCTTGTCTATGGAAAGGGCCAAATGGGGATATTGGCGGTATGTAATCATGGTTACTTGTGGCCTTTGAAATCGAAGTTGTACTTGTGATCCCGTATATCTAAAGCCGTGTTAAACTTCAACCTCGCCGCGCTGGGCACCGCAAGCATGGGGGTATTTGGATTCTGTTGATGTTGGCTCACTTAAGGGGACTCTCAAATCCAGCACTCTAAGTAACCCGCCTACAATGTTCGCATATGCCATTGACGCTCAAGATGATGCTGATTTGAATTACGTCCCAGTATCTCCCGCAACATGCAACACGCGAGGCACATACAGACAGCGGTCGGTTCTAAGGATGCGGATGCCAACTCCACAAGGCTGTCATCTACATAGAGCTTCCGCACACCATATACGTCCGCAACATTACTCGAGAGAAAGCGAGAAGGCACCTCAATCCACATTCGTGTCGCTTTACCCCCTTCCGCCATTCGTACCTTCCAAAGAGCGCCTTCACTTCCTGATCATATCAACAGGCGGCCGAGGGGGCGCCATCCCTGGGACGCCATCCGTCTAGCCCCTATTAAATATGACCGGGAAGTGAAGGCGTACTCCAAAGTGTCCGAAAGGAGGGGATGACTAGCTTGTACTCTCTTTTTTTTTGGTTCAAGCGGTTACTAAAAGTCCATGCAGCCGGCTGGTTCTAGCTAACCAAGAAGTATATCGACATCACAAAGCTTGTATGACCATTTCCTCCGTGCCAGAAACCCTCTCGCGGAGGTGAAGGCGCCTGGCTAATCCCACCGAGCGGACTAGATCAAGGCGACGGAGACGCGCGTAAGTCGACCTAGTTGGGGGAGCCTGGGCGAGTCGGTATTGTGAGGGGACCCCACGCCTGCTTGAGAGATTCAACTGTAAACCGTGACTGCCGACGACTCATAAGCAAGTAGGACTTCATCATCAAATGGACGAGCGCAATGGGTAGGCCCACTGTTGAGAAGTTTTCTGAGCGCGTGGAACAGATACGCCGAGTACGACCTTAACGAACCAACTCCTAATCATGCTGTACAGTTTGGGCGCTGCGACTGGCTTGACAGAAGCCATGTCAATGTAGTCGCGGACGTTGTCAGAGATGCTTCTGTATAACCAGCCCCTGAGCGCGCTGTCCAGTCTCTGGACCTCTGGTTCCGTCATATTGACTGTGTCAATGCCTGTGATATACCTGTCGAGATTCCAGCTCCTGGCTTCGTGCATGATGTATTGATGCCATATATGCCATGCAATCCAGTGTGCCTCGTCGCCCAACTGGACACTTGCTGGTGCGGCAGTTGGGATGGCATGGCTCGTCGTACGAGCCTGAGCGGCAGTGAGGGTGATGGGGGTCATCGTGAGCTAGTTCAGCTAGATGTGTCTGCGTGTGTGCATGGAGGGGAATGAAGCCGTTGATCTGGTCAATACAAGTTGATGTAGCGACAAGGGGTCTTATAGTCAGGTTGGGTAATCATATTGGTAATCTCTTTGGCCTAGGTCGTGAGGTTGTGATGGTTTGTGCCACGTTTGGGGTGACGTCGACAGCCCACACATTATGTTTAGGTTCAAGTGGCATATCTCCGGCCTCGTGAACATGATAGTGGCGGTTTGTGTTTGAACAAAAGAGATCCCACACCACCCGGGCACAAGGAGTCATCATCAAAATGGAAGATCTTGGTTGGCATCACCAGAGATGTCTCAATAACCTTAAATAGTACTACGTATGTTGGGGGTAGATGACGCGTACACTGTATGATGATCATCGCCCAAATCTCCGAACAAGATCTCGCGACATGTACGATCTGAACCCAGGATATTTCCCACCCATTTGCCCAACACTTATTGAATAGGGTTTGCGCATGGTTCGACTCGCCACTGCCTTGACGAGTGGTCTAGGGATCCATTTCCTGGCCGCGATGACCGGGACCTGCTCTCCATGTGAGGGTTCTTGATAGAGTTGATCCAGCGGCGGGAGCTTCACGGTGTCTCCTTGATTGCTTATATCGCCAGATGTCCCGTTCGTCTCTTCGATAGACTCAAGCCTGGTGAAGGATGGGGACTCGGCGAGGGTGTTGAGTGCATATTCGCCATTGCACACGGCTTTAGTTTTAGTTCGGAGGCGTAGCTGGAGAAGGCCCGTCGGCTGATAAAGAAAAAGGGAACGCGATAGCTGAGCAAGCTGTAGGGAGGCCACCACTAATGATGGACGCAGGCAGATCAGGATTTGAAAGCCTACGTAGTACAATGATCCGAGTTTGTGGAAATTGGAGGAGGCATATGGCTGGGGTGACGAACGCCGTCCTTGGCCTTGGTGTTCACACGTAGGCTTCTTCGCTTCTGGTCGAGGGACCTTAGGCTAACCTGAATCTGCAACTCGGAGTGGCGAAATGATGATTTCCGATCGAAGGCGAAGGTGATAAACTGATCCACAGTAGCAACCCCATAACGAACCCAGCAATTGAGGCTATCCAGAACCTCCAGTTTTGGAGTGGCCAATATCGTGATACTGTAATATCACTTGCGGACGATACCGTCATCCGTGCCTGAAGTCCGGCGATGGAGAAGATATCCGCGAAATGTGCTGATCTGATATCGGTGCTCGGCTAGTAATTTTCCGGTCTATGTGTTAAGCCAGTCGCTCCGCCGTACCCCGCTATCCAGTGTTTACCTTGAGATTCGCTCCAAGAGCTCGACTCGGAGTTCCACATGGACCCTTTGAGGGGTCTCCACACATGTGGGATGCAGGGCGACAAACACGTCTACCGGAATTTCTAGGCCCGAGGCCAGTGTCAGCCTTGCTTTGTCAACGATACATGTCGGAGGCATGTAATGGCGACATACCGAAATTTGGGGCCCAGTTGTGTTCGTATGCTGGATGAGTGTCCAAGCGTCGGCTTGACATTGAAAATGAAGGCCACTGCTCCGGAATAGCCTGATTGGTAGAGGAAGGCATCGGATAGCCTTCGATGAAGATAGAAAGAAGCTCAGTATGGCCGGTGAACCAGGAGTACCGGCATTCGCATTGACTCCCCGCAGGGCAGCGGCCCCTTGCAGTCCAGCCTTCTCGCTGCTGTACGTACGCGTAGTAATATTCCCATCAATAGGACTTCCACAACACGAGCCCACATCTTTATCCCCATCACGGCCAGAACCAAGACAATCCAGTGTTGCAAATGAGGAGATAAACGCAACACCGCAAACTGTGGTCGAGTACGATGGCCCAGACGCGATCCAGCCCAGCATCCAGATCCCATACACGTCACAGCCTGATCATGCATGCCAAAAATTCAAACCCTGTGTAGAACCTCCAGCCTTGTCATCACTTCACTTCACCGGTCCTCAGCCCTGCCGCACCCATCTCAGATCCCACACACACCGAGCCCGTAACGTAATGCATCCAAAATGTGTGACGTGATTCATCACTCAGGCCCACAACCCGAATCTCTTCCTCTCAGCCTTCCCCAAATCCAAATCCGGCCTACACCCCGCCGAGCCTCACCAAACCCAAAACCAACCCTAACCCCTCTCACCGAGAGTCTCAAATATAGCAGCCACACGCATGTCTGATCCGCCTAACGCCCTCGTCCTCAGCCCTCTCGACGACGCTGAAATGCGAGCCCTCAGCCTGATGTTCGTGGCTGGTGCGCTTGGCAAGCAAGGGGGGGGCAGCCGCGCGCGACAGGCAGCAGCAGTGAAGCGTGCGAAGGAAGCAACTAGCGCCGCCGCGCAGGCGGTCTGGATTAAACGGCATGTGGAGGCGGTCAGCTTGACAGCCCGCGTGGCCGGCGGGATCTGATGCAATCTTGGACTGCAGTTGCGAGCATGCTTGCCACGCTTCCCTCCGAAATACGGTACGGTGCTATCGTGACAACTGCGTCCTCAGCGCCGACATCGGTGCTCAGCTTCCAATCCCGCCCGCCCACGCCGCCTGCGTCGCACGCACGTCCACAGCACAATCGCGTCTCCACACAGCCGACCCGGGGCGCGCGCCGACTACTGTGGCAGCACAGCTCCGTGGCTCGAGTGAAGCCGTGATGCTGCGGGGCGTTGTTAACCCGTGACCCGATGGGGACGGCGACGTCTGAGGAGGAACCTCCGGCTCCACTGCGTGCACACTCGGCGGGGGCCGAAGGCGTGGGCGAGTGACAGCTGGCCGCTAAACAGGCCAATCGCGGGGCGGCGGGAGCGGCCGGACATCGCTAAGGGCAGCGAAAAGTCGTAGTCCTCCTCGTGGGCAAAGCCACGCGGGCAGAGCGGCCACGACTTTCGCGTATGGGACGGGGCGCTCATCACGCGCGCTTCGGGGGTCTGGAACGGCACGTCCGGGGGCAGGTCTTCGAGAAGCGTTCTTTGCGATGCATTTCTCGGTGCGTAATCGCGGGATTTTGGGCTCGGGATACCCGAGTTAGGAAGAGTGTGTTCTCTTTGCGGGCTTTGTTCGCGTCGCTCGTGAGACCGGGCGCGGCAATAGCTGAGCCTTAGCCGTCAGATGACGCGCCGCAGAGTTTGCGCCCGCACCGCCTCGCCCGGTCCTCGCCTCCAGCTCGATGACTCAACGCCTTCGGCGTCATGGCCGCGCCCCCAACTGCCAACTGCTTGCAATTTCCGCGATACCGCTCGCACGCGAGTAAATAGCAACGAGTAAACAGCAATCAACATGGCATATATTGCGGACGGCCTGTTTCCGCAGTGCCGCTGCCGCATACCCGCACTGTAGGAGCGACGTGTTGGGTGAGATGAGCCCCGGCCGCAATAATGACAGCGAAGTGATGGGAGGTCCCCGTCGTGAAACGTGACCTGACCTGCCCGTCTCGGCGATGAGTAAGATCCCATCGTGAATTGGCCGTGCCGTTTCTGGCCCCCGCGCGCCTGGGTGACCCGCTGCCCCACTGCCCGAGTGGGCTTCCCGTGGCGAGACTGATACCAGCCCGATGACGCGTGTGGAAGAGCCACACGGCAGAGACCATGGGTGGCGAGAGAGAGGGCGAGTTGGAAAGGAGGGTAGGATGGGATGCAACCGAATGGACGAAAGCGGCGTCTGGAAGGACGAGCGAAAGAAAGAACGCATAGAAAAAAAAAATTTGAACAAACCCACGCAGCAACACCAAAACTCCGGACAGAAACCACCAACCTGCTTGCAGATGATGCCGCATCCCGTCTGGCACCATCTTCCCCTCTTTTCCCCTCTTCTCTCCCTCCAACATCACCCCGCCCCAAAAGCTCAGCCCTTCACTCCCACCCCCGCACTTCTCAACCAATCACAGCCCTTGACCCATGCCACGATTGGCCACGCTATCCGCGCCGCGCGCTCAACTTCAGACTCACATCCCCATCCCTCCCGCAACAAGCCCCGCGCAGCACCACGAGCCAGCGAACCTAGCGAGTGAGAGCGATCCCAGGAGCGCACATCGGGGAAGCAATCCTTTGCCTCCACCGCGTGCGTAAGGTTAGGATGCTGTCCCTGTCCCCGTCTCCGCAGCATCGCGATCATGGATGAAAACCCAGGTCCCGTGCTGATGGCGCCCGCACGAAGGCAACAACGGTAAGGCAGCGACGGCAAAGACCCCTCCTTGCCACACCTTGATTGTGCAACCGTGTTCACCATGCGTTGATGATAGCGGCCCCACACGGCTCTTTGATACTGGTAAACAGCCCAGCGATCCGTAGCTACGCGTGCGCACATGGCCGTCCACGCAGACGTCGCGAGTATGGGTGGGTCATCAGCCGGCATAATCGCGGACAACGGCTGTGAGAAAAGCTATCGTACGTATGTACCGTAGGTAAGCACAGGCGTGCTCTCGTCGATATTACGGCGTTTACGATGGCTGTGCGCTGGGAACGGCATTGTGGCGCGTCTTCGTACGTTGGTTCCCTCGCCTTACGTTGCGGATTTGCGTGCGCCGTGTGGGTGCCCGGGAGGACGAAGATCCAATGGCGTTTGCGAAGCACAACTTCGAGGGGTGAGTTACACTTGCATTAAACTCGTGCTGACCATCCTCTTAGGCACCTAGACGCCCGAGCACCTGCGATACGTTACATCGGCGAGCAGCAGGAGTGATCTTGTTGCGCGGCGGCGGAGGCGGATGCTCATCATACTCATGCTCAGCCTCGATCGGCGCGGGCGACGTGAGTTGGTTGCGGCTGCGCGGGGTTGGGGCGGGGATTGCCGGTTGGGGTTAGGTGGCTGGAGGGGTTTGGAATTCTCGGTTACGGATGTTGTGGTGGAGATCACGGGCCCGGGCTGGGGGGGCAAGGCTGGAATGTCGAGTTGTTGTGATGATGAACAGCGTTCTAGACAACCTCAGCGACGGTTAGCTTGTGGGGACACACCGCAGGTGATGACGAGGATGGTCGGAAGGTGCTGATCGAGCTGCGACGTTGCTGAAAGATAGAAATTCGGAGCTTCTCTGGGCCCTTTACCAGACCCGCTTGAGTCTCAGACCAAAACATACGACCATCCGACGGACAGAGATCTGGCCATGTACATCCGTACTGATACCGTACGGTAGTAAGCATGTTTGACAGGTGGGTACTCATCCCATGGCTTTGCCGCACATGTTGGGTTGGGAGGGAACGAGGCTGCCGTTCGGGATATTGGCCCAACGTGGAGTCATGAAATCTCTGCCGGCGTGCAACATCTTACTGAATTCAGAGCAGTTGATCCAGACAGAGGCCGCCATACCGCTCAACTGAGCTCCAAAATATCATCAAAAGACGTCCAATAAAGGCCATGTGTCCAAAGTGGTCCCGTACAGTATCGTACATCCGTAGCAGGAAGCCAAATCAGCGTAGAGGTAATTCCGCTCAAGTCAGCGTCGCCAAGCTGTAACCTACCCTTGCCAGACAGGGCAAACATTGCCTGCATTCCCGTGAAAGCGGCAAAGGCCCCAAAGAGATGAGCAATTGCAGTGGCATTTCCATTTTCGCTGGATCCACATTCTGCATCCGGGTGGCACAGCGCGGCATTGGGTTACGACTTCGCGGGCGTACGGTACCGTCGTCACCGGCAGTTGCAGCCTGTTTGCCTTGTCGCCTCTCCCGCCAGATGTGGCGATGGTGGACGCACTCCCGTATTCCCACCAGCGATGGAGGGCGCAAGGCAGCCTGCTGCTCAACGAGCCACAAAGAAGGCTGCGAACGGCGAGATGACAAGACGCTTCATCTGGGTCAGGAACCCCGGATACGATGGCTTGAATAAAGTTAGGCGGAAGGTGCCCGGAGGAACTGGAAATCAGGCAGAATGGGAGGGGTTGACGATAAGCGCTTGAGGTACGGCCTCACATCGGTCCGCACTGGCTTCACACTCGCTGCTTGTACCGACTTGAAGCCTAGGCCACTGTCCAGATGGTCTTGACAGAGTGGCAATGCAAAAGTGGCTCGTGAGGAGGTTCATGGCGCTTGCGGCAGGCAACGTCGGATGAGAGCGAGACGAAGGGAGGGGGCGAAAGAGGTAACGTGTATTGCGAGACAGGTTTCGAATGGATGTGAGTAACCTGACATGGGGGACGAGCCGGAGTGGTATCGCCTGAGCAAGAAGGAGTTGCTGTTGTTGGAGATAATTGCGGTTAATTGTGGATGCGCGGGAGGAGGCGGGATAAATGACTAGATGACTGGATGGTTTTATGAGATGGACTGAGGGATGAGAGAATGGTTGGGAGACGAGGGACGAGAGAGATGACGGCGGCAAATGGAAGCTTGTCAGGTTTGCAAAGAGGAGTCGACGTCGTTGACTCCGTTTCCGCAACGTGTACAGATCTGTACGTACTTCGTGTCTCCAATTCGGTTTATCTCTCTCTCTCGTGTCCAAACGTCTCCGAGCCATCCGAAAGAGGTGAAAATATTGAGGATGTGGTTTGAATGGAAGGACGACTAGGGTGGTGGTGGCCAAATCCAAAGCCAATACTTCGGCTCAGTAACACACATTCCATCTCGGCCTGTGTCTCTCGGTCTCTCTCTCCCGGTCTATCTCTCTATCACAGACCATCTCACGTACACTCATACCATAGTGCACGTTTGATGCTGCTTTGCTGTGCTTTACTCATCGCCTACCGTACCCACAGTCCTTTCACTGCCCAGCGTTTTGCAAGATGCTAGGGCCTAAGCCGAGAGCCTAGGATTTAGTGCCCGGGGTGGGAGGGGGTTTGGTGAGTGAGGGGGCTGATGGTCAGTGTGATGTCGAGTCATCATGCGGGCTACAACCAACCTACCACTGAGTGGGTGGCCGAGTGGCAGAATGGCAAGTGGCTCACATTTGCCTGCAGCCCCCATTGCTGCCTCACTGGCCACTTTACCCACCCCTACACGCTTCTCTCTCACCCCTAGCAACACACGGCCCCTCGTCCACGCTCATCCATCCAACGGCCTTTCCATCCCCACCCCCCAGTTCCCCTCCCCCCCCCCTCTCTCCCCAATCAGCCATTTCGCAACCTCTCCTCTCTCTCTCTCTCCTCACTCTCCCTCTAGTCGCTCTCTTCCATCAAAACCCGCCGTTCTCGCCTCTCCCCTCCGCTCTCTTCTTTCCTGCATTAACCCACCCACCCATCAACCCCCCCGTCTCATTTTTCTCCATTCTCCAACATGAACTCTTCAATCCGGTCGTCGCTGAGTCGGGGGTGTAATTAGGAGCAGCTGCTTTCTCGCAACTGTCAAACTTCCTTCTCTGTCAACTTTAAAAAGTGAGTGGCTTTCTTGCCTTGTGTGTCGTCTGTTGGACGCGCGCATTCCCTCCCACCCTACCCCGTCAACACAGCTCAGCGTTCCGTGGTGGTTTGTCCCGGCATCGCCCCTTCCCGTAACGGCAGCCCGACTGCACTTACGGTTCCAACCAACAACGGCATCCTCAAGCACAACCCGACAGCCGCACTATTTCGGTCCTGTACATTTTACATCTCAAGGGGACTCATCCGCTGACAACCATGATTCTTCCTCTCAGCCTACCGTGCCTTGAAGTCACTCAACCTTTCAATAGGCAGCGACTACACGTGGTTCTACGACTCATCCAACCTATCTTCCAGTCACCTCTCAAAAGAGACCTTGCGCCACACTCTCACACCTCGTGTACACTACCTCGCCACCCTATCCCTCCTGTCTTCCTTGTTCCTATCGTCGGCAAGACGCGGACAAAGGATTTGAGGTTCTGCCCGCTGACCAAAGGAGACACCCTCAAAGGAATTCATTCCGCCACTGCCTGAAACGGTGGGCTTTTCGACGCGAACGGTTTCTATAACCGTCTTCCTCTGCGTCACCAAGCGAAGCTCGCTCGGACCGTTCGAAGAATCAACACGTTCCCAGTAACTCTCCTCTCGTAACCTCTCGACCCTTTTCGCCGTTCGACCCTTCGCACTTCTCACCTCAACATTTTCGAGTAGCAATCCATCCCAGAGACAAAATGCTCATTGTGGATATTGTCGCTCCAGTCACTGCTGTCCCAGATATCGTCTTCGACTCGGAATTAACCATTGCCCGTGGAAGTTTTCTTCTCTAGGCCTCTGCAATTTATCTTTGGATTCGCTCGGCTACCACAGACGACCCTTGGCCGCCTGTGATAGCTCAGTCTGATTCGGAGCGCAATTGCACCTGTGGTTCTTTTCCGGCCTGTCTAGGTGATACTCTGCGGCAGACGGTGACTGGAGCCTCACGGAATCCGACGGAACTGAGTCAAAAGACTCGATTCCGTGCCCTTTCGTGACGACACAATCCCGCCCTAAAACCACCTCGAATCGCTGTTTCTGCGATTTGACTTTCTTGCGACGTTGCATTTCACGCCGGTCTCGCAGCCTGTTCAGCCTTGCGACACCCGAATTTGCGACAATTTCGAGAGAGGAAAATTGCCGAACGAACTTGCGATTAGCTCGCCAGTCAAAAATATCACGAGCTGGGTGCTGCTACCTCCGTCGGTAAATTCGATCCGGTTTTCTCTTTGGTCACACCACGACCGCACGACTTTTCTTATATTGTCATTCGAGCCCTTCGGCAAGTCTTCGTTGATACCCCCTTGATTTACCTTTCAATTTCTGTTACACCTACGACGTAGCACCCTTGCTACCTCTAACTTCCCCTGCACTGAAGATGCACACGGCTTCGAAATCTTCATGGCCATACCAGCTGTCATCCTTACAGCACCCATACGCCTCCCCTCTGTCATCATCAGCATCCTCATCTAGTTCGTCCGTCTTCTCGGTGGACGCGGCATCTTCCCAGTCGTCAGGATGCAGCAGTCAGGAGTCGCTCTCGTCTCTGCGGTGCAAGGAGGATGTGTTTGTCTACGACACCGCGGCAAAGTTACCGGCATCACCTCAAGTTCGACAGCACCCGCGGCGGACTTCCGCCGTGACACGCCCCCCTCCCCAGCTCGTCCGTCAATGCGAGCGGAAGGGGCAATTTGTGGAATGCCTTGTCGGTGAGCAAAGTTCTGAGATAAGTGGGTGATTGTTGCTGACCCCCCCGGAGAATCTGCCACGCAAATGGTTGAGGTGATATGGCCGCTGTCCACACCGAACTTCCAGGCAGGACGACTACCGCTCCGTACATTCATACAGGAGACCCTCCGCAGGTCCCAGGCGAGCTTTTCGACCCTCCAGGTCACTCTCTATTACCTCATCCTGATCAAGCCGCATGTTCCTGCATACGATTTCACCATGGAGCAGCCCGAGAACACGCCGGCGACCCGTGCTTTGCAGTGTGGTCGCCGCATGTTTCTTGCGGCGCTTATCTTGGCCTCGAAGTACCTGCAGGACCGCAACTTTTCGGCAAGGGCCTGGAGCAAGATTTCAGGACTTAAGGTGTGCGAGATCAACAGCAACGAGATGGCCTTCCTCGCAGCCGTCCGATGGAAACTGCACGTTCCGGAGGCGCTTTTTGAGAAATGGCAGGACATCTTGATCACTTTCACTTCGCAACGGCCTCCCTCCCCTGGCTCTCCGGACCAACGTATGGACTGGAAGCAAGCTGTACTCCGCCTGACGCCGGAACTGGATACTCTCGACCTCAGCCCACGCGGTCGGTTGAGTCTTCAGCTCTGCGAAGGCCGGAAAGTCGACCTCCTCCAGCATGTATCCCACGAATCGTTGCCGCAAGTGCTTGAGCCGATGCCGACTATGTATCCTCCTACACCGACTGTCTTTGCGCCGATACCGACGCCTATGATGACGCCTCAGACCGCTCTGTCTACTCCCACTGCGAGTATGGCTGGGTGCTGGACAAGGCGGCCATCCATGTGCTCGGCTATGTCCCAGGCTCAGAACAGGTCGATGGCACGCAGCACTACCGACTTCTCGCCCTCGTATTTTCCTGGCCTCGAAGCTTACCAGATCTACAGCCGCCGAGGTTCCGAATCTACGACTACCACGCTCTCCTCGTCCCCCGAGTCGATGGTCTCCGATGGCTCATCGCGCAGCTCGCGTGCTTCGTCAGTCTCGTCTGCATCGTCGGTCTCTAGCGGCCACGCATCAGCGCCGACATCGGTCAAACTGGCCAAGTTGGCGACGTTGCGGAACGCAGGACTGCCATATGCTTATGGGATTCCGCAGCAGACGCTGCCCAAGGATAAAGCCGCTCTGGGACTCATCACCCAGGAACCTCTTACTGCGGAGCCGCTTTCTATCGAACCAGCATCCCCTGAAGTCGGATACTTCCAATCGTCTCTTAGTCGCCTGCCCATCCGGCCGAAGGAACGCTCGGCCATTGAACCGATCATCGAGTCCCCTGCCACCAAGACCAAGGGTCGCAAGCGCGGCCGCTCCTCGGTGGATATGTCTCTTCAGCAGAACGTGCGGCACATGCTTCTGGCTACCCCCGGCATTTCGTCACAATCCTCCCGCTCCCGGGACCTCAAGGCGCTGCAGTCGCCAGCGAGGTCGGTACCGGAGCGCCGGCTCCCTGTCCAGAAGGACCTCGGTCGCAAGCGCGCGTGTTGCGCGAGCGAAGCTACCCTGTGGAAGTTCGATGCCGGACCCGGCATGTGGGAAGGCATCCTCTGATGCCGATCAACAACGTTCGCACCATGATTCTCACATCGGGTAAATACGTCTCTTACCTCTTGTCCATATTTCATGCACATTCTTGCCCATAACTTGCTTGTCTTAGCTTTGTAATGGGCGCTCAAGGAGTTTTGATGGTGCAAGATATGACTTGAGTATGGCGTTTTTGTCATTTTTGGGGATTTGTGTTTCCATAAACCTTTTCCATCCTGCCTGTTTCAGGTGTGCTAACTGTCCCTTTCGGACGGCTGGTGCTGCGGCGCGGTGTCCCTTCGATGATGGGTCATTGGCGCCGCGCGGGAATACCCTCAACACCTCAGCTCCTCGGAGCCTCGTCGAAGTCATGAAACATACACACTGGTCCGCATTTCAACCCCGAAACGGATCTTCAATCTTCAATCCGCCTGTACATTCCCTCTCTGCCTCTCCGACAAACCCGTCTTTCAGCCGTTCTCACCCGGCAAGCGGTCGATGCGAATCAGAATTATGAGAGTTCGCTCGCCTTTATGGGCAGGTATTATTCATTTTCTTTGCTAGTATTTGTCCTACATGGGCGGGGAGGCCGTCGTGCACCGGTGGGGTAACGGGTAGGGGGGGGGACCTGGGGCAATGGGGGAACCGGTGTTTTGGGGTTCAGATTCTGACTTTGTCGCTTTCGCACCCGGCGTTAAAACCTGCTTTTCAGATGCCTTCGCTGTCGTCGCCACTTTCCTTTACTGTGTGTCGGGCTCTTCGCTTACGCCTTGCTGCGTTTGCGGGAGCTGTAACTAACCAACTACAACTGGGTGAGCGGGGCCTTTCGGCGAAACGATTGATGCCACCGGATCCCAACATATTATTAGCACACCCTGTACCGATAGTCGAGAAATCGAAGAATAACAATACGCCGCGTGCTCCGTGCTCTGTGATTTGTTAATGGAGTTGGCATGGGGCTGGGGATCGTGGAGGACTGTGTGAGACGGAGGCGGACGGGTGTCTACGGTACCCCGCTTCCTGGTGTGGTATCCACTCTAGGCTTCAGCGACGTGGGTGCGGTGTGCACTCCATCTGGATACCGGCTTCCCGGATGATCCGGCCGGGGTAAACGCTGAGCGAAATTCTTGCCACAGATCGTTCCTTCCGTGCTCCGCCGAGTACGGGGCGCATCGTGCTGTGAGTCGAGACGCGGTGATTGTACACTTTGAGATGCTTCTCCATTTACAACGGCCGTAATTACGGTACAGCCAAAGCCCGCGATTACGACATATGGGTGTGGCCTGCAGGTGGGAGAGGGGTGTGGATCACCCTGCCTCGCTACGTTCTGGGCGGTTTGAACTCCGCCGAGAACTGTGCGCTGTACGGGACCGAAGGAGGGTGCGGAGGAGGAGTGGCTCCGAGGCCGGTTTTGGGCACTAGGAGTGGTACTGTGGCACTGTGGAGAGGGGGGAGGGGTCGTGGAGGGATACATGATGTTAGATTCTGGAAGGTTTGCTATCTATGGCGTAACTACACCCAGATCCCATCACATCATCCATGAGCCATGAAGCGCCGAGCTAACCATCGTGCAGTGCCAATCAACTCCGCCGCAAGAAGCCTGTCAACGTAACACATCCTAGCCGGGATATCGAATACCGTGTGGCGAGCGGCGACTCATTCGCGCCACTGCCCGCGGGTCACTGCGTTGGAGAGTGGGAGCACATTGGCCGTAAGTAGGTGCTGGTCATAGATCTAGGCCCGTAATGAGAAGGTCCAGGTAGAGTTATTGTAGTACGACTAGGGGCGTGTCGCGTGATTGCGCGTTGGCCTAGGTCGCGTCGGTTGGTCTAGGTTGAGGGTAGGCCGCGTAGGCTGCTGTGACGTGGTGGGTGGGGAAAGGAGTAAGCTGGGTACTGGGGGAAGGGGAGGGAGCTCTTCAAGAGGGGACGTGTGTGGGAATCGGGGCGATGGGTATGTTTGGGGAGGCAAGCGTCGCTGTGGAGGGGTGCTGAGTGTTAACCCGTCAAGGGACGTTTAACATGAAGCGGCGCGCTTCCGCATCCGAGGAGGGGGCATGATGACGCCTGGTTTATGGGCGAGAGGCTGCGGCTGGGATGTCGACCGCGGTCGAGTCTGAGGAACGGTTTCTTCTCCTTCGATTTCCGTCTGGGGGTATCCATCCGACGAAGCGGGAGAAGTGGGCTAATGTATTTCGTGTCTCTGTTAGCTATTGTAGCGAGAAGCGCCACCCGCCTGACGACTATTTTGGTCTTGAGCCCGAATTCCTCGGTATCCCGTTTCCATCAGCGAGAAGAAGCGGCAGAGCATGGAGCCCTTGAAGCCGAGTACACGAAACGGTTACAGCTTATATTACCTGGAGGACCGGCATGCTGGTCAACGCATATTCCTCTAAGAGATCCTTCACGAGGTCATCGAGACGGGAAAGCCAGTCCTTCATGATGAGGTTTATGATTGCAATCGAAATCGAGGTTGACGGTAAGGTACGCGGTGGTTAGGCCTCGGCATATGGTGATCGGGTGACGACGACGATGGAGGTAGACGATGAACGTGAGGGGAGCAGTGAGCCTTAGTGAGTGAAAGTGTAGGTTGTGGAGCTTTAGGTGCGGTGTTGGGTTGTTTTGTTTTGCAGTGATGGTAGATTGATATCGAAGTTTGATATCGAGCACTTTAAGGCGCATATAAGGCGATAAGGCGGTAAGGCGATAAGGTATATTTAAGGCATTTATGCTGCATTCCGGATTGGGAATAGCATCATTCACGTCACTTCTTCGGGCCAGATATCATAGCCTTCACTTTTCGTGAACTCTGTCTCCATTCCTTGCCGTGTGATTCTCTGATATACCGGATTTGGCTCGGCTCTTCTACATCGCTTCGCGATCTCGCTAGCCATCTTTGAGCGCTCGCTTGCATCGTAGTTCTAGCGGGTCAGGGTCGGACTCCGCCGCAATCGCCTCCCCACATCCCATTCCACTCCCGGCATCGCACCTCGCGCCCACCACCCACACCCCGCATTCAACATCTTCCCCACAATCGCACCCGTAATGCACTCGATCGGCTCATAGCACGCCCTCCACCATGCTCGACTCTTTCGAAGTCCTCACCACCTCTGGCGTCGTCCTCTGGTCGCGCACCTACGTCCCCGTTGGCGCCAGCGCCATTAACGCCCTCATCCAAGACATCTTCATCGAGGAGCGCGGTACCGTGGGAGATGCTGCCCGGCCGACGTACAAGCGTGATGGGTACACGCTCAAGTGGCGCACGGCGAAGGACCTGGGGCTCATTTTTGTTGTACGTGGCGAGACGTTGGCTGGTTTGCGCGGGCGGCGGCTAATCGGTCCCAGGCGGTTTACCAGAGCCTGCTCAGCATCTCTTGGATAGATAAACTGTTGGATAATGTCCGCGCCTTGTTTACGGAGCTGTATCGCGATCAGCTTAAGGTCCCTCGCACGACGAGGGTTGAGTGCCCGTTTGATCCGTATTTTGATCGTCAGATCAAGGAGCTGGAGCAGGAGGCGAACAATGCGACCACGCGCTCGTTTACAGACTCCTCCGCTGCTGAGATCACGCCGCCGGGCAGCGAGGCCAACGAACTGAGTGCCGAGGAACACCCTGCTGTTTCGGGCTTGCGCAAAGGTGCGCGGACATCATGCTCCTGGGCAATACCAAAGACGCTAACGGTGCTGCAGCTGCGAAGAAGCCCATGTACCAAGACAGCACCTCCACCGACGTCACCCCCATAGCCACCCCCGACGCCTCCCGCCCCAATTCCCCCGCCCACCTCCTCAAGGCGAAGGCCGGACCCGGTGGTCGCGTATCTCGGCGATCGCGGAAAGCCGCCGCTGTAGTGACATCGTCTCCCGCAGCCGCATCGTCTGGCGATGAGAGTTCCGCGAACCGGCGAGCCGCGCCGAAGGGCGGGAAGAAGAAGATGCGGAAGTGGGACGCCGAGGGTCTAGCGGACGAGGACGACGGCGTGAATCTCGACTACTCGGCGCCCGCGGCGGAGGGGGAGCGGCCGGTGGAGAGTTTGGAGGGGGTGGATCAGGGCTCGTGGGGTACGCGTACGGCGACGGGGGAGTTCACGCTCAAGGATATTGGGGATGAGATGGATGCTATTTTGCAATCTGCCAACGCTAAAGATGCTAAAGCTGCGGACGGCTCGTCGGGGCTTGTGGGATCGAGTCTCGGGGCTATTGGCGGCTTGTTCAGGAATGTGGTGGGCGGGAAGAAACTCACGCGCGAGGACCTCAACAAGTCGCTCAAGGGGATGGAGGAGCATCTGCTGAAGAAGAACGTGGCGCGCGAGGCGGCTGTGCGGTTATGCGACAGCGTGGAGCAAGACCTCATCGGTATGAAGACGGGCAGTTTCACGAGTAAGTCTATTTTACGTGTTTTCCTACCCGACTAACCCGCCAGGCGTCGAGGCTACTATCCGCGGTGCCATGGAGCGCGCCCTCCGCCAGATCCTCACGCCCACTTCGCCGCTCGACCTGCTACGCGAAATCCAGGCGGTGCAGGGGAAGCGGCCCTACGTCATCTCCATCGTTGGGGTCAACGGCGTGGGCAAGTCGACCAACCTGTCCAAGATTTGTTATTTCCTGCTGCAAAACAAGTACCGCGTGCTCATCGCCGCGGGCGACACCTTCCGCTCGGGCGCCGTCGAGCAGCTGCGTGTGCACACGCGTAACCTGCGTGAATTGACCGCGCGGCAGAACGCGGGCGAGGTGGACCTGTACGAGCGGGGCTACGGCAAGGACGCGGCGACGATTGCGCGCGATGCCGTGACGTACGCAGCGCAGCAGGGCTTCGACGTTGTGCTTATTGACACGGCGGGGCGGCGGCACAATGACCAGCGGCTCATGTCGTCGCTGGAGAAGTTTGCGAAGATGGCGCAGCCGGATAAGATCCTCATGGTGGGCGAGGCGCTGGTGGGGTCGGATGCGGTGCAGCAGGCGCGCAACTTTGATGCGGCGTTTGGGGCGGGCCGGCGGCTAGATGGGTTCATTGTTAGTAAGTGCGATACGGTTGGCGATATGGTCGGCACGCTGGTTAGTATGGTACATGCTACGGGGATTCCGGTGTTATTTTTGGGGACTGGACAGCATTATTCGGATTTGAGGACGTTGAGGGTGGAGAGTGTTGTTGAGTTGTTGATGCGCACGTAGGGAACGTGGTTTCTTGCTACTGCTCCTGGGGGGCCACGGACGAATGGGTAATGCCAGGTAGATAATGTTGTGTTTACAATAGTCACGAGTCCGCTTGTTTCCCTCATCTTCCGCTGTGGTCAATAATAGTGAGTCCTTGGCCTATGGGTCCATAGTTCATGGCCGTCCTTTCCAGTAGGTTTTTTTGCGCGAAGTCCTAACATTCCTTCAACTCCTTCCCTTTCCTCAACTGCCGTATCGCGACAACTAGCCATAATTCCCACGGTAGCACACCTAGCTGGACAAGACGTAAGCCGGCATTGATCACCACTATCATTTCCCTCTGTCTTGGGAACAATTCTATTGCACAGCCACACTGTCGAGGCAGCCACAGCTACCCGGAGGCGGAAAAACGCGAACACCGCAACCGGGGAAACCATCAGTCTGAAGTGTTTGGCAACATGAACTCCGACCAGCACAACCGCGCGTCTTCTCCTCCCCACCAGCGCTCTCCACCACCACGCCGCATTAACTACAACCCTCCAACCCGCGACGAGATGAACGCGCGTTCCTTCCGCGGCGGGATGCAAGTCCACGCCGTTCCAGAAAGCGAGCGCTTCGTCGACAGCAACGGAAACCGGTTGCCATGGGCCTACGAGAGTGCTGAGTAAGTCCCCCTATCTCCCCCATCCATCTCCAGACATATTTGCTAAAATGCCCAGCCCAGATCGGTCCACGCGCCGCGTTCCCCAAGAATCAGGCCCCTTCGGCCGCTCCACCCGGCGCCGCGCCCACTCGCGCTCCAAGACCGCAACCCCAAGCCGCAAGGAAGATAAAGACACACTGGAGAACTGGAACGCCATCAACGATATCTTCGCGCGGGTGAAGAATAGCGAGGAGATCGGTGTGAGCAGCGGTCCCGGCGTCAGCAGCAAGGACACGGCGGCAGCACCCTCGTCCTGGGCCCGCAGCACAGGACCCGGCGAGACCGCAGCTGAGCCCGCAGCGCCCGCGCAAAATGCCCCCGGCCAGCCTACCGAGGTGATGCTCTACGGCTTTCCGTCGCACCTACAGTATGCGGCGATCGACTTCTTCGAGCGCGTGTCCGGCGGCGCGGTGTACGAGGACTACGAGCGCAACCCGCCACACAGCCGGTACAACCTGGCGCTCTCGCACAGCGCACGCCGCTCAGGTCCCATCCCTCCCGCGGCACTGGCGAAGAAAAACGCCTTCGCCGGCGGCGCGCACTGGATCAAGGTTACGTTCGACTCACCCGAGGCGGCTGGGGCTGCGTGTCATTACTCTCCCCGCGTGATCTCGGGATACCTGGTGCATGCGGAGATGTACCGCTGCCACCCGCCTGTTGTCGGCGACATCGTACTCCCGGCTACGGAAGAGGCCGTGCGCTCGGCAACCGCGAGCCCGGATCGGCGGTCGGATACCCTCCGCCCCACGGTCAGCGACACCGTGTCTAGCGCCACAGCCACGGCTACCCAAGCCACCGCCGAGCCCGAGGACCCCTTCGTCACGTCTACGCCCCTGCCCGCCCGCAAGCCCTCCCTGCACGTGCACCGCTCCCGCACGCCCGGCACGCCTGCGATGTCCACCGGCATGTCCAGCGGCACGGCCCTGCGCATCCGCGGCGCTAAGCGCGCTGTCTTGCTCCCCGCTGAACAGGCGCTTCTCCCGGCACCGAGCCGCTGGCAGCGCACGGTGGGCGCGTGGCCGCTTGTGGGATTGCTGTTCGGGGGCGCGGGTGAGGTTATTGGTTCTCAAGTGCCGAGGACGGAGACGGGGGAGTTTGACTGGGTGGCTGCGGGGTGGTATTGGTGGTTTTGGGCTTGTGTGGATTATTGGTTGGGGACAGGGTTTTGTGGGTTGGGAGGGGAGGATTAGAGTGCTTTGCGAGGGGATTGTGGGTGGGTTAGGGGTGAGGAGGCAGGGGAGGGGAGGGGAGGAGGCGAGAGATTCATGGCATGGGACGGCGTTTGAGCGCGTCATTTGAACTTCTTTCGATTTTGCGGGGCTACGGCGCTTGCTGGTTTGTGTGCAACATAAGGTGTAGGGCGGGTGGTTGAGAAGAGCGGCGTGCACGTTAGTCACTTGGCACTGCTGCGCAAACACGGATAATTTGAGAATGTACAAAACTGCCCTGCTAGCTAAAGCCGTGCTGGCCGTTGTGATATTTGCCATGTGGCGACACTCACGCTGCTCTCGCACGGGCTTTGAGTCCTCAAATCATATTTTCCACGCCAAACGGCATCACGACAGTCCCTGGACCAGCCAGCACCCGGATAAGGGACACGTCAACTCCGGATTACTCCTCCCACGCTACAAAGACCTACCCACGCGCCCCAACGCCCGTGCCCAACCTAACCCACACTACCTTCCAACCTCCCTCCTCAGTCTCTCCCCCGGGTCCCCCCTGGCAGCCGGCCACCCCTCAACAGCCCCGCGAACCTCCTCCAAAAAGCTCGCCGAATTATGCACTCCGGTTCCACCAAGGACAACCCTAACCCCCGGCGTGGAGGCATTAATCCCCGCCACAACACGCGCCTCCTCATACGTCGCCCCCCCGACAATAAACACAAGTACATCCTGCGGCTTGTCGCGGGACTGCGGGGATCCATCGACGAACGGGTGCGTGGTGTCGCGCAGCTTTCCCTTGAATGCGTCGGCGAGGAGGGTCTCAAGCGCCGGCGAGTGCTGAGTGTATACGTTCTCCACGCCCTTGAGGCCGCGCGTGAAGCGGCTGCGGGCCTGATTGAGCAGGGAGGAGGACTGGAAGAGGTCGGGCAGGGGGCCGGGCGCAGCCGCCGCAGGGGTCGTGTGTAGGGAGGCGGCATATGTGAGTAAAGCCGGGATGAGGGCGAGGCGGTGGGCGGGAATCGGGGTTGTGGATTCGAGGAGCGAGGTTAGGGCGTGGGTGGCGTTGGCGGGGTGTTTAGCGTAGCGCAGGGCGTAGATGGCGAGGAGGCGGAGTTTGTTGTCTGGTGGGATGGAGGGGGAGGTGAGGAGGGATTGCAGGCTCTTGACGTCGGCGGAGTGGCTGTCGGTGCAGGATAGGGATTGCTCTAGCTCGCTGACGTCGAGCAGGCTGTCGGCGCCGACGCGGCGGCTCAGCTCGCCGACGAGGGTGATGTGCTTCGTGACGTTGGAGGATAACTTGCGGAACTCGGGGTATTCCTCGACGAAGCGCTTCATGTCGGCGATGGAGTCCATTTGCAGGCTGCCCTGGCGCTTGCTTGCGTACTGCTCTACGTAGTCTTTGGCGTTTTGGCCTAGGTCGCCGAAGTTCAGGTACATGTTCTTCTTGAAGAAAGGGTCCTGGTCTTGTTGGAGCACGATCTCTTTGAGCTCGGGTCGCACGTCCGGTACTTCGCTTAGGTCGACCCGTCCGTTTCGGATGCCGAGCAGCTCGTGCACCATCGCCTGGTATGTCCACTGTGTGAGTAGGGGCGTGATCGGGTCGTCGCGGCGGTCGAGGATGAGCAGCAGCGGCGGCGTGTCCGTGCGGCGGAAGTCGAACAGTTGCTCGTCTTGCGTCATGTGGTAGCGGACCTCGGACGCGAGCTTTTTGGCGAGCAGACTGTTCCGCGCGTAGCGGATCAGCGGCTTCTTTTTCAGCGATAGCAGCAGTGCTATCACGCCTTCGGTGGCTCGCTGCAGCGCTTCTGCATTCCACAGGTCGGGGCTTGAGCCCCAGACGCGTGCACGGGGGTAGGTCAGGTCCAGCGACATTAGGTCGGCGTTGATCACTTGGTAGTCGGCGAAGTATTCGTGTACGGCGCGGACGACTTCGTGATCATCTGCCTCGGCAAGACGCTCGAGTGAGGACTTGCGGATTATGTTGCTGAAGTCTGAAGAGGTCAGTAAAAGACGTTCCCTAGTGTTGATGGAGCGACGCACATATGCTGTACTCGCCATACTTGGGCTCCCGCAACTCGTCGATGAGCAATTGAACAGAGTCTGGTGATGGCCGTACGAACACCAGGCAACGCAAGTGCCGCATCTTCTCCCGCGAGGCATTGTCAAGCCGGTCCGTCAGAAAGACTTCATGGTTCAGCAGGGCGCTCTGTGTTGTCGCGCTTGAGACGATGGACACCTGGGTGATGAGCGGGGGTGGGGACAGGTGGCCAGTGTGACAAACCTACAGTGTCGGGGTCAAGACTGAGAGTATTAGCTATGCTTGCGGAGGAGAGGGTGTCACAAAGACATACAGGAGGATCTTCATCTTCGCACCGGTGCCGGAGGTGCTGTCACCTACCGACACCATGCGGCTGATGTAGCCGGAGACAGCCTAGGAGAGGTCAATTGGAGAAGACTAGAAGCCACAACAGACGTACAGCAACAAGATCCATGGCTCAATGGGTGGATTTAGGGAGTGCAGATAGTTTAGTGAACAACTACCACCAACCGTCGACGATGGTGGTGAGGTGCAGTTTGATGACACAATCCACCAACCAGCCACAACTAGCCACAAGCAGCTCCTCCGCACCGCCACCGGCGCCCTGACCGGTGCGGGATGAAAATGTGGCGCAGACGAGTGGCTGTCAGGCATCGATTGATCATCTTCGGGCGCCTCTCGACTTTTCCCAGTCGCCATATATAGATTTTGGGGGTTTGTGTGTGATTCATCGTTGTCACAACACTCTACTGCTTCATTTTTCGTCTATCTGTCCGTGTGTGTGCGCGTGTGTGTGAGCGTTCCGTCTGCTCTTCGCTTCCCTCTCAGCTGCATCTCCCGCATATGACTCTTCTCCCCTGAATATCAAACGCTCCGGCTCTCTCAATCGGCGCGCGCAATGTCGACCCTCGACAGTTTGGGCTCGCTCAAGAGCTACATTTCGTCTACATTGAAGCAGCTACCAAAGAAGACACCAGCATACAATGACTGTGAGTGCATTCGCTTCTAGTGCGGATATCTTGTCTTGTTTCGTTTCGTCTTCTGCTTGGCCTATTACCCGAACAGTGTGTGATATATCCTTATCTCTGCCTTCTATATGATTTATCGTGTCGACCGTACTATGCTCAGCGCCTGTTACTTGCTCTACTCTTCCTCCTGAATCCAATGTGCAATAATAACCTTTCCAGTACATCGCCTGCGCGACGTGGTAGTCGATCTCGAAATCCTCATCTATCACCCGAGCTACAAGTCCCGACAAGATTCCGAGCACATCAACTCGCGCATCAGCCAGATCGCACGCCTAACGCGATCCGACTTACAGGACTTCAACGCTCTAATCCAGCCCAGCGCAACCCCCGACCGATCCCGCCTCCGCTCATCACGAGATCGGATCCTCGCACACGAAGACGCCTTCGCACGCCTCCTCGACCTAATCGAAGGCCGCGAAGACTGGCAGAAGCTCTCGCCGCGCGAGCCCCCCGCCCAGCTAGCCCTGACCGCAGGTCCGTCGTCCAGCGGCGCGCCGTCCAGCGCCCGCGATTCAAACAGTGAGAATGCCAGCCCGCGTGTGTCTGTCTCCGTGCCGGCAAGCCCGTTCCAGCCCACGGTCGAAGACTGTGACGACGACACTGACGAGGATGCGCCACAACCAGCGCACTACCACTTGATCCGGAGCGACAGCGACGCAGCCACCATCCGCGAGCGCCCCACCCAAAACGCCAACAGCCCCCAACCCCCTCCTCCCACCGTCGTCGTCCGCTCCGCAACCCTCATCTCCGAATCCGACCTCCCGTCCACTCCCCAACCCCAAAATCCATCCCCAACCAGCTCGATAAACGAGCGCCTCCACCCCAGCCAAACCCCTTCCCCCTCCGCCCCCTCCCCCTCCCGCTCCCCCGCCGGCTCCTCGCGAGGCCGTCCCCCGCGCGCCCACCACGCCAGCATCGACCGTGGAACCCCCACCCACGCAGATGACTACCCGCACGACGACCACCAGCGGCGGCGCAAGCGCGCAAGCACGGCAAGTGGGCTAGAGCGGCCGGACCGGGAGCCACGTGACCGGGATCGCGAACCGCGCGACCGAGACCTACGCGACCGGGAGCCGCGCGACAGGGACCGAGAAGCGCGCGACCGGGGCCGAGAGCCGCGCGACAGGGACCGAGACCCGCACGACCGCGACCGCGACCGTGACTCCCGGACCGACCACTCCCGAACCAGCAGCTACGCCCAGACCACCCCGCGCCACAGCCCGCGCTCCGGGCCCGAAAACGCCCTCTCCCGCCGCAGCTCGCAGCGCTCGAACGTAGCCGCGCACCGCTCGCCCAGCGCGCACTACCCACCCATTCCCGGCGCATACCCAGAAGGGTCGAACTACTGGGACGCACCGGAACCCACAGCAGGCGGAGAATGGGGCCGCTCATCCTCCGCCTCTTCCTCATCCGCCGCCGGCGTGCAGGGCAGCAGCTCGAAATACGGACCCGACCCCCGCGCAAGCTTGCCGACTGTGCTTGAGCGCGGCCGCGCCATGCCGTTGAGTCCGCGCGGCGGCATGGCGTCTTTGTCATACCCCGACGATCTGCCGGCCGGAGGAGGGGGGTTATACGACATGCCCGCGGCGGCGGGGACGCAGTATGTCGATTTCATCGGCGCGGGCGACTTCACGTTATTTGATACCCCGGCGCGCACGCGGAGTAGCTCGGGCCGCGGGGGGTATGCGCCGCCGCCGGGGGGGGGGGTGCCGCCTGTTCCGCCGCTGCCGGCGGGGGTTGGGGCGTCAGTTGGGTCGCTCCCGCCGCCGCCGCAGGGGAATCAGCCGGTGACGAGTCCGGCGGCGGCGTCGAGTACGTTTAGCCCGAGGGGGAGAATGGCGGATTCGCCGTCGCCGCTGGCGCAGGGCGAGGAGACGGGGCCGATGATTAAGCAGTTGCCGGTTAGTTTGGAGGATTTGTTTTATGGCACGAAGGTGCGGGTTACGTTTCGGCGCAAGGTGTGGGAGGAGAAGAGGCGGAGGTGGACTGAGGAGGAGCATGATGTTGAGGTACCTATATATAAGGGGTTGAAGCCGGGGAGTCGGGTTAAGTTCCGGGGCGAGGGAGATATTGGGCCTGGGGGCGTGGAGCGGGACTTGCATTTCGTTGTTGTTGAGGTAAGTCGACCCTGGACGTTTAGTGGTAGTCGAAGAATGTGTGCTGACGGCCCTTGAAGCGTTCCCATCCCACCTTCACCCGCCACTCCCTCGACCTGCACTGCACGCTCGATGTACCACTTGCCGACGCCCTGTGTGGCTGGTCCCTGACCATGACGAGCATATGCGGCAAGGCAGTGACGGTCAGCCACCCCGGTCCCACGCCGACGGGTTGGATCGAGCGCCGTACTGGACTGGGGATGTGCGATTACCGCCGCCCGGAGGAGAGGGGCGATTTGGTGCTTGAGGTGCATGTGGTTTGGCCCGAAGGGCAGCTGGGGGAGGGACAAAAGAAGATGGTTCGGGCGGCGCTGAAGGATTTGTAGAGGCTTCGAGGGCTTTCTATTGCTTGTTGGCGGTTGGATGGGTCTGTAGGGGGTCTGTAGGGGGGCTTTTGATGATTGTTAGCGGTTTGGCATGGGGTTTGGCATGGGGTTGGGGGCGGGTTTTGGCATCTAGTGGCGGTTTGTGTGTTTCTCTGGCTTTTTCAACTTCATACGTTTTGGTACAAAAGTAGACTATACACCACTCACGTTCATCGCTCACGCTCATCACCGTTCACGATCACTATAGACACAAGTCAATTGATCTCTGTCATGTCTGTTCAGGGGAAATTCTTTTATTTATTCTAGCCACTCTGGCCTATCTGTTATGAAGTTCAGAGAGTTGGCTACGTGCACCACCGTCACCACACTAGCGTACAACCACTAATTGATCTGCTAAGAACGCTCGACTAGATGCCCGTCAGGTCGCGTGAAATCACCCCATCAGAGGTGTTACGACGACCACGCTTGGCGCGCTTCCGACCCTGACCGCTGTGCTGTGGGGCAGTCTGGCTGTACTGCTGGGACCTCCCCTCACTAGACGGCTCGGAGGATTGCATACCACTTTGCTCAGCACCATTACCATTGCGCTGCTCAGCATCCTGATTGGACTGGCCCTGGACAGTGGAGGTGAAGCCTGGAGCTCCGAGGTTGAACCCAGCACCCGAGACGCCGAGCCCGGTGGCCCGAGCAAAACCAGGATACGGGATGCTGGAGCTGGGAGCGGAAGGAAGGCCAGGATTTGGGATGCCAGAGATGGGACCCGAAGCAAAGCCGGGATTCGGGACGCCGGAAATTGGAGCTGGGGCAAAGCCAGAAGCCGGGACACCAAGCCCGGGAGCAGGGACAAAGCTAGGAGTCAGAACACCGACGCCGGAGTCCGGACCAAGCCCAGGAGTCGTCGCGCCGGAGCCGGGATATGGAGAAAAGTCAGGGGTCTGGAAGCCCGAAGCCACAGAGGACCCTGGAGCGAAGTTCATCCCAGCATTGTTCACATCAAGGCCCATCCAAGCACTGTTCCCGTTCACCTGGCCAACGCTCTGCAAGGCAGCATTATAGCCCAGCGCGTACGTCTGGGCCGCAAATGCCGCGGCGTGGTTGACGGGAGGTCCACCCTGATTGGCGACCTGCTGAGCATACAGGTTGACCACATGGTTGGCCACTTGCTGAGCGAACTGATTGACAGCTTGATTCGCAACCATCTGAGTGAATGGATTATCGGCGGGAATGTAGTAGCGGGAAAACTGGCGTGGATCGAATCCCTGAGAGAGGAAGTGTCTTTGAAACTGAGGGGCGCCCATGTTCGGATCCTGATCGACATTCGCGCTGGCAATCTGCGGAGTTGGCATGTTCGAGTCCTGTGGAGCATACTCGGCCGATGATGCATGTGAAACCTGCGGAGAATAGAAGGACGCCGCGTCCTGCTCCTCTGGGACGGGGGACAGCATCCGAGGCTGCATCTCAGTGAAAGGGGGCGGGCTCACGCGGCCAGGTTCATGAGATGTGGTGTGCGCGGGGCAGGGACCGTGAATACAGCAAGGCGCGAGATTCATGTCTGCTGGCAAGTCGGGCACGGAGATACCCGGCACATTCTCCTGGATGGGATTGCCGTGCAAGTCGTACGCTTGCTCATGAACCGCGTTCAGCTGAAACGGAAACACAGCCGACTCGCGGCTAATCGGATCCACGAATTCGTTCCGCAGCATGCCGACGGGTGCGAGAAACGGAACCTGCGGCGATATGGGAGTTGCCAACTGCGAGGTCTGTTGCTCCGAGAACGGATACTGTACGGCACCCTGCTGTCCTAGGGCAATTTCCAGAGGCGACGGGAGCGTACCCTGCTGAGTCGCCGAGACCACTGGGAAGTAACGAGGGAAGAGCCCTTCTTCGAAGGGGTAGTATTTCGGCATTTTTGTGAGCCAGACCTTGAGATCCACCGAAGACATCGGCTTGATGCACATCCAGGGCTCCCACTGGATGAGCTTGCGGCGCGGCCGCAGGAACTTCATGACGGCGTACACAATCCTCAGATACTTGGAGAAGCTCTGCCGGTTGACTATGTAGAGCTCCGAGGCCATTAGCGTCGTCATCAAGCTGTGAAGAAGCGACAGCTCCATGTCTGCGGAGTAAACAGCCTTGACCAGCGCAACGGCAACGCGGGACAGCAAGCGATCGAGAGCATGCAACCAAGGCCTCGGGAAGAAATCACGGTCGGCCGACCAAGGCATGCGCTGAAGCGAGCTAATGGCCATGTTGTAAAGGCGTTCGGGGCATTTCTGCGCATGGCGAGCGCTAAAGCTGAGCGGGTTCTCTGACATGGTCTGTACCTTGTACATTTCCTCCTTAGTGATGAAGCCTTCCCAATTGCCCGGATTATTCGAAAGGAAGTCGATTGAGCGCACAGGATATCCGTTGACCCACTCGCACTTGGCCCGAGGAAACAGATCCTTCATCATGTCCGAGACGGAGGCTATGCTCGCTTTGGGCGAGATGGGAGGCTTTGGAGCAGCCATTTCCGGTACCTGAAGCCATCCATTCTTTGACTTCGCGGCCGCCCGCTTCTCGGCAAGAAAGCGGTTCTCAAAACGCTTCACCACGAGGAGTGCGGCCTTCAGGTCCTTGAGCTCTATGTATGCACCATGAGTCTTGCCATCGGTGCGGTCTTGGATTATGTGGATCTTGAAGATCCCCGAGCCCTCCGGCCACTGTAGGACACCGGTCGCCGTAGCGCCGAGCATGTCGATGATCTGGGCCTTGCACACGTCCCAGCCAATCTAGCACCATCAGCGAATGCAGTGTAACAACGGACAAAGGGGAGATACATGAGTGAGCTTCACAACACCCACACCACGGTTGGCTTGCTCAAGCTTGACGGGCGGGATCGCCACTCCCATCTGCTCTTCAGGCTTCGCCGATGCGTCGCAATATTCCTCAACCAGGCCACGGTGGCTGCTCGCCTTCACCTCGGGCTCCCAACCCGGCTCCGATTCCATATCTTCACCATCATGGATTTGGGAGCGGATGCTCAACTGCGGCGACCAGCTGCCCCACTCCGGCTCAAGCGATGGGCTCTCCGAACGGAAACTCGGATCGGTCGACCCAGGGCGCGATTGCGTGCTGGGTGCGGAATCTGCAAAGAGGCCTATTGGCAGGTTAGCCAGCTGCTGAGCATCATGAGACCGATTGCATTTACTGTCAGCGAACACCAATGGGACATAAGTGTGTGGTATAGCGAGAGAGATAGAGCCTATGGTATAAGGTTAAGGGAAGTCACCATTGGTGGAAGTTTAGTGCAACTAAGCTGATGATAACTTACCCTCCGCATACTCCGCGACAACAGTATCCGGGGATTCCTAATGCAACGAGATCAGCAACGAGTTCATATGCGAAGTGGTAGGCCTATGGTAAAATGTACTGCGCCCAATGATCCACGCCAGGGAATCATGGCAAGTAAGAAGGCCATAGGGTTTGTTTGACTCACAGAGTTCGTCCTGCCCGTAGGCGACGTGATGGTGATGACAGGTTGAGCAAGTGCCGCCATTGTTGTGAATTTGAAAGTTCTTGAGAAAAGGGAAAAAGACGCGAAGCGTGCTGTAGTGGTGATGGTGGCGATTACTAGCCCAATTTCAATGGATGATGTTGCGGTATGGAGACGAAGGGTGGGTTGTGAGAGTGATGTTTGACAGAGGATCGCTGAAGGGGATGGCCAGATTAGTAAATTCCACGACTGTCCACTGCGTTGCTTGGAAGCAGTTTGCGAGAAGGTTGCCCGAGGTTGGCGTGCGGCAGAATACACTGGCTGATGTACTTTAGGTTGCGTATGCTGATATATAGCATCTCATGTACGTCCGAGACAAGAGGAAGTTGTCCCATATCGAGAAGTGACACAACCTCCTGAGCCTTAGCATCGGAAAGGGGATACCGCCGCAGGTCGAATGCGATATAAACTGATGATGCTGAGCGACTCATAAGTCTTATGATGGTTTGTCCCATGTCGAATGCGGTATAAACTGATGATGCTGAACGACGCATCAGGCTTATGATGATTCGTCCCAGTTTTAGGGGCAATGAGAGCATACCATTCTAGAACGTCTGAACGGTCACCGAGCTTTGACCCCTATATAGGACGCAACTTAATATGCCAGGGACTTGAAAGATGTGCTAAGGGACGGGCCACACTGGTACTTGGGTTGTCAAAACATTCACATTAGTGGGTTCAAGCACTTTCTTATAATGGATTCATTGCTGATGACACCCCTTGGGTATAAGTAACCATTTGAGATTCGCTGCTGCGAACGGTACTGGCGGCATTGACGCTCGACTCGACAGTTAGCCGAGAATTTTTTGACTTTTCGACTTTTGATCTGCACACGAGATGGAGACGTTCACATCGGATTGCGCCGGAAACGAGAATAGGAGGCCCAAACTCAGTCAAACTGTAATGATTAGCCAGAATCTCACCATCGCACTTAACTTACTGGGGTGAGAAACGACTCGGCAACGAATCTAGCCCGAGCGTTCAGCTATTAAGGGGTCAGCATCGAGATTCGACGGGACAGGATGGCGTTAGGCCTGGAAAATGTGAGCGTACAAATAGCTTCATTTCTGAGATCTCCTTGTCGACTTCTTCCATGAACTGAATGATAAAGTCCACAAGCTTGTGCTTCAGCATCTGCTCGGTGTGGAAGTTCGTAATCAGGAAAGAGATGTCGTAGCCCTGAGGGCAATATTAGCAAGGCTTCAAACCACATTGGCTGAATGCTACCTTGATAGGCTTTCTCCGGAGAATGAAAAATGACTCCGCACGTTGGGTCAGAAAGCGGGTGAACTTGTGAACAAGGATATGCTCAATCTCGTCGGCTTGCTTAATCTTGATGCTGATTCTCACGCTGTTGATGCTGGGCTCGATGAAAACCTTCTCGTTTTCGTTGCGGGCGATCGTAAGAGGGTTCAACAAAACTTCCGGCGAGCTGGCAGCCTCAATTTCTGGAACATTGTGCCGTTCGGACGCCTGTGAGGCGAAGTCTGATAACGACAGCGCTGCGGTGAGCGATGATCGGACACATTGCAGGTATGGTCTCAGTGATTGCGACTGTGAGGGTTAGAACGGTGGTTCTACAGCATATCAGGTGTACTAGTTACCATGGCGCACGTTCTCAAGCACGCAGACCGACGTACTGGTTATTTGGTTACCAGACTGTTTATGAGGGGAATACCGGTGAGGTTCGACTGCCACACCCATACCCCGCACGTGATGATGGCGACGACCTTCACAAGGAAAAACCCAAGCTCCGAAGGCAACCCCCAGTTTAGAAATCAATGACCCATGAGCAAGCTCCCCCACATTTACAAAGTAGTTCTAGTTGCCTCCGAAACATTCGCCCCTCCACCTGCAAGCATTTCCCCAAGGTTCCCATAGCTTTGCACGGTGTAGAATCAAAATGGCGGCGATACCAGGTACTTACAGGTGCATGGAATGCATTTATTTACCAGCTAACGCATGGTTCAGTCATCGTCAAGCACCAAGGCAAGCGCTATGAAGTCGAGCTCGACCCGACCTCCACCGGTGAAACATTCAAGTACCAGCTCTATTCCCTCACCGGCGTGGAACCCGACAGGCAGAAGATTCTGGTCAAAGGCGGGCAGCTGAAGGATGACACCGATCTCTCGACACTGAAGGCGAAGCCTGGTCAGACCTTCATGATGATGGGTACGCCTGCGGGGGGGCCGGCCTTGGAGAAGCCGAAGGAGGCTATACGGTTCCTGGAGGACATGACAGAGGCAGAGGTTGCGCAGACTGAGGGAGCCATCCCGGCCGGGCTTCAGAACCTGGGGAATACATGCTACATGAACGCTACACTCCAGGCCTTGCGTTCGATACCCGAGCTACAAGAGGAACTTGCGAAATACAATGGAAGGTGGGCAGTTGGGACGTGTTTACACGCTGTTGCGCATGCTAACTGTCTGAAAGTACCGCCACCAGCGCTCCGACCTTCACCTTCGGTCAAGGCCCCAGTAGCCTACTCTCGGGGGGCTCCTCCGATCTTACTTCCAGCCTACGTGATCTATTCAAGCGAATGGCAGAGACCCAGGAAGGATTTCCTCCTATGTTTTTTCTACAAGCGCTCCGGAGCGCCTTTCCGCAGTTCGCTCAGCGGTCGAGAGAGGGGCAGGGATACGCTCAACAGGATGCCGAGGAAGCCTGGTCTCAGATCGTCTCACAACTTCACCAGAAGTTGAAGCTTCAGGGCGAGGAGGGCGGATCATCCAGTACCGAGTCCTTCGTGAGCAAGTACATGGCCGGCAAATTCGATACAGTCATGGAATGTGACGATCCGGTCGCCAAAGAACGCGGAGAAAAGCCTGTCACTGGTCAAGACACTTTCTTCAAGCTGAACTGCCACATCGGTGGCGAAACGAACCACCTGCGCGATGGCCTTGCCGCTGGACTAAAGGAGCAGATCGAGAAGCGTTCTGAGACTTTGGATCGTGACGCTCTTTACACGAAGACTTCCAAGATCTCGCGCCTCCCGAAATATCTCCCCGTGCACTTCATGCGTTTCGACTGGCGCCGTACGACCAACAAAAAGGCGAAGATCATGAGGAAAGTTACCTTTCCGTCCGAGCTTGACGCGGTCGAGTTCTGTACCGATGACCTGAAAAAGATGCTTATCCCGGTTCGCGATAAAATCAGAGATGTGCGGAAGGAAGAGCAAGATGTTGAGCGTGCTCGGAAGCGCCAGAAGCGCATCCGTGATGGGGAGGAAAATGACACGGCGCGAGTCACCAAGGCCAAAGGACCGACCTCGCAAGCGAGTCTCGCGGCAGAGAGGCAGGGGGGCGAGAGGAGTACTACGGCTGGTGGAGATACCGAAATGCCCGATATTGTGTACAAGACGGATGCTGAAGCCGAGGCTGAGCGTGCCGCCGCTGTCACTGCCGGCAAGAAGGAGGTTCTCAGCCTTGTGAACCCCGAGCTGAGCGCGGACGTGGGAGCCAACCAGACTGGTCTCTATGAGCTGCGTGGCGTCGTCGCTCACCAGGGTATCAGCGCCGACAGCGGTCACTACACTGCCTTTATCAAGAAGCAAGGTCGCAAGGACCCCAAGACCGGCAAGCTGAAGGAGGAGGATGGCAAGTGGTGGTGGTTCAACGACGACAAGGTCACGGAGGTCGACTACGATCGTATTGAGTCTCTTGCTGGCGGCGGTACGCAAACTCTGATTTCGTTAAGATTACTTATGCTGATGAAACCGCAGGCCAGAGCCATTCTGCTCTCATCCTTCTCTACCGCGCAGTACCTCTTCCCGTCCTGGATGAGTCCGAAAAGGCGTAGAGGATAAAAGCACATTGATCATTCATGCGAGCATTCCCTGGGTGCTGACAGTAGGATTTTTGACCCAACCTGAAGCATGGCCCATGAGTGGGTAGACGCATGAAGTAATGAATTAGCGTAGGTGTTGTCGGTTGTGGAAGTCTGTGCATGCTCGGCGGCGATATTTGATAAAGCTCACCAGGGGCCAGCGAACACATGAATGTTACTGATCATTCACCTGCAATTTTGACTTGTCTCTTGTATTGGCAATTTTGAGAAGATACTTGCGCATGTGGTCGCCAAGGGGGTCAGGTACGCTGCTCAGATACACTTTCATGCCATCGTGAGGCACCTCTTCAGGCACCAATCCTAGACGCCGTGTCCGCACAACACCCTCCTGGGACCTATGACTTTATCTTTCTCACCTCTGTTTGCCCCATTCTTCCCCCATTCTTCCCCCATTCTTCCCCCATTCTTCCCATTCTTCCACATCCCTGATTGTCCGCCATTGTGTTCCACCACAGCCCATTGCAGCTGCGGCCCGATCACGATGTTTTACAGCCACGAGGGTTAGTAGTATGTCAACTGGAGTATCAAACGTCTAATTATGTCCAGTTTTGACCTCGCGCAAGTATGGCGTCGCGACCATCTGGCAAGTGGCACCAGTTGCACGTCCAGTAGGATGTTTACGAAGAGAATGTACTGACGTCCCCAAGGCTCGTCGCCACCCTCGGTCAAAAGTCGACGCTCAAGAAAGTGACCCGCAAGGCTATCCTTGAAGTGGATGTACCTAAGGCATGCGAAACCATCTCAAAGCCTGAGGCGCCCATGGCGCTGCGTCTTCAGAGCAATCTTCTGTAGGATCCTCGTCTTCCGCAACCTGTCCGGCGCTGATCATCTCAGCTACGGTGTGGCGCGTGTGCACGCGCAGCAATGCGACTACGTCCTCTCCGATGCTCGAGTTGCGCAGAACCAAATCCGAATCTCGCTCAGCACTCTACAGACGCATGACATCGATGAGACTCCTAAAAAGGCTCGGTGCGTAACTGCAAAGAGGGTTGTGGCATAGACTAACCGAGTGACAACCTAGACCACCCCAGCTGCTGCTTGAAGATGATCCCAGCTTCCTCCCGGACCTGCTACTGGACCCGCTTGATGATGAGCTCACGAACCTTGATACTCCAATGCTCGCCAATAGAGTCATGTCAGGCACCGGGTCCATCCACACCTGGTCCTCTCCAACTCCGGGCTCTAGACTTGGCCTGGCTTCGTCGCCGAGCATTGGCGACATGGGCGCCTTCAGCTATGCGGGCTCTCATAGCCGCGCCGCGAGTGTCGTCCACCACCATAGCGACACTTTGGGTGGAGAAGACAACTATCGCCTGCCTGATATTGACTTTGAGTTTGATGATGAAGGCAACATTCGCGAGTATCCTCAGGGACAGAGCCCTCACGTTACCCCTCGCGCGCCGCGCGGACCTCAGCTCCCTAGTGACGCGAGCTCCCGCGTTCGCCGGGAGCATGAAGAGGGTCGTCAGCTTGGCGCAAATCTTATGGTGCGTAACAGCCAGCCACTGAAAGGATCTTTTACTAATTCGGGCTCCAGCAAGGCGACCAGATGGACATTGACGCGCCGGTTGAGGACGGCTTTAACTTGGCCGATACCAGTCCGCTTCGGCCCTCCGAGGTGTACCACCCTCCCGGTGAAGAGGAAGGAATGGTTCCATCTTCCCCCGGATCGGAGTACGCGGAGGCTGTTGCCGAAGTTCGTCGCAAGCCGCGCACTCCTAAACTCATCCAGCTGGACACTACGGTGGAGCTGCGTAACAGAGACCTGATTAAGTGGAATGAAGACTACCTGGACCGTATGGCGGAGAACCGTAAGCGCATGGTCGCCATGAAGGCCGGTAGGCAGGCCAAGATCAATGCGGAATACTGGACTCTCGGCGTCGGTATCAACAACATCGGGAGCGGGATTGGTCTGCCCAAGGCTCATCCCCTTCTTGCTCAATTCAGCGGCGAGTCCTTGTACGCTCTGGTCACTGGTGACACCGTCGAGATTACTGGCCAGAAGCGTGCTCACAAGGATAACCCAGCCGCCGAGGAGGACCGTCGTGTCCGCGCCCGTACCGAAGAAGACCAAGTGGGCCGTGGTGACGACGCCATGATCGACGATGGTCCGCTGAGGTATGATGATGAGCCTGAGTTGCCACGTGAAGCTGAGTCCGGTGGCCTTGGGGACGTGTCTTCCGCTCTCCCCTGGAGTGTCTCGGCGCGAGGCTCCTCAGTTGCACGTGCCCCTGTTGGTAGCACATCGCGCGTTATCTCGGGTGGCCGTGGGAGCCGCGCCGGCAGCCGCCTTCCCGAGGTCTCCCCTTTGATGGGCCATAGCCGACCTAGCGGACTTGACATCCTGCCGTCCGGCGGGCGCAGCTCAAGCGTCGCCGGATTCGATTTCGGTGGCCCGGGGTCAATTGCCGATGACGACTTCGAGCTGTACGGTCCGGCAGCGATGGTGGATACACAGACGGCGGACCAGTACGCGTGGCAGATGGCGAGGCTTGACGACCAGGCGAGGGAGTTTCTCAATTTCGTGGAGACGACGCTCGAGAACAAGGCTGCTGCTGCTGCTGCGGATGACGGTGACCAGGGTCAGCCTGTGAGCATCGAATTCGAGGAGTTGCTTCCGCCCAAAGACAACTCTCGCGTCGTTGCTGCGCAGTCGCTCATGCATGTACTTACGCTGGCGATGCGCCACAAGCTCAAGGCGAAGCAGTCAGAGGCTTTCGGCCCCATTACCCTCAGTCTTTTCGAGAAGATATAGGGTTCTGGCTGCCGAAATGCACTTAAGCTTCTGCCTCTTGTACTGCTTTCACCAGCGAATTCGGGAATTCTTATCGGAATTGCTTCATGCATGCTTTGCGATTTAGCGAGGAGTTGAGCGGGATTTACGGCGATGGTTCAGGGTTACGTGCGCTTATGACGGTTGTGATCGTACGATATGTAGAAGATGAGTGGTAACTCCAAGATCAACCAATCAGAGCTCCTTGATTTCGAATCTTCAGCTGCGAAGATCTCTGGGCTCGCTGAAATTGGCTTGAGAACGATGGCCCAAAACAACAGCCTCCTTACCGAAGAGTCGCACTGTGAGATAAGGATCGACATCGACAACAATAGTATCGGCCATCTAAGTCCCAAGGTCCGTGAAGTGCGGAAACGCACAAAGAGACACCGAGGTACGTTTGAGTATCAGGTTGGAGGATGAAACGCAGTTGAGGATCGGGATTCCTGGAGGTTCCGAGCCGAGCCCTGCGCGCATCTCTGCAGGACTCAGCCACAACCCCGCCGTGAAGACCTTGGCTTGCTGGCTGTACGAAGCTTGTCTTGAGACGCGGACGCGCTAGGTTGGCAAAGACCATAAACGCGAGCGAGGAATTTGGAGTTGATATATGAAGTCAAATGATGCGATGGGGACGTGTGCCAGACCGCTCATCAGCAGGCGCCTAAATATAGTGGTCTATCAAATGAAGCTGCAGCAGAGCTGACTTTGTGAACAAGCCGTGAGTGGGACGGGGCAAGCGTCTAGGCCTATCCTATCTTTTCGGGCATGTTGGCACCGGAAGGGCTGAGGGGCGGCGCGCCTGAGCTGTTGAAACGCTTTGGGGCCCGTTGGCGCATACTACAACATCATCGCGTGTCCTCCTCTTATTGTTTCTCTGCTTCCTTGTTCTCGTCAAAAGGCTTTTGGTGCTGTTGCTTGCTCTCATCTGTTACCCGTCCCTCATCGTAGTCGTCCTGGCTAGTCTCTAGTTCTACCCGTAGCTGTTGAATTAGCACCCGTGTGGCACCATGCGCGGACCCTGGGCCAGTCTAGCCGTCGCAATCGGCCTCCTCTGTCCCTGTGAGTGGCCTCGAGTCTATCGCGATATTTCATGTGTTATCGAGCTACGACTGACAATATATCACAGCCTTCGTGTCGGCATATTTTCCTCTGCTCGAGCGTGCAGACAACTCAAGCACTCCCGCCTCCACCAACTCTAGCACCTTCGTCTTTCACTATGGCAACCCAGGCTCCGTGGATACTGGGAACTTCACGTTCACAATTGCTGTCAATCCTGTCACACGTAACACCTGGTTCCGTCTGGCGGCACCGTCAGACTACTCCTACGTTGCGGTAGGAACAGGAGCACAGATGAAAGACTCGACCATGTTCATATTCTATGAAGGCGCGAAGCCGGACGGTGCGTACGCTTCTTCGCCTCTTAACATCTGCTAAGTTGCGGTAGATTGGCAAATGTCCATTCGGAACGGCCACGGAAATGTCGAACCTATCGCAAACAAGTCAATGTCCATGAACAGAGTGGAGGTGAACAACGACCCCCATCCCAACGGCATTAGGGATGGGTACTACTATGCTGCCTGGCATTGCCTTAATTGCGCAGACCAGATCGGAATCAACCCGACGTCTAAGAATCAGGGTTTCATCTGGGCCCTAGGCCCGCCGGGGCACTCGCCGCGCTCCAACGACGTCGAAGCGCCGTTGCGTATGCACCGTGGCCATGGCTACTTCGGACTGGACATGACAAAGGCAGTAGGGAAAGAGATGCCCCCGTTGGGGACGGCGTCTGAGGGTGTTGTGACCCAGAACAATAAGCTTACGCTTGATCACGACGCTGGTAGCCCCGGACATGCAGCTGTCATGGGACTTGCCTTCGTGGTCGTCTTCCCGCTCGGTGTGCTAGCCTTACGTGTGCTGGACAAGGTGAAGCTGCATATGGTCTTTCAGAGCATCGGTTTGCTGCTGGTGTTGTTGGGCTTCGGCAGTGGGCTTTACATCAGCAGGGTATACAACAGGGTATGTGTGATCCTTTCTTCCCGAACGAAGGCTGACCTTCGCAGTCCAAAGGGTACAACACGGCCCACCAGATCATTGGCCTCATTGTGGTTTTTATCGTCATTACGCAATGGGTTCTCGGGTTCCTGCACCATCGTACCTTCGTCAAGACGCAACGCCCCACCGCGATGATCAAGCCGCACAAATGGATTTTGGGTCCCCTTGTCATGCTCCTCGGTTTGGTCAATGGTGGCCTGGGCTTCCGTCTCGCCGTTAACCCGGCATTCAATCTGATTTATGCGCCACTCGTCATCGCAATGCTGATCCTGATGTCTGTCGCCCTGGCGCTCAAGCGTGTCTTCGGCAACCGCCGCCGCAAGGTTAATCCACCGATGTTCGGTGGCGAAGCGCCGAACGTTCCCTATGATCCCCCCCAGGGCGGGTATGCTCCGGCGCCATATGGATCTGGGCCGGCCACGTACGGCTCTGGGCCGACTCCATATGCCGCGGACAGCAATTACGCGTACAGCAACCGGAGCGACATTGCACTTCACACCATGGGTGACCCACCGGCGTACTCTACGCAGCCAACCAAGCCACGGGACGTGATATGAGAGGAGGGAATGGTTTTTGCAAAATCTTGTTTGTCTGATATGCGATATGGAGTTTCTTGGCGGGTAAAGGGTTTAGGTTCGTGATAGTGTACTTGGTTATTTCCTCATGGATTGGATGTCGGTGGTTGGTAGTTTAGTTATCTTGAAATGATGATCAAGGATCTGTTGATATCATGTCTCAAAAAGTTTAGCTCCAAGTGTTTTTGCATAGGCGCACCGCTTGCTTGTCCAAAGGATTTAGCGCGCGTGGCGCGTTGATACATGAAATGGCGGATGGGAAGCGCTTATAAGGGTCCGAGTGGTAGTTCAGCCACAGTGAGTGGGCCGTGCACGCCTCGGCCACACAGAACGATCTATAGACGCGCCAAAACGTGAGACCGCGAACGGAAGTCAAGTCTTGGCCTTGCGCTTCTGCCTTTCACCAGAGCACTCCACGCTCTCCTGCTTGCAGAACCTGACGCTCCTTGGTTTGCTCTATTCTACACCCTTCCTGAATTGCCGTCGTAACGTTACTTCCCACTCTCTCAACCCCACATCCTCGTCGTTCGCTCTCAACTACACGAGGAATGGAATTTCGGTAGTCGGAAGCAAACCACAGAACCCAGTGAGCGTATCACCCCACTCGGCAACATGGCGGAAGTTGTCCAAAATTTACAGTAAGTCTGCAAGTCGCCACCTTTGGCATGCTTTGCTAACAAGTGGTCCAGCGAGCTCCAGGCTCTCCCTCCCGAAACCCATTGGTTCTGCCCATGTACCAGCCTTGACGACTACACCCGATACTATGAAGAGGATCTTCTGGAAGAGGACAGAACCGTTGACCCTGCGGTCGAGGCTGAACGCATTCGTAAGATAGAGGAGGCACAAAAGCGCAAACATCTCGTACTCGACGCTTTCCGTATTCTGGCATACAACGGTGCGGAAGCCGCTCCCTACCGGGACTGGCTGCAGCTGCGACTCGAACACTGGATGACCACTTGCCATATCTGCATCCGCGTGTTCCATGCCTCGAGGTCTCTCCTAAGACAGCGCCTTGAGGAGCAATACGATGTCGAGCAAGTAGTAGAATTCATGAAAACGTTCGACGAGCTCAACGTTACGAGGATCACTCAAGGTCTTAAACATGCTCAAGCTCAACTAGCCTCGCTACCCGAATCAGAAAGAAAGATCGCAAACCTGGGTTCAGTGGGTATCCACTCTCTCTTCGAAGTGCTCAGCTGCGAGCCGTACCTGCGCAATCCCACCCTGATGGCACAACACTTCGATTCTCCTTTTCAGTTGGTTCAGACTCGGAAGAAACTCAGGTTGCATAGTTTCCTCCCAGCCCTTTCATACTTTTTCTTCTCATCAGTCGAGTCTCGATATTCCTTCGCCGTTTTCAACTGGGAGAAGCTTTGGCGGTCGCCGACTCGCCAGGAATTCGAATGGGCGATTCGGCGTCCGCTCTTTGAGGCCATGATGCGCGTGCAGATATCCTCTCTGGACATGAGCTTTGTCCCCCGGTTTTGGGACGGTGCCCGGTTAATCGTTTCGAAGCTGAACAAGGATCTTGTCACACACTCGCTCCGGGGTATAGACATCAGCATCTACCGCCTTGCCCTGGAGCATCTTCAACTGGACTCCCCAGGGTTTACCGATTTACTCCGTACTGTGCGCCATCTCATAGAGCTTTCTCCCACCGACTTCTGGGATGCGATGGGGGCCATCCCTCCCTCCGCCTTCATCGAGCAGATATTTCATAGTCCGGCGCTGAAGAAGATCTTCTTGCGTCAGGGACAGGAGGATGCACCAGATCTCGGTGAAATATTCGGGTGGATCCTGCCCTTCCTGACATCAATTAAGCCCCAGAACATCACGCCTGCTTGCCGGTCGATGGTCCACCAGTTGATGACGCGCAACCAAGACAACGGCCTTCCTACCAAAGCTCGTGTGGCCTGCTTTAACATAGCACTGCTTGTCCTTTCACACACCCTGGAAAATCTCTCCAAGGAACGGACATTTGCGACATTTGTTGGAACGGCGGTGGTCTCTGATATGCTTGACCTAGTCAAGGACCATGTCAAGGCCATCGTCTCCATAACGAAGAATCTGAAAAATCCTGTGGATGGCGGTCAACCCGGTCTTGTGGCGTTAACGGTTGTAGAGCGGTCAATCGCGCTTGACTGCTTAGCCCTGTCCATGCGCCGGGAGTCAATCCATGCCGGAAAGCCAATTCGCAACACAGATGGCACCGGGTCCGAAGCACTTTGGAACGCGCTGATAAGTGCCATTGACTACGGGGATCAAGCGTTAGCAACTTACATCTTACTGGGCACACGCAGTTTGGTCGGTCTGGAGCGCTTCACCGATAAGTACATCACCACCAGAAAGTCCGCACAAGCTCCTTGCTTTAACAAGGAGTACGATCAGCTGTGCAATAATGTTGCCAGAGTCCTGGAGCGTCTTCAGGATTTCCATTCCTTTGATCTGGCCGGTATTTTCAAGACCCCACATACTAGTATCTCCATCGTCTCCACGCTTGTCTCATCGCACCATGCGACTCGCCAATCGGCAATGGAAGTACTCAAGGTCATGAGCTCGCAACCTGAGCGTAGAGAGGCTTTGGCGTACGTTATTCGCCTTGCCTACTTGAACTTCATCTCCGCGCTCACTCAGTCTATGAAAGTGTTGGCTTCAAAGAAAATATTTGCACCTATGCCGCACCTCGTCAAACTTAGCATAGATGTTGTTGACTTGCTTGGGAACTCTCAAGACGGGTTGCTCATGCTCCAGAAACTTAGTGATGCCGAAGCAAAGGCCACACTGGACCTATGGGCCGTCTTCTGGCAAGTTTTAACCGTTGTTTTCGACTCTACCGAAGGATGGAGTGGTGTGGGACACGACAAGGAGTACCTTAGGGAGTTCTGTCGAGACGTGATGCAGTTCGCGGACGCTCTCTTTGGCATATACAATACCTTTGTCAATGCCGTCGCCGAGATCGATCAGGATACCGGCAAGGACAACACCGAGGCCTTCCGTGGCAAGATGCTTCAGCATCCGAAAGAGACCATGCTCTCTATGGTGCGGTGGTTGCGTCTTCGCGACGAATTCCTCGTGTACAAGATCGTCTATCTTGTCACAAAGGTGCTTGAGAAGCTACAAAGCGTCTCAATCATGGTCTCAACGGAAACCCTGAACTACATTGAGAGCGTCATCAACGGACAAATACGCGCAAATCTCAGCAACCAGCAGATCGCCGAGCTTACCAGGTCATTTGAGAAACATACTGGCCGCTCTCTTGCTCCGGAGCCCACCACCAAGCCTGTTTTGAAAAAGTCCAAACAGCGCTCCATCAGCGATTGGGCTAAGCCTGGAATCACCCCTGCTCCTAGGAGCAGCTCTGTCAGCCATGGCATCTCCGATTCCGAATCAAATTCTGAGGCGATGGACAAAGTCATCAGCGGTGCCACGAAAGGAGCCGATCGCTTCAAGAAGCTCATGGATGCGAGGAAAGCTGCAACCGAGAAGCAGCGGAAGCCCACGGTGGCCCCCAAGCCTGCACCGATCAGGAACGTCATCGACTCAGAATCCTTCAAGGCCAAGCGTGCTGCGGAGATGGAGGCTAAGCGTAAGCGTGATGCTGCGGCAATTACTGCTGCTCGTGCTGGCATTTCAAATGTGGGCTCGGCGATCAAAGGCTTGGGTATCCCGGGTTATCTGCCTGAGTCTGAACAGAAGGGGTCAAGTATGATGGTTTCATCTTCCGAATCATCAGAAGATGACGATTCGGATAATGAGCTCGATGTCGAACTCTTCGGTGGCCCAACCAAATCTAAGCCTGCTGGCCCCAAGCAGCCCCACAATCTCATCACGGACATCCCATTGGGGCCGGTCAAGGTGCGACGGATACCACGTACAGCGGCTAGCATGCGTGCTCGCCTCAAGCCCGATCTTACCAGCCTTCATGCCGTATTTGTCTCCTGGAACTTCTTCCATGAGGGTGATACACCACCGGGCCCGTACCCAGACATCTACTCGAGAGTACCGACTTCGTTCCGCTCACCACAGGACTACAAGAACGTCTTTCAGCCGCTGCTCATGCTCGAAGCCTGGCAGGGGCTGGTGCAACAGCGCGAAGAGGGAAACTTCAAGCCGTATGAAGTGAACATCGTCTCTCGGAGCAGTGTCGATTCCCTTATGCATGTCAGCTCTACCGTTGACGCGAAGTTGAAAGAATCATTTCAGGTCGGAGAAGGTGACATCGTGCTCTTGTCGTCCTCGAAAAATCCCCACAAAGACCGGGGGGCGCCAAACTGCCTAGCATACGTCATGAGGGCGACGTTGAAGAAAGGCAGTCTTGAAGTGCAGTATAAAGTTTCGCCTAGCAGCCCGTTGGTGAAGTACATTAGCCCCAAGGCAACGCTCTATGCCGTCAAGGTTGATTCCATCATCTCCATGGAGCGTGAATACGCCTCTCTGATGACCTTGGAGCACTTCGATCTCTGTCAGGAGATCCTACAGGCGGTGCCTTCACATCTCCTGAAGTACGCTGATACCGTACTCCAGCCGATCATGGATAGCTACAAGCTTAACCGCGCTCAGGCTAAAGCTGTCAAGTCTGCCATTGACAGTGATGCCTTTACACTCATCCAAGGACCACCCGGCACTGGCAAAACGAAGACCATTGTTGCTCTCGTGGGTGCACTTCTCACACCAGTCCTCCGCGAGACTAAAGCCACTCCGATTGCGGTGCCTACTGGTGCTCAAATCCCGCAACAGAACCAAGTTCTAAAGAAGAAGCTACTTGTGTGTGCGCCCAGCAATGCCGCCGTTGACGAGATCGTCATGCGCCTGATGCAGGGCGTTACAACAACTACCGGTACGCACAAGAAGATTAACGTCATTCGCGTGGGTCGGACCGACGCCGTGAGTGCCGGGGTGGCTGATGTGACGCTTGAGAGTCTTGTCAATGCCCGCATGGAGGGCACAACAGACTCAAAGGCGTCCCGGGGGGAGACTCAGCATGTTTTTACGGAGCATCAGTCCGTGTCGGCGCGTATCAATGAGGCATATGAGCAGTTAAGGGAGGGCCAGAAAAAGGGTGCGGATGTCCACGCGCTCCAAGATGAAATTGGCGCCTTAAAGCGGAGGCGCACGCAGCTCTCCTCTGAAATCGACATGATCAAAGATAATGAAAAGTCCAAGGATCGACAGGCCGGTATGGATCGAATGGGGGCTCAGGACAAGATCATCGACGAGGCACATGTCATCTGCGCCACCCTCAACACAACTGGTCATGATATTTTCCGGAGTCTGAACGTTGTCTTCGAGACTGTCATTGTCGACGAAGCCGCACAGTGTGTGGAAGTCAGCAGTCTCATTCCGCTCAAGTATGGCTGCGTCAAGTGCATTCTTGTTGGCGACCCGAAGCAGCTTCCGCCAACCGTATTCTCCAGAGAGGCTGCCAAGTTCCAGTACGAGCAGAGTTTGTTTGTTCGGATGCAATCGAACAAACCCGACCGCGTCCACCTTCTGGATACGCAGTACCGCATGCATCCGGATATCAGCAGCTTCCCTAGCGCTACATTCTACGACGGTAAGCTTGTCGATGGTGATGGTATGGCGAACCTGCGCATCCAGCCGTGGCATGCGCATCCGCTTCTCAGCCCGTATCGCTTCTTCGACGTCAAGGGCCGACATGAGAGTGCCAGTGGCCATTCATTGGTCAATCATGCCGAAATCAACGTTGCCTTCCAGCTGTACGAAGCCTTGATGAAGTTCTGTCCGGATTTTCAGTTTCCGGGTAAAATCGGTATCATCACCCCCTACAAGTCACAGCTTCGCTTGTTACGTGAGAAATTCTCGCGAGTCTACGGCAACGATATCACTGAAATGATTGAGTTCAACACGACGGACGCCTACCAGGGACGCGAGAGCGAGATCATCATCTTCTCGTGCGTGCGTGCTTCACGGTCTGGAGGCATTGGCTTCTTGCAAGATATCCGCCGCATGAACGTCGGTCTCACCCGCGCCAAGTCATCGCTCTTCGTTCTCGGCAATTCCGACTCTCTCCAGCGCGGCGAGTTCTGGGGCAAGTTAATAAAAGACTCCGTGGCGCGCCAGCTTCATACTCCGGCTGATGCGCTCAATCGGGCGACCTTCTTGCCTGGCAATGAAGCATCTGTCCAGTCCACCATCCCAACTGGTCCTTGCGGGCCCCGTCCAAAGATCGACGCAGATGGCGATCTCGAGATGTCGGACGTCTCTTACAAGTCTTCGAAGTCGTCGGACGCCGAGCGCAAAGTGCACGTGCGCAATATCCCAAGGAAGCGCAAGGCTGGGGACTTCGACAGCGACATGGTGGAAGCCGACACCGGAAAGCTCGTTCCCGAAGCTCTAGTCAAGAAGGATCCTTTTGAGGTCAAGAAGATGCGGATGAGGGTGAAGGAGGAACCGGGGATTGAGAAAAAGTACATCGAGGAGGAAAAACCTGAAATCAAGCGCGAAGAGGCTGCCTCGAAAGGACCTGCTGCTGCATCAGCGAATAAGCCCTTGGATCCGTACGTCGACCTAGAGAACTCGAACCCTGGCTCCTTGGTCCCACCTCCACCGGGTGCCGGGCCGCCTATTAGGCGGCGTAGGCCGAAGGGTCCTGCAAACCCACTTCTTCAGCCGAACCGGCCGAAGAAACAATAGATGAACATAAAAAGATAGGTACATAGAGCTGCATACTTACTCAATCTGGGTTGGGCATAGGGCGTTTACACAATGGGTAGCGGGTTGACCGGTTTCCCCGACATGGTCTGAAGAATATTTGTTTTGTTCTCCTAATGCTTTTGCATTAGCTACCGGAACATGGGTGCATTTTGCGTCGGCGTTTTGCGACTTTACCTTTTTCGGACATAGTAGGTGGAATCTTATCCATCGGGGCGTTTTGTGTCTACGGAGGTACAATGGGAGCTTTTGCTGCAACTTGCGATACCACGTCATCTGCATAGATCTAGATGTAGGGGAAGTGCTTTTCTATTGTACTTACCGTTGTTCCAGACAGACAGCGAGAATGTCATTGTTCTCTCCCGTCGCACAGCACCATGAACGTGACAGGTGGCGCGCGCTGACATTATTCTCCGACGGTATCTTAGTGGTCGTCCCCAGCGCGAGCATGCGGGAGGCTGAAGAGCCACGGGCCACCCGAAAAAAATCGTGGCCGCCTTGCCGAAGTGCTTTTGCCGACAGGAACAGCCACGACCCTTTCTGGTGGCCGAGCCGCCGATCTCCCTATCAAGCACACGGCGCCTCTTTATTGACTCCACTCCCTAGCAAAACAAAGTCGACGCCATTTGAAAGCATTGGGCTAATTGCCCAGTTATCTGACTGCACTACGGTACGGATGCGGGGCGCCCTCTCGCTCGCGTCGCACATTTGTCCTGCCCCACATGCTTCTTTTTCCGCTTTGGATGCAGTAAAAGGGCCACCCGAGAAAAGGTCGTAGCCGCCCCATCCGCAAAGCGCCCCTGGCAGGGAGGCCACGATTTTTTCGTATTGCTCCTGGGCGTACGCCATGCGAAAGCCTTTTCGCCTCGTCTCATTACGAAAAGCGGCCGTTGGCGTGTGACGGGTGGCGGGGATGCGGATTAGGATGCGGATTGGGGGCGCCGGTTCTGCAACGTGGATATGGAAATTGGGATGCTGAAATCCGTAACTTCTTCCTCCGAGTTTCGGTTGTCTTTAAGGGAGTTTGTTTCTTCAATTATTGCAGACCCGAAGAAGAGTCCTCAGCCTCACTCTCCATCTCCCGACTCCCACCCCTTGCATTGTGCATAGAGCACAACTCCGCCCTTCCAGGTCGGCCAGACGCGCATGTCTTGCAGCGGGTATCGGGCTGTAGCGATCTAGACAGCTCTCCTCCCCGCCGCCACTCCTCCTTCCCCTGGCGATAAGCCCAATATTAAGGAGCATAAGACGGCGATCTCGCCCTGTCGCGGATCAGACACCCCACTCACTTTTTCCCTACCCGCACCGCAACGCCGCATCACGACCATGGACCGCCGCCACTCTGCCATTGATAACGCCGTCCCCTTCGACTCCGTCACCTGGAACACCGGGCCCGGCCCCGTCTTCACGGAAGAAGAGACGGACTCGGACTACTCTGACGAGTCAGGCGGCTCCACCTCCCGCGTGGTATCGCCCCGGGCCGAGGATACCACATACGACATCGCGTTCTTCCTACGCAACACCGGTCCCCCGAGCGCACCCGAGGTGCAGCGGCGCCCGAAGAGCTCGCGTGCATTCTGGCGGAGTAGGAAGACGGCGGACCGACCGCAGAATCCGGCGGTGCCCATCCCGCCAAACGCAGTGCAGAAGGTGTCGAAGGCTGGTAAGATCCCTGTCCTGCTCTATGGTGTATCAGGCTGAGAAGTGGAAGGAACGAAGTACTTCCAGATCATAACCCCGACGCTGCCGGAACACCCGCCCACAGCGCCCAACAGGCAGAACCACCTCTCGCTCTCGCCGCCGCCTGCACCGGCATCTACCGAGCGGCAGAATCACGTCTCACTCTCGTTCCCGCACTCGTCGGTTGGCTCCGAGCAGCTGGATGTGTGGATTGCGGGGATGGAGCCGGCTCCTGGCTTGGCGGGGCCCAGAGACGCGGAGCAGGCAACGCGAGTGGATGAACCTATCCCGACTGATGACCAGACTCGCATCGACTCGGTAATCCAGGACGCGCCGACCAGCCCTCCTGATCCGCAAACAATGGCCAACAAGCCCCTCCCGCAAACACCGCCGCGTGCCGTTCCGCGCCGTGTGTCGTCGCAGCGCACGTCCCCAGTAAGGTACTCGCTCACGCCGGATCCAGGGCCGAGGAGGGTGTCGAACCTGCCGCGGGAGGCGGTGCGAGAGGAGTGTGCCGAGTCCACTTCAGCTTCTCCACGGGCTATATCCGAAAATACAGAGTCCAAGGCGGAAACGCCAATCGATATTCGTGCACTCGAGCAATTTCCGGCACCGCCATCGCACCTTTCGGCACGAGTGTCGTCTGCTCTTTCCTTCACCCAGCCTTCACTCAACCCCAAGCCATCGTTGTACCGGCTCACACCTCCCCGCTCGCCCCTCGAAGCGCGCATCATGGTTTTGGAGCGGGAAAACCGACTGTTGGAGGCGGCACTTATGGCTGTACTTAAGACGAACGGAGCGCTCAATGCGTGTCCATGTGGTGGTGGGGGGGTGGCGAGTAATGAGGAGGCGAAGGGAGCGTTAGAGGCGTACTTCGGGTCGAGGGTCGCTTAATTTGCTTGTAGGGCGGCTTTTTGAGTAGGATTATAAGGAATGGACAGATGGTTGTTTGGTTTCGGTGTATGTTGTCTCTGGGGTCTGAAGCTGGCGGTCAGGTGATGACATTGAGGGTGTACCGGTGGAGTTGAAGGTGAATGCATTACGTACCTGAACTATCCAATATGTTCACCATGTCCTATTCAACTTTTCACCAACTCCAGGCGCAGCGCAGCACCATAGCCCATATAATCACTGATGCAGAAACTCTATTCCCTTCGCCATATCATCAGACAAGCCGCAAGCCTCCCCAAACACCCCTGCAACATTTTGCTTCTGCGCAACATATCCGATGAACTCATCCAACGGACAACTCGCCCCGGGACCAGAGTCACATCCCGGCAGTGCCAATATCCCGTCGTTAATATTGAGCCGCACGTAAGCGTCGCCGTCAGTACCGCACTCAAGCCGCTCGAGCGTGAGGCGCCCGCCCATCGGGAGCGCTTGCGACATGCGCCAATGGCGGGAGTCGTTGCGCGCCTTTGTCGAAAGGTCAGAGTCTTCGAGGACGCCGAGTGCGGCGATGAGTGCTGCGAGAGAGGTGTCGTGCGTGCTACGGATGTTAGCATCAAGTCAACTCTGGGCAGGATGGAAGGGGCTCACAAGCTAAAGAACAGTCTTCCCGCCTGCGGTCCCTCCTGCAACAACCCTGCTGTTGCATTGAGCCAAAGCATGCCCATCGCCTTGCCGTACTTGTTTCCCGGGCCCGAACGGTAGAAATGCATGACGTCGCGTCCATACTCGAAATCCAGCCATTCGGAGTGTGAGAAGAGGGCACAGAAGGGGCTGGTCCCGCGGACGGTAGTTTCGAAGCCGCAGATACCCTGCATGAAGAAGATCTCGTCTGGAGTGAAGGAGAACTTCTTCTGTCCCTTGGGAATATGAACGAACTTCGAAAGCCGCTCTGCGATGCTGGGATCGTAAGTCGCTTCGAACTCTAGTTGCTTGTGTTCACCCAGATCGTGACCTTCTTCGGCATCCTCATTGAACCGCACACACGTATTTGTGGGTGTCAGCGTGTCCCCTCCTCTTTCCTCGCCCTCGGATATGATAACCAGCTTTGCGCCCCCTTCGTCCTTTTCCCAACCCAACCCCCAAAACCCCGTCGCGAAGTACTTCGCCGTATCCTCGACCCTGTCACTCTGGCTCGACCAAATCTTCGTCGTCCCTTCCGTAGCATCCAACAGCCCCCGGTACCGCGTTCGAAATCGCACACCCTCCGTAAACGCCCCCAACGTGCCAGCATACGGCCCCGTACTCGTAAGTTGTTCGTATTGCGACTCGGGATCATCCACGAAGAACGTATAATTGGATAGGAACCGCAGCGGGCCGGAGAAAGTTGCATTCGCAGCAGCCAGGCGCTGCATCGCGCCAGCCATATTCCCTCCCGCCGAGAAGGTGGGATACCGCTCGTGATGCCGCGCTAGCATGTGCACTTGAGTCGCCTCGCAGGACTCAGGCGGCGCGAGAGATGAATAAGGGACGGCATGATGTATGAGAGGCACCCAAGGCCCGTTGCCGCCGAGGTGGTAGAGGAGGTTCCATTGCTCTGGTTTGGACTTCGGGGGTTTGGGAAGGTGCGCATGGGGATGGAACCAAGACGAGAATGGCGCGGTCCAGGGCCACGGGGATGTGGAATCGTAGGCGACTTTCTCAGGTGAAATGTATGGTTTTGAGGCGCGTAGTGATGGAAGGGAGGGGCTGCCGTAGGCGTAGAAGAGAGTGCCAAAGAAAAAGGTTGAGACGAGGGCGGAGATGGCGAGAGCGGTGCGGGGAGCTAGCATCGTGATGGCGGAGAGAAAAGATAGATTGTATGGGACGTAAGCATCCACATTATTTGGGCGTCTCTGAATGTGCGGAATTAGGACGTGCGGAGTATGCTGCAGGGTGTAGATTGGGGTTGTTGGTGAGGGGGAGGTGGAGCTGTCGTCGGGTCTTTCATAACGTAACTCCGTCCGCCAATGCCCCGCCCACGTTGTGCCTTGATGGCCTTCCTATGACGGTACGCCATTCGGGCCGTTACATAAAAAGGGTCAAGGATCATGGCTAGCGCCGAGGTTAAAGAGACAGTCAACGGTTACGTTGAACTACATTTGGCACTCACTTCTAACATCAACATTTGGCATTCACTTCCAACATCAACATTTGGCATTCACTTCCAACATCAACATTGACCTTCACCCTCAACAGTCAACGACGCAGCATTTCGCAGTAATATTATTCCCACCCATCTCTAACGCCTAGTTGTACCAACTCCAGATCACGCCTACTTTGTCCGCAGGCGCTTTCCTGACCTTTGGTTGTAATTTTCGAGCTTCTTGTCCAGCACCGTCCACTTAGGCACGAGACCTATGTCGCCGCGCAAGTGACGCTGCGAGGCATGCCGCTCGATGGCGAAGAACAGGATGTAGGGCTCGGAATGCGCTTGAAGTTTCTGCTCCAGCTTCTTGATCTTGGCTTCCATTGCTCTAGCCTGCTTTGTGGGGGTACGAGGTGAGCTGGCTTTGGATTTGTCGGGCTCCGCTTCAGAAGTTCCGGAGTCGCCGCTTGTGGGCACCTTCTCGTCGGATGTGGCTTCCTTTTCCTTGGATGTGGTCTCCTTCTCGTCGGACATGGCTTCCTTCTCGTCCTCGTCTGACGTGGCTTCCTTCTCGTCTGACGTGGCTTCCTTTTGGTCAGATTTGGCTTCCTTCTGGTCCGACGTGAGTTCCTTCTCGTCCGATGCCTCCTCCAACTTCCGCTTTGAGCCCTTCGTCTCCTTCTCGGCAGCTTCTGGGTGAACCGACTCCTCGGTGAACTTCCAGATGATGCCAATCTCGCCACGCACCAAAGCGGTGCCCCAAATAGCAATGAGAACGGTTGGAACCAGGTAAAGCAGCGCCGGCTGACCATGCTTGTAGATATGCATGACAGCCGTGGTAACCGTCATACCCAGAACATACCCAACGACCGAGGCAGTGAAGTACGTCTTAGAAAATGAGCCCGTGCGCAGCGGCGTAGGCAGCTCACGCGGAAAGATCCAAGTCGATGTCCAAAAGTAGTTGGCCCAGTTCTTGCACGGTGAGACGTACTGCGCTTTGATCATGCCATTTTCACCAGGGGTCTGCTTGCGCAGATAATGCAGGTAGAGGTCGAAGCGCAGGGCGAGTGACATCATAAGCCCAGGGACAATGACATCTCCGAGGCCAAGGATCGAATGGTACTGGCGACCAGGGGGCGCTCCTTCTGGGGCAGGGCGGGGGATCTGGAGCATAATTGGAGCTTCCACTGCCTTTGCGACTGTGATCATCATAGGCCTAGTGTCGAATGAGTACGAAGCATAGAACAGAGGAGACACTCACGTGTAAAAAACCATAACTATGTCATAGACGAAAAGACTCATGAGGATCAGCGATCCGATCTTAAAGTCAGTCGGCGTCACAAGCTGGATGGCGCTGTAGGCGAAGGCGAAGGCCGTGAGATTAGTGAGCACCCAGTTCTTGTACACGAAGTTGTAGAACCACACGGTTGTAAGACCCAGGATGGCCCCAACGATGTTCGTGAGACCAAAGTGGAACTGGGTACGAAAGAGCCCACGAATGTAGAACTTGACTGTCCACTTTGCCAACCCCATATCGCGACAGGTCCACAAGATGCGATTGAGGGAGGAAGGACAAATGCCCCCAAGAAAGCCCGGCAGAGGTGACTGCCTGACCCGAGTACCCTTGCCGGCAGCTGTGATGTTTGTCGCCTGCCTCGCGGTGGCATCAACGCGCCAAAATTCTCCGTCGAACGCAAACCACATCGGCAAGACGAGCGAGTGACCAAGCATCAGAACATCAGAGATGAGACCAGAAAGTCCAATGACGGCAAAGATGGCCATGTACCAGTTGAGAATCTTGTTCACGAGCGAGAAATCCTCCAGGACGCGTGTCAGATAATAGAGCCCGCCCAGCGAAGCAGCTGCAGCAAGTGGGATGGTGATGGCATCCATGAGGCCGAGGCTCTCCAACGGCTGAACCTCCTCTGGTTCTTCATCATCCACATCGTTGTCGATCGGCGGGTTGGCTTTCTTGGACTTCCGGGTCGCCGACGAGGGACAAGAGAGGGAAGCATGAGCGCCGGCGACGATGGGGAAGAGTGCGGAAGCGATGGTATGAATGAAGGTCGGTAGGAATGGCTGGAATTGGGCGAATTCGAAAGCGACACGCCCGAGGGCTTCCGCCCACGGACCTGGCTCCGACATGTTACTGGTGTAGTAGGAAAGCGGCCGCGCTGTTTAACGAGTTGTGAAGTACAGCAACGCCCCGGGTGATGATGCTAAGCGGATATTAGAACTAGTGGAAAAGATATCGCGCCGGTAGCTTCACTCACCGGTCAAACTCTGCGTGATATAGTGGAGAAACTGAAAGAGCGGAATGCAGACAGTTTCTGCATTGCTGGCTGCAGGCAACTTCAAAGGGAGTGGACAGACAGTTGTTCCCCGCAAAGACAACGAGATGGTGGAAGAAATCAGCCACAGCAGGCGCGTTTTCGCGGATTGTTCTATTCGGGTGGCGGTGCAACTGATTCAAGCCACCTAAATTACCCGCACAGAGGGGATCTCATCACGTGACCCTTCCGCCTGACGTCATGGAGTGGGCAAGGGACCAAGGGCCAGGACCCTTCAAGGCTGATGGCTTAAGAACCTGCCTTGCGCTGCTCATTATGATCTTCCCTTTCCTTCAGCCTTCAAGCCATACCATCCAACGTACTTCGAATCCAAAATGCCTGACGAACAAAACCACATCCCACAGCCAGAGGAAGAAGAGGAGGCAGGTCTCTATGACGGCCCTCGAGGTATGTTGTCTTCTCCAGTACTAGAAGGCAGTCGCTTAACAACGCTTAGGACCGCTTGGCACCGTCCTCGATCCTGTCGGCAAAGGACTCCAGACTGTCTTAAGCCCCGTAGGGGCTGGCGTCGGGGTGCTCACCAAGCCGATCGCGAAGGGCGTCGGCGGCATTACCAGGCCCGTTATCGGGCCGGCTACCGGCCACAAAGAGGAAAAGATGGAGGTCATCGGCGGAAACAACAAGGATTCCTATGTCCACGGCAAAGACAGTCTAGGGAAGAGGGAGCAAACGGCCGACAATCCACTAGGTTTGGATCAGACGGGAAAGTGGGGTTTCAGGAACGAGGATGAAGATGGAGATCAGTGAAAACGCTAGCTAGGCTACCCGTAGCGCCTTGCGGGGCTCGAGATAAGATGTGCGGGAGGTTGAGGGTGTTTTGACGTCAGCGTGTTGCCGCCTACCTTCAATATTTTTGTTGGGTTTTTTTTTGGACTGCCTTGCGGATAGTCGCGAACGACACTGATGAAATGCAAAATATCACTAGTTTAGCATGTCTGCTTTTGTACTCCCTATGTGAGAGTACATGCTGCAAATCCTCGCGATGTCCCCGTGGTCCCTCTTCCGAAATTCTTTAAGCCCCAGACTCCCGCACTAAAATGGTGGAGAGGGAAGCTGGACCCTGTAAATAAAGCCATACGGTACGATGTACGGGTACTCTGGTTTGGTGCTTCCTATTCAGGCTAGCGTTCCTCGAGAGGGTGGCGGGCACGCGGGGTTGCTCCGAATTGCGGCAGACAGCCCTGCCCGCCCTCTGTTGTCCCCAACTTACTTGGAAGGGTCTTCACGGCTTACCTTCACGGCCATGATCCTCACTTAGCCTGCGATTTGAGCTTACATGACTTTCAAATTCTTATCCTCAGTTGTCTGTAAAAGGCGTTTTGTCGAAGCTCCGGTTCTCGCGCCTTTCCAATCGACTTCAATGCTGCAATCATGAGCTCTCCTCGACCCCACGTCATTGCACAACACCCCGACAGTGAGCGCACGCCGCTCATCAAAGTAGTTCACACCTATCCTCCTTACGAACACCAGCGCAAACGTCGCAGCTGCGTACGCTACTGTTTTTCTTGCGTGCTCTCCATCCTACTCCTCGCCACAGTTGCCGTGTCTATTCTCCTCGTCTTCGTCATTCCTGAGTGCCGCTCACACAAAAGCAGTTTCAAGAAGCCATGCACTCCGAAGAGACCCTTTGGCAGCACTTCTTTCGGTACATTTGGCCTCGCTTTGTACCCATTTCTTGGATTTGCAGAAACTACCTCTGACGTCACTTACGATGACCTTATCGCCATCCTCTCCTCGACGCCCGATGAGGAGAAGGCGATGGAGTGGAGCAAGTACTACACCTCCGGGCCACATCTTGCGGGCAAGAATCTGTCGCAGGCCGAGTGGACCCGTGATAAATGGGTCGAGTTCGGCGTCCCGCAATCGGAGATCGTAACTTACGAGATCTACGTCAACTACCCTGTCAGCTCGCGCCTTGCACTGCTGGAGCAGAGCGAAAACGAAGCATGGAAGGTGAAATACGAAGCAAGTCTCAAGGAGGACGTTCTGGAAGAGGACGCTACCAGCGGACTTGCAGATCGCATTCCAACCTTCCACGGATACAGTGCATCTGGCAACGTGACAGCCTCCTATGTGTTCTGCAACTACGGAACTCTCAAGGACTTCGAAGACCTGGTAGCAGCAAACGTCACCCTTGAGGGCAATATTGCGCTCATCAAATATGGCGGAATCTTCCGCGGCCTAAAAGTTAAGCGCGCGCAGGAGCTGAAGATGATTGGTGCCGTCATCTACACCGACCCTGGTGATGACGGCTCCGTCACCGAAGACGAAGGCGATGAGGCGTATCCTGATGGCCCTGCGCGCCAGCCTTCGAGCGTTCAGCGTGGTAGCGTGCAGTTCCTCTCCGTTGCACCTGGTGATCCTACGACACCTGGCGTTCCGTCGAAGCCTGGCGTCGTTCGCTCGCCTGCCAATGCCAGCACACCCTCAATTCCCTCGATTCCTATTTCCTACACCGATGCGCTGCCTCTCTTGAAGGCGCTCAACGGCTACGGACCGGAAGCGGCGACGCTAGGCGAGTCCTGGATGAAGGGGGGTCTTCGGAAGCAAGGTGTCAAGTACAACATTGGCCCGTCTCCGCCAGAGCTCGCGCTCAATCTCGTCAATGAACAGGACTATGTTATCACGCCCATGTGGAACGTAATTGGCGTCATCAACGGCACTATCCCTGATGAAGTTGTGATACTTGGGAACCATCGGGATGCGTAAGTCATCACGTTTCCTTGTCGGTCGCTAACTAACAATATTAGATGGGTTGCTGGTGGTGCGGGAGATCCCAATAGCGGCTCGGCGGCCATGAACGAGGTTGTCCGCAGCCTGGGCATTGCTCTGAAGAAGGGATGGAGGCCACTACGCACTATTGTGCTTGCCAGCTGGGACGGCGAGGAGTACGGCTTGCTCGGATCAACCGAATGGGTTGAGGAGTATGTCCCATGGCTCAACGCCACTGCCGTTGCGTACCTCAATGTCGACGTTGGGTCTGTAGGCCCTAATTTCAAGGCATCGGCTGCCCCACTCCTGAACAAGGCGCTCATCGAGACTACCAAGCTCGTTCTCTCACCCAACCAGACTGTCGCTGGTCAGACGGTGTACGACACGTGGAGCAAGCACATCTCCACGATGGGTTCCGGCTCGGACTTCACCGCATTCCAAGACTACGTCGGCATTCCATCAGTGGACATGGGCTTCGCCGGCGACAGGACCAGCCCGGTGTATCACTATCACTCCAATTACGACAGCTTCTACTGGATGAACACGTATGGTGATCCCGGCTTCCACTATCACGCCACTATCGCGCGCATCTGGGCCCTGCTTACTGCACGTATCGTAGAGACGCCCGTAATCGACTTCAACGCAACTGATTACGCAATTGCGTTGCAGGGCTATCTCAAGCCCGTCAAGGAAAGGGCGGACGATCTGGAGAATCCCGCTGGCAAGTTCGCCCTCACGGGCCTCGAGATCAGCCTAGGCCGCCTACTCAATGCCTCCATCTCGCTGGACGCCGAGGCTGAAGTCCTCGCGGCGAAGGTGGCCGCCAGCGCTGGAAGGTGGCAGTGGGATGCGGATCTTGCGCAGGCAGTCAGGAAGGTGAACAACAAGTACAAGACGCTGGAGCGGCAGTTTATCTACAAGAAGGGCCTGGATGGGCGGTCATGGTATAAGCACGTGGTGTTTGCACCGGGACTGTGGACCGGGTATGCGGGAGCAACATTCCCGGGCCTGGTGGAGGCGCTTGACGCGGTCAGTTTGAAGGGACTGTATAAATGGGGAGGCATCATCACTGGGTTGGTGATTGATGCGGTTGAGATGTTGGAGACGAAGCCCGCACCTGCGGTGTAGTGACCTTGGGTATGTGCGATCCGAATCCATATTTTTACATAGTGCAGGCTTGTGTTTGAATGTCGGAGCAAATGGCTCATGCTGGGGTCCCCTGTTTTGCAAACGCCAGGCCCGTCCATCTGCGTGATGCAGTATCTTATTACGTGACGGCATCCTATGGAGACCCGTCCATCCCCTGCCTTTAACCATCAGCAGCTCGGAAGCAGCCAAAAGTGAAAGTGTCCTGGCCTGATATGTGAAGTTAGTATAGCCTCCGTCTCCTCCCTTCTCCTCCTCTTTCCGCCCCCGCATATAGCTGATCCTTTGCGACAAAAGGATGACAAGACGTGTGGACCTTTGTACGATGTACACGTCTCGGATGAGCACAAGTTTGGTTGACATGCCTCCCCGCAGCCACCTTGTACCACCAGGCCCGTCAAGAGTGTTCCTTGCAGGCTGATACAAGGCAACATCAGCCTTGCAGATGGACCACAACGAAGCAATTGGGCCAATTGGCGAGCATTCCTCGAAGGCGGGTGCGACTTCAGCGAGCTTCCGGGAGTATTGTGGTGTCTGAATGACGGAAGTTGGGATAGCATGCATCTTGCGATGCCAATTTTGCTTATGTCCATACACCGCTCAAAGTAATCCCCGTCGACGGGTCGAGACAGAAAGCAGCTCGGCTGATTACAGATATACTACAGTACCGTCTTCTTTTGCTGATCTGCAGCAGCTGGTGCTTGCCAGGGAAACTGGACATTGGACATGGGGCATGGGGCATGGGGCATGGGACATCTCCAGCTGCTTCCAGGTACAGATAACAAAATAGGACGGTGCGGCCGGGAAGGTTGTCCATCGTCACCACTCCTTTGAGGGCGGCTCACTCCGCAAGGCTCCTGCCATAACCACCGGTACGTAACGTACCTTCCCTCTCCCTCCCTCGCTCTTACCCTCATCGGGTCTTGGTACGTCAGCGGGGAGTATATGTACTGGACGCTTCCTGCTTCTTCCCCCGCTCTTCAATCCCACAACCAAACTTCACCATCAGCGTTCAAACGTCGCAATCTCCAGCGTCAGTTAACGACCTTACTTCAACCACAACATCTCGGTGTCCATAGTTGCTCTTTTGCTCACTTGTTGGTTTCTAAAGTCTTTCAGCTTTCTGCTTCATCCCCATCATGGTGGAGAACAATGCTCTTCTCTCCCATGGCCATACGCCTGGCGTTATGTCGCTTGGTGGGAAGCTGGACCTATCCCGTGATGACGACACCACCAAGGGCACCACCATCCAGGACGCTTCCACGCCGGCTACTGATACGACTAACAGCCTAGACCACCCAAAGGGTGTCACTGGCCAACTCCGGCGCATTTTGTTGCATACACTGCTCTGCGTCCTCCCCATGCTCGCACTGTCTGTCTTTTTCCTTGTCTTGGTGGTCCCCTTCAACACCCGTATCCCGCATTTGGATGACGATGACGCCAAGGGCTACTTCCAAATTCGCAATGTCGGAATTCCAGTCTTATTAACCCTTACCACCGTCTCGGCCCTTCTCAGCATCTGCTTGATTCCCAGCCTTCTCACCTTGACGAGCTTCCTTCATGCTCACGACTGGCTCCGCTCATCTGAGTACAAGGATATCGCCGATCTGCCAACGCCGCTCGAGCTTGCCTTGTTGATTCGTCTCGTCAATGGGAGTCTGTCGGCGTATGTCCAAACCATCAAGCACTGCTTCATCAAGCGCAACCGGGCCCCACGCATGCTCCGACGCGCCGTGTTCTTTTCCACCCTTCTGTTCCTTTTGAGGTTTGTTCTTCCATCCGTTTGCTCTTCCGGGGAGTTCTGACAACCCCCCGCAGCCTGTTGGTTGTCGCCTGTGACCTGTGCCTGCATGCCGGCTCCCGTGCAGTTGACATCCCTGTCCCAGGCACCGGCGGAAACGCAACAGACCTCTATGGCCGGGTCTTGTCCTCCGACTGTTACGGCGACTCAAACCTAACCTTGGACTACGATGGGTGCCAGGGTCGTAGAGATCTGGATTACGACGAAGAAGCGAAGGCGACAGCCACAGACAAATCAGCTTTGAATAAGATTGTTAATGTCGCGCCGCACGATCCGCTGCAAGGCTTCCACAATGTCCCCCTTTCGCTCTTGGTTGACGCACGTGCCCACTCCTCTAACAATATCTTCGTAGCGACGACATTCGGTGTTGCCTCTTATTTTGAAAATATTGGCGAACGGTGCGATCTCAACAGTTCGGTGTTCTCGTGGAACTGCGAGGATCACCACTTCAGTGGGTCTCTGGCCGATAAGGCAGTGGAGATCCCCGAAACGGCCAATATTCTGCTCAAGGACAACGAAGTTAAGTGGGTCATTGCCGCCAAAGCCGTCGAGCGCAACGGCACCTTCAGTGCCTTGGCCCCCAACACAACGGTCCGCGTTACTCCCGACGGCGGGACCGTGTTCACCGTCGATCACTGCGAGACCGCTGTCTACCGCGTAACCTATCTGTACGAAGGCGGAAGGTACACCGTGCTCCGCGCTACACCCGCTGATGAGGCAACCACGCGGTTGATAATCGGGCCTGCATTTCCTGGTTGGTAGTCCTCCGGCCGCTAGCATGCTGTACTAATGTCCTCAGGCATGGTGCCCAACTATCCTGGCTTCGGTCGCGATATTCTCGCCAATATGATCCACGACGAGTCTGCCAAAGGAGGTGCCGTGTTGTCAGTGGATGGACTGGCGGACACATGGGCTCCACTCTTCAGTAAGGTCGCACTCAGCAGTGCAGTGGGTATCGTCAAGGAAGCACCCACGGACACAGGCCCCAAGCCATTACACATCGTGTCCGCAATCCCCAAGGCAGCGCTGTTACTCCTCTGGGCATTGGACTTTTTGTACGTGCTTATATCTTTGGCACTCGGGTTTGCGGCGGCGCGGAACTGTCTTTCAAATGCTGGGACGAGAGACGTGCAGGCTAGGATGGGGACGACAGGGGCTTTGGCGAGGGGTTTCGGGGGAAACCTTGGGATGCCCGTTGCCAGAGTAGAGGACTTGCTTCCGACAGGAGAGAAAGTCGGGGTGGCCAGGACGCCGGAAGGTGGTTGGGGCTACGAGAGTGTTCCGCCGCAGGGGATCACCGGTGTGGATGGCAGGATGGCTTAGGTGCTGTCATTATGGGGTTGGTATCGAACAGATGAGCTTGTGAGGCATCTCTAGCATGTAGATCTAGATGTGTAGGCAATGAAAGCAGTGATCTCTCTAATGTTGACTTCAAGGTGTGGGAGCATCTGTGAGGCAATTTCTCGGGAAGCGGGCTGTAGGTCAGTATGTAAGGGGCCATAGTTCCGGGGTGGGTTGTACTACGGGAGCTGTCAGTGCCAGTGATGAATCTTGTGTCAGCATGTTCAAAAGATGGTGAATATACAGGATGCTGTAGGGGTTGCGGTTGGGCTATTCAATTCGCACGTCCCAGTAAGGTGATGACGCGGTAGTTGAGGTATTGTTGGTTAGCAGCGACCTCGCGTAGGTTTTTGGACGGAGGGGACAGCATAACCGTTAACCCGTCTGCCGTTGCTATCTCCGCTGGCCATGTACGACGGTTACACCCATCCCGCTCCGCACCGGCGACAGCTGACGCCAACTGTTGATAGAACTAGTGTTGGGTGGGTGTGGTGAGGTTTTTCGTCAGAGAACAGACGGTGGTGCAGTTTACCTTCGTGAGGGATTGAGGACTGAGGATTGAGGACTGAGGATTGCTCACAATTGTCTCTTTTGCTATGACATGGAGCTTGTCGTATATCTGTATTGTTTACGGATGCAGTGCAGTCTCCATGGCGTTTTCACGTCAGCTGTGAGCATATCAAGGCGAACAAAGCTTCATTGAGCGGAAGGAGCATCTTTCGCTTCAATCTGCCCCTCCGTTTTCTGGGCAGTTCCCAACGCGGCTCGAGTTCCCCAACTCACCGTCGAGATTGAAAGCAGACAAAGCCATTCAGACATAGCATAGGACGATGAACCATCCCAGACAGAGGATCCAGACAGAATCAATGCATGGCAAAAGGCGCCATTGGTAACAATGCGCACGCCCCCCGAACGACTTTACCACAATGGCTATTATTCGCAGTTCAGCAGGCGCTGCATCCTGAACGATGCACGTCAAACTTTTTTCAACGACTTACCTCAAACAGCACAGCCACCTCGCCCAATCTCAATGCAGTTTGGCAAGAAGAAGTTTTCAGGGAAGGTTTGCGATGGACGGCTCCACGCTGCTATTCGCATCCTCCAACAGCAGCGACATAGCTCCCGCCGCGGCGCCGGGTCGCCATGACGCCAGCGGCAGCGGACCGCGCTGAAACATCCGCCTTCATGCCTCTCGAAGTCGATGAGAGAGCAACGGCTGGCTGGCGGTTGTCGACGCGGTTGAGCCTCATGTTTGGGGGAGCGCGCTGGTGTGTCGTTCTGCATGCTGAGTGGTCGTTTCAGCCAGGCCCTGGCAAGGCCGGGGTTGGATGCTTTGTTAGGACGAATCTCTGTAGCCGCTGGCCTAGAGGAACGTCTCCACTTCGCCGCGCCGCGGGAAGCTCCGCTGGTGATGGTTTGCATGCTCATTGGGAGATGGAGCGTCAAGTCTGGTGCATTAGGATGGAGGAGAGAGAGAAAGAGAGAGAAAGGGCAATTTTTAGCAATGAGAGGAAAAAAAGTACCCATGTACCTGGCGCACAGCGAAGGGCGAGAGATACTTAAACTGGAGGGGACGGCCGTCTGTTGACATGGCATCAAGTGCTACAACATCCTCACAACCAATTCCTTTACGAGTTTCCTTGAGTCTTTTTCCTTGAGTCTTTTCCTTTGGGTTTCATTTCCTTGACAAAATTGCACCGTCTTTCACTGTCATCTGAATTTTATCTGCCGGCCAGATCCTACCGACTGTCCTTCGGCCTCTATCAAAAGTTCTTCAGCCTCGCGCAACCTTCACTCAGCCTTTTCCAGCTTCCCGCTCATTCAACTCTTCAATCACCATGCCTATCCCTAGCTACGGCGCCGCCCCCATCAGCGCGACCTTTCTCGGGATCCGCGTGATGCAGGTCACTTTCCTTGTCATCATCCTCGGCTTGACGGGCAGCTTCATCAATGAGATGGTCATGGCGAGCCATGAGCCATCCAAGGAGATCGTAGGCGCATTGAGCATCGTATGTTCCCTGCTGCATCCTACACCCCCATCTTCACTGCCGCTAACATCGCACACAGACGGCCATCACGACGCTCTACTCCCTGGTCAGCATCTCCTTCTACTGGGCCAACGCCAACCTGGGCCTGTTCGTCATGGCAGGCGCCGACTTCCTGATCCTCATCGCCTTCATCGTGGTCAGCGTGTCCATCGGCAAGCCCGTGTCGTACCTCAACTGCTACAACCGCACCTACGCATTCCCTGGTGACGTGCTTGCCGACCTGCAGGCGAACTGGAACAAGGAGGGCAGCCTGCTCGACCTGCGCTTCTGGAGCGGCATGAGCAAGTCCAACTGCTTTGAGACGAAGACCATCTGGGGGTTCAGCATTGCACTTGCGTAAGTTTCTCCTCCTGGCTGTGGTGGGAATGTCGCTGACTAGTTCCAGTATCCTCTTTGCGACTTCGTCCATCCTCCTGCCGACGCTGCACTTCAAGAACAAGAAAGCCGGTTCGTACGTCAAGTCGACCGTCTAAACTGTGTCCTCGGCGCCAGTTCGCTGAGTGCAAGATTCAAGACGGGAGTAGTGAATCGATGGTGGTAGACCTGAAGATGGGCGGATCAAAGTTGCTCGAGCAAGCCCGCTTTTCCCTTTACTCTCTCTGCACTTTCAGGCGTTAAGATATGGTTGGTATCTTGGGAAAATTGGCTGTGCCACAGAATCTAGACATTGATATGTCTCTAATGGGAAATTATAGAATAATGGAATAATGCCTGTGGCGATCACTGATGTGTCCATGTGGTGATGTTTGTCGGTTTGCATGTGAACGATGCCAAGCTGGTGGCGGCGTGCGGGGGTAGGAACACGCGGGGGATAGGCCGAAGGACTTCCCCCACATCTCCACCTCCACCTTCCACCTCCGATATCCCGTGCCTTTTAACGTCACCAAGCCGCGTCAGCTATGGCCATCGCCGACTTTCCGTCGATTCTGCTCTCGAGCGCTTCATACATAAAGCCATACACCCCCCTCCAACAGCTCAACTTCCGCAATCTTAGGCCACCGTGAAAGCCTCCACGACCCATCTCCCCAACTGAAGGCCACCATGAAGGCCACCGTGAAGGCCACCATGACCCCACCTCCCGAACTGAAGGCCACCATGGAAGCCTCCATGGCCCTACCTCGCGAATTGAAGCCCTCCAGCGGCACCGAGGGCTTCTTCCAAACACCTCCGAAGCTTGAGAATCAATTACACGAAGACCGCTTCTTGCGCCGCATCTTCGAGTGTCAGTGTCATCTTCCTCGCGCACAGAAGACAATTAACACTCCTCAGTCTACATCCCCAAAGCCGAGCAACCGGCATTATACTCAACTCTCGCCCCCTTCGCCGCTAGTATCCTCACCCCGGAAATCTTCGCTTACGTTTCAAACGCCGAAGCCCATCCCCCAACTCTCGCAACGCACACAACCTTCGGTGCGCCGACGCAAACCCTCCGCACCCCCCCTGGCTGGCAGATCTTGCAAAGCCTTGCCCAACGTAGCGGCCTAGTCGCGGCCCCCCACCTCCCCTTCGCGACATACATAGCACGCACAAGTCAGTTCTTAGCTAACCATCTCTGGGCCGCCTCGTGCGCACTCACCTCCTGTCCGCTAGCCATGGCTGACGGCGCCGCCGCCCTCCTCTCCTGCCATCTATCCGACCCCACCCTCCCCTCACTCGAACGTGCCGTCTTCGCCCACGCCTTTTCCCGCCTAACCAACCTGGATCCCAAAGTCGCCTGGACCAGCGGGCAGTGGATGACCGAGCGCCCAGGCGGCAGCGACGTCCGTAACACAGAAACAGTAGCGCGCCTCGCACCCTTCGGCCCAAATGACCCGCGAACAGACGCCGACGGCAACGCCCTAGGTCCGTATCTCATCAGCGGGTTCAAGTGGTTCTCTAGCGCAACCGATGCACAAATGACCATTCTCCTCGCCGCCGAAGCACCCGGCGTGATAAGCGCCTTTTACGCCCCGTTGCATCGTGCCTCCCCCGCCGGCGGCATCGAATCCAACGGGGTTTCCATCCAACGCCTGAAGAACAAGCTCGGCACCCGGCCCCTTCCTACCGCAGAGTTAGTCCTACGGGACATGCGCGCATGGCGCATCGGCGCGCTTGGCGCGGGCGTGCGCGAGATTGCCACCGTACTCACCATCACGCGTGTGCAAACTGCCATCGGCGCGTGCGGCGGCTGGGGCCGCGGGCTGGCGATTAACCGCGCCTGGGCGCGCGTGCGCAGGGTCCAGGGTAAATTGCTCGTCGATGTGCCGGCGCATATGCGCGCGCTGGCGGCGGAGAGCGTGCGCTACGCTGGGGCGATGGCGCTGGCCTTTTTTGTCGTTGCGCTGCTGGGCGTGGTGGAGCGGCTGGTGTCATTCCACTCTGTATCTGGGAGGGCAGGTATTAAAGGTCTGGTCGGAAGTACGGAGGGGGCTCGCTTGCTGCTCCGGCTTTTGACCCCTGTGGCGAAGGCGAGGTGCGCGGATAGGGCGGTTGCGGGGCTGGTGAAAGCGGTGGAGGCGATGGGAGGCGTCGGATATGTGGAAGATGAGCAGGAGATCAATGTGGCAAGGCTTCTGAGGGATGGGATCGTGAATGCGATTTGGGAGGGCACCATGGATGTCATGGCTGCGGATGTGGCGCGGGTTGTGTGTGGGAGAGAAGGGCCGCTGGCAAAGCGTACGTTTGTGAGATGGGTGAAGGAGAATACGGACACGTGGGAGGCGGAGTGGGAGGGCATTCGCGCGGCCCTTGGGCACGAGGTGCGCTTCTTGGAGGCGATTTGGGAGCGTGGCGAGGAGGAGATCAAGTATCGTGGTCGTAGGGTACTAGAAGGACTGGAGTGGGTCGTTGCGGCGGTGCTGCTGGTGGAAGACGCGCGGCGGGATGGGAACGGGGTTGCGCGGGAGGTGGCGTGGCGGTGGGTTGCATACGAGAGGGGGAAGAGTACTGAGAGGGAAGATCTGGAGCGCTTGTGGACAGAGAGCGCGGCGTGGGATCGCAAGATCGCCATGGGCGAGGACGGGAGGGGAGCGACGCAGGCAAACCTGTAAGAGGGAAACACTCACCACGCATTGATATGCTATCCACAACCCAGCCCTGAGCGCCATGCAACCGTGTTCTAGCCGGACCCGAATAGCCATTAGATACTATACAGCGGTCGATCTAACCCACGCATCTGCTGGCATCGTCCCCTCTACAGCTCCTCGTCAATCTCCATCTCGCCGCCGTTGGAGTGCCCGTTGCCCGCCGCGTTGGCCGACGGCACCGACGCCTCCTTGTCGATCATCTGCTTCGACACGGCGACGAGGTTGTCCTCGAGTAGCTGCTGGCTGATGTCCTCGATGTCTGAGCCTTGTTAGCTACTGTGGCCATGAGAAACACAAAACGTACGCTTCTTAGGGTCGATCTTGCCCACGTATCGCGTCTTCAGCTGATCTTTGGTGAGCTCTGACTCCTCCTTGACGCGCCTCTCGTAGCCCTCAGCCAGCGAGACAAGCTTGTTTAACCTGTCGCGGTTCTTCCCGCCCTCGACCCGGAAGTCGTTCATCTCCAGCGCCTCAGTCCAGACGTGCTTATGCAAGTTCATCAACATGTTCTCCTCCAGATGCGTTTTCCGGTAGTTAATCGCGATGCTGTAGTAGTGGCGGTTGAGGCCGTGGATGAGGGCTTGTATCGACGGCTTGTTGAGGTGGCCGACATTGGACGTCGTCTGGCGCGGCTCGTGACCCATCATGATGGTCTGCGGGTTGATGAGGCGGAAGGCGTCGATGACCACCTTACCCTTCACCGACTGAATCGGGTCGACGACGACGGCGACGGCGCGCGGCGTGAGCTGCTCGAATGACTGCTGGGTGTTGATGTCGACGGACGACAGCCAGCAGCCGAAGCCGGGATGCGAGTGGTACCAGCCAACCACCACCTCAGGCCTGTTCAGTCGTCAGTATATAGAGCCTTGAGCGAGATACCGCTGTTTTTCTCACCGTCCCGTTTGCCGCAACATGTCCATCATCTTGGTCTGGAAGACGGGGTCGACCGCCTCGACGCTGACGCCCGTTCCGCTCTGCGGCATGGCAAACACATCCACCACGCGCACCGTGTAGTCGTCCACAAACTCGCCCAGCATCAGACCCATGACTTCCATGGGCACGCCGGCGCGGCCGTGCTTCAGCATCTTGAGCAGGGCGAGCGAGGAGATGTAGACGGTTTCGGAGTTGTCGATCAGGTTGGAGTCCTGTCGGTGTTAGCACTGTACGCACGTTCAAGACCCCTATCTCATCACCGCAGCTCTGCCCCGCGAGATGGAGCATAAAGACTTGGTGTGGGAAGGAGACTTACACCTCCGGCGCCTCCAGAGCGCATGCTCTGCGCGGCTTGCAGCATGCGGTTGAACCGTTCGTCCATGGTGGCGGCCGAGACGTGTAAAAGTAGGGGGATGGGCGGACTCGTAGGTTGAAACTATGGTGTATACGACGGTGTTAAGGTCGGCAGTGGCGGAGATGGGACTGATGGGTGGTGGCGGTGTTGATGGTGAGCTTGGGATGCTTGCTATGGAGTTGAATAACGGTGCCTGAAGTCACTTGATGCCTGAGGACTCAAGTGTAACAGAAAGCAAGCGCCACGGCGCCACAACTACCCGTACGGACCTGTGCCACACTTTCGGGCCACTCGATCGGGCCACACATTCTCTTCCCCCGAAATCGCTTTGGAGAGCTTCCAGTATTCTCTAGCCAATTATGGCCTAGCAGAAGATCCATAGCAAAAGTTTAAGCATGAAAGAGTCAATTCGAACATGTGATGGAAAAGTCAGAGTCAGCCTTGCAGGACAAGCTTTTCTGCCTCTGAGCCGCATATATCCAGTCACGCCCTGATAACGGGCTTTCCCTCCAGTTCATCACTCCCTCAAGGTCAAGGTCCATACCTGCCGTCAGTAACTGCTCTTCAATCGAGCCGTGCATCTCTCTCTCGTCACTTCTTCTCAGGCGAATTGCCCCGCATTGAGTCGGACATTCCTTTCTCCGACAGATACGAGTAGCTCCCCTCCGCAAAGCAGGGCCTCTCCACATCGCAGCAGCATAGATACGTACCCGACCCAAGCCCTCCATCCCCAAAAATTCTCCACAATGGCCTTCAAACCCCCCAGTCCCCGCGCCCTCCTCCCCCGCTCTCTCCTCCGCCAGAGCCCCACGACGCGGGCATATTCAGCGCCAGGCGAGGGCGCAATTCCCCCCACAAAGCAAAAGTACGTCCCCACGAGCGGGACCTACCCACAAGGCTTCGTCGTCGCATCAGCGCATGTGGGCGTCAAGGCATCCAACACCCGCTTCGATGACCTCGCGCTCGTGGCCTCAGACCGGCCCTGCGCTGCCGCTGCCGTCTTTACCCGCAACAAGTTCCAGGCTGCGCCGGTCACCGTTTCACGAGACATGCTGGTGCGCAGAGTCGGCGGCGGCATCCGCGGTGTGGTGGTCAATTCCGGCTGCGCCAATGCCGTTACTGGGAAGGGCGGAGTGGAGGATGCGATCCGCATGAGTGAGGAGGCCGATCGCTGCTTTGACGAGCAATACGATTCGGATGGAAAGGGCAGCAGGACGCTTGTCATGAGCACGGGAGTCATCGGTCAGAGGTATGGATTCCTTGCTACTTAGGACTAGATGTTGACTCAAGGCCTTTGGCTGACAGGCTTCCGATCCGCAAAATTGTCCACAAGATCCCGTCTGCCTACTCCAACCTCGGCTCCACCCACTCGCACTGGCTCCGTACTGCGCGTGCGATATGCACCACCGACACCTTCCCGAAGCTTCTTTCGCGCCAGTTCACCCTCCCTTCGTCCCCAAATACCACATACAGCCTCGTGGGCATGACAAAAGGGGCAGGCATGATCCACCCCAACATGGCGACCCTTCTCGGAATTCTCTGTACCGATGCCCCCATTGCGCCCCCGGCTTTGTCTTCGCTCCTGAAGTCGGCGGTCGACAAGTCCTTCAACAGCATATCCATCGATGGCGATACCAGTACCAACGATACCGTTGCCATCCTGGCCAACGGTGCGGCAGGCGGCTCTGCCATCACTGGGCCCGAGAGTCTCGGGTACAAGGAGATGCAGCACACGCTAACGACATTTTCCGAGGACCTGGCGAAGCTTGTCGTCCGTGACGGCGAAGGAGCCACCAAGTTCGTGACCATCAAGGTCATAAATGCTCAGCGCCATGAGGACGCCAAGCGGGTAGCGGCATCGATCGCGCGCTCTCCGCTAGTGAAGACGGCCCTTTACGGCAAGGATGCAAACTGGGGCCGCATTCTCTGCGCAACTGGTTATGCTGAAGGGGTTGAGAGCGTGGTGCCGACAGAGACGAGCGTGAGCTTCATCCCCACGGATGGCAGCCCCGAGCTGAAGTTGCTCGTCAACGGCGAGCCGGAGAAGGTGGACGAAGAGCGGGCGGCGGAGATCTTGGAGGCCGAGGACCTGGAGATTCTTGTGAAGCTGAGCAACACGCCCGGCGAGGAGGCGGTGTACTGGACGTGCGACTTCAGTCACGAATATGTGACCATCAACGGCGACTACCGGACCTAGAGACGCGCAAAAGCGACTGGGATGCGGATCCCGTTGGCGTATACGTGGATAATTGTTGTACAGCGAGATCTTGGGAAAGGTGAAAACGAAGCACTGCATCTTCCTAGTCATCTGGAAGCATCGAATGTTATTGTGATGCTAAGCTTCGTCCACCCCACGCAACAGTCGCCGAACCGTTGCCACAATCCAACAGGATCTGGAACCACAATCAAAGAATCTTTTTGATGAGTTATGGGGTATCTTTTTCATGTACATGTCGTCGTCAGAATTCCACCAGAACGCCGTGCTTTTTCAGGGCAGGCATCCACCGCACGCAAGATGTTGAAGCAAAATGCGGAGCCCCGGCCAGTTCAAATACTTTTTTTTTGGGGCGGCACATTGTTAGAAGATGCCCATGCGCGGGCCCCAGCCATCAGTCTTGGGGTTGATCAAGATCTGATAAGGGAAGGGGTTGGTTTCGGTAGTGGTGATGGGCGGAATGTGTTCCTTGTGCTGGTTGACAATGGTCACAATCTTGATGGCTGCCTTGTGCAGGCTCTTCTCCATGGCTTTGCGGACTTTGATCCGATCTAGGCGCAAATGTCAGCTGGGCCCGACGCTAACCGGCCGGGAGTCATCATCCGCCACTTTCTTACCGGTCTCTGTTCGCGGAGCTGCAGCCGTGACGTCTATGGCCCATTGCTCCCAGCAAACCTCTTCATCCGCTTTCCCGAAGAAGTAGGTTTTTCTTCGCTTCTTTTCGAAGAACTGAACGACGAGCTGAGCACGTCCGCTCTGACCCGCACGCGGAACGGTACCGACAGCGGCTCCAGAGGTATCTAGTGCGCGGACGAGGGACGTGGCGCGTTGGTCTATCAGGGTCTCGAGATCGACATCATCGATGGCAGGGAGGGTTTGGTCCAGCACATCGCGCGTCAGGGGCACCGTCGGGATGAAGTAGCGGTGGAAGAAAATTGTGTGGAGGATAGCTGAAGGCAGAGCGCAATTAGTTTGAGTTACGGAGAACGAGACAAAAGGGCGGGAGATACCTTTGACGATGTCCTTGACACAAGTGGGGTCGGCGAAAATGTCGAGCGTATACTCTGGGACGGGGAGCCGGCGTTGGTCCATGGCCACGCAATGAGGCTGAGCGTCGCTCAGGTCGCTCAACGTTTTTACGAGGCCACTCAAAGGATGAAGGCGACCAAAACGAGAAAAGGCGCAGGCGAAAACTGAAGCAATTGGGAGGATGAGGTGAGGGGGGGTTGTGGTGGTGGTTTGTAAGGAAACGCGGGAATGTGGTCAGTTCAGTGACGGAGGGGAAAAGCGTAGGGAAAGTGGGGGGTGGGCTTTCGGCCAAGATCTCAAATACTAGATGACAATTGGTCTAGAGAGCGGGGTGGCGGTGCTTTCCGTCGGGGTGAATGGTGGCCGGCGGGGCGGGGGGGTGGGGGTGGTGGAGGAAGAGAAGGAGGGGAGGTGGAGGGGGAGGGGGGGTTGGAGAAGTTGGGATGGAGGGGGAGAGGGTGGAGGGGGAGAAAGGTAGAGGGGGAGGGGTTGGAGGGTTTGGCTGTGCGCGGTGAGATGATGCTGCAGCTACCGACATATATATACCTACCTTCGTACGGTAGGTCGAGATGATTGATGATGCTGCACCTTCAAACAAAGCAGGTTTGTGGGCTTTCCTACTCCGTACTCCTCTCTCTCTTACGGTAACCTTTTGTACTTTGTTACTCCGCCAAAGAAGGAGCATCCTATCTATTCTGGAGTCACCTCCTGCTTCTAGAAGGTGGCAGGTACCATACCGTACGGTACGGTAGTGAGATGATAAGTGGTGGTGAGGTGACGATGTGGTGAGGTGGTGACGGAGTGACGAAATGAGGGGATGATGGGATGAGGGGATGAGGTGGTGAGGTAGGGGAGTCGGTATGCTCCGCTACCGTAGGAATGGACTGGACATTTTTGTCGCGGTGCACGAGGCAGAAGAAGCGTCGTGGCTGGCGAGAAGCATGTCTGGATGTCTGGATGTCTGGATGTCTAGATGTCTAGATGTCTGGATGTCTGGATGTCTGGATGTCTGGATGTCTGGATGTCTGGATGTCTGTATGTCTGTATGTCTGTATGTCTGTATGTCTGTATGTCTGTATGTCTGTACGTCTGTATGTCTGCATGTCTCCCACGGTGTCTTTTTCTTCCCCCGCAAAAAGAAGCGAAGCAGCAGAAGCAGACGATCTCCGATTCCTTGGAATAATGGGGAAAAAGGTCACCAGCCACAGAATGGACGCAATCGTACCGTAGTAAATGCACCTCGTGCCCCCCGGTTCATGGCAGAGCTGGAGAAGCTCCACGCTCTCGAAGCTCCATAGCCTCTCCCAGAGAGTATGAAGCGGCTTGTGGCCCAGTAATGGGCTGCCGGTCACCTTCACGCGCATTTCCCTTGGGCCTCGGCCGCACCGCCGCATCGCCCACCTACCACACACACACGCACACACACATACCCTTACCTATCGGTCCCCGGCGCATGGGACAGACTTGTCCTAATCCTTACTGAGCAACAGCTCGCCCCCCCCAAAAAGTGACGAACGAGACGAAAAGAAGAGGCTGGCTCAAACAACATCCAGTGCATCCAGTAGAAAATAACGCCCAATCTCGACGAATCGCAGCCCTATACTATCGACTCGAACGCACCTCCAACCAACCCCCTTGTACAGCACAATTCATCCAAAGAAACCTCCACGAACTCCTCCCCGCTCCACATCCCGCGCCTCACGACTTCTCCTCACTAAACCCTGGCGCGTCTAATGACCCCGTGTTGAGCTATCACAATGATCGCGTCCGCACGCCAATGGTTGAAGCGTAATCGCGCCAACTTCGCCATCGGCGCTGGTGTCCTCGGTGCTGGCTATCTGGCCACCAACTATGTGTTGGGAAAGGTGGTGGAGACGAGGCAGCGCATGAGCGATGATCGCATTGCAAAGGAAAAGTATGGCATTTGAAACTTGATGTCCGAAGCTGTCCTCTCACAAATGCTGATGCTCGTGTCTAGCCTTCGTCGCCGCTTCGAGCAGAATCAAGAAGACTGCACCTTTACCGTGCTCGCCATCCTTCCTACCGCCACCGAGAATGTCCTCGAAGCGTTGCCTGTAGAACAAATCCTGGGGGAGTTGCAGAGACAAAAGGCCGAGAGGCTGTCAAAGAGCGTCGGCGCGTCAGAGGTGTCAACCGTCGACCAACCATCAGCGCCGCCTAGCGTGACCGAGGATGATCAACGGAGCTTGACAAGCTTCCAGAGCGACAGCTACGTCCATGCCAGCCAACTGGCCGAGGCTGGAATTGCACCTGGCGATGCTTCGCTACGACCCCCACCATTGCGGTCCAAGAAGAGCAAGGCACAGCTGTGGAATGATATGAAGATCACTTGTGAGTTCTTCGCCCCGTCTGCACTTCGCACAGCTCATCCCGTTAGCAATCGCTCGCGCCTTCAGCCTCGTCTATACTTTGGCCCTTCTCGCGCTCCTGACCCGGATCCAGCTTAATCTTCTGGGCCGCCGCAACTATCTTGCAAGTGTCGTCTCCCTTGCCTCGCCCCCCCGCCAGGAGTCGGGCATCAGTCTCGAGAACCATGATGACGACAACTTTGACCAAGCATATGGCAACGATTTCGATACCAATCGGAAATACCTGTCCTTCAGCTGGTGGCTGCTCCACAGGGGGTGCAAGGACATCATTGAGAAGGTGACTGCCGCAGTCAAGGAGGTGTTTGGACCTCTGAATCCGAGAGAGGACATCACGCTGCAGCGGTTGTCAGAGCTTACGGTCTTGGTCCGCAAGAAGGTCGAAGGGTTCACCGAGGAGGAACGGAAGTTCGTGCATCATCTGTTGTCAGGAGCAGGGGCTAACCGCACACCAGGAGCCATAAGTGGCTGAGTTGCCTTCTTCCTCCCACTGATCAGGAAGATTATGTGCTGCAAGCCTCTGGGATGGTGGGCCCGAATGAAGCGTCGCCCAGCTCTCCAGCCCTCCGCCGGTTATTGGATGAAACTTCTGACCTTATCGATTCTCCGGCCTTCACTCACGTCCTCACCCTCATCCTCGATTCGGCCTTCTCTCTCCTCATCGACACCAAGGTGGCCGCTTTGGCGTACAAGATACCTCCGCCATCCGCCGATCCTGCCCGCGTACATGAAATCGTCGGGCCTGGTTCCGAAGCAAAAGCAAAGGTCGCCAGCACGCTGGCAATTTTCAGCCGGCAGGCTCACATCATAGGAAGTGGAGCTTCTAACGAATACTTGACGGCTATGGAGGGCGTCAAGGATCTCGAGGCGTTTGCCGCTGTCGTGTACAGCAGCAATTTTGATTTCGAGCCGGTGGATGCCGGTGCTGCAACGGAGGGCTTAGAGCACAATGCATCAACGTCGAGCCACCCTGCCACTTCGACAGCCGGCGCAACGCCAGCTGGTCCAGGTCGGGCGGCCGAAGTGGAGGAGCTCGTGCCAGAGACTGTAAACGGGCTCGATACCATACCGGAGTTGGACATGGAGTCGGCATGGGGCCGAGCTACGGCACAGGAGTAGGATTCTGGTTAAGTTTCTGTTTGTGCAATATTACCAAGTGCTTGGGACGCAGCGGGTCCGGGAAAGTACTTTCTTGCGTGTACTAGAGGCGAGAATGTATAGATGGAGTGGCCGCTGGCTGGCAAACTAATTGGCGATGCTCGGCGCTGCCGATCAAAGGTACAATAAGACGGCCGATGAACTACCACTGCGGGGATAGGATGAACCATCACGACTCACGATAGCCAGTCTGTCATCATACGCGGGGCTGCAGGTACCACAGTATTCTGCATACCCCAATTGAAATCCATGTTGTCCGAACTGCAACCCGCCGGTTTTCTTGCTTTCAGGCTAAGGGTAGCTCCTAAACCAACCAGAACCTGGGTGAGTACTGGGTGAGCGGGGATTTTTTGGGATTTGATTGATCTGCGGGAGCGATCCCATTACTTCATCGGGAGGGGCCGGTCCGCCCATCAACTTCTCTCTTAGTTCTAGAGGCCTGTCATCGACGATCGACACCGGCATGACCACATCGCAACTTTGATCTCCACATTTTATTCTAACGTCGTTCCAGCAACAGCCCTCGGTGATATCACTGCGAGGGAGGTCAGGTCGACATTCAGATCAGTGGAGAGGCCCCTAAATCCCACTCGGGAAGCTGTCAGTCGCCAGATCGCAGATACCGGACACCCCCTTCGTGAACTTGAACTCAGGTTGCTACACCTCTTAGCGCACCAAAGTATCACCTGGTTCGGGTTTCGCCCCCTCCGGAACTCGGTGCATTGGCATGAACCAGGTATGTACCGGTGTATCTGGTTCCAGACTTTGACAGTGTAGTCAGAAAAAGAATGACGTAAAGACAGTTGACGACATGGCTGAAAAGCAGCATTCCCCCGATGTGTCTGAAGATGAGGACAAGATGGACGAGGGCTATGCGTATGCGACCTTCATATCAAAGCCTTCAGAAATACCCGGGGCCATTATCCTTGCATTTTCCCTCCGGCGATACAAAGCCCAACACCCATTTGTCATTCTGCATCCCAGGGACCTTCCGGCACCTGAATTGAAAGCCCTCGAGCTTGAATCGCCCCAGTCAAACCTCGTTCTCACTCCAGTCAGCACTCCGGAGACACTGAATGCTCTGTGCAAACGTGGCAGCACAAGCGACACGCCAAAAGGCACCGTTCCCCCCAAGCTACGCGCCTTCTCGCCACTTCTGTCGTCCTTCGAGATGGTATGCTGGCTAGACTGCGATATGCTCATCTGCAACACAGGGATGGACGAGGTCTTCGATCTTAAGCCCTGTTCTCTCGGTGCCTCGGTGGTGGCGAACTACATGTGCTGTTGCTCCGCTCTCGACTACGGCGGTGCACCCTCTCCCATCAACTCGAAGCCGGAGAACTGCCCGTATCATTACCTTAGGCAACCACATGGGTTGACCGACCCTCGGACATCTGCGAAGACGTTCTTCACTGGCAAGTCCGCTCCGCAGACCTTCAACACCGGCATGTTCGTTTTGCGGCGGAGTTCCACAACTTACGATCAGATGCTGTCATATTTGACGGATCATGAGGTGCAGAGCGTGCACCAATTCTTGAACGACTTCTTTCATGGTAAGTGGGTTCATGTGGGCTGGCAGTATAGTGCACAGTCGACAATGCGGATCCACCACTCGGATCTGTGGGAGGACAAGGCGGTCATCTGTATTCACTATCTAAACGACAACCCGTGGAGTGCTGAACCTCAATCAAAAGATGACGCCAATCCAGACGACGGTGACAACTCCACCCGCAAATGGTGGTGGGAGGAATTTGAAGCGTGGGAAAAACAGAGACGGGCCAGCCGTGATACGGAGGTTATCGACGTCTTGAGAAAACATATTGTACCGCCCGGCGGGATTTCCGATGTCGCTGAGGCAAGCGACACTCCGGTTATCGATACTGATCCCTGTCGGAGCTCTTCAACCACCTGGAGCGAAGACCCCAGCAACGGATATCCCAGCGGAAGTGCAACCGACAGCGAAGCCAAATCTTACGAGGCGATATACCGGCACAAACGTCACGCCGAAAGAGGCCATGGCCCCGTTGTGCACCCAGCCAGCACGGATCCCGATCTTTTGGCTCGCCGATGGTTCTAGCTGAGAGCAGCACCGCTGACCCTTGGCTTTTCTTTTTGCTGTGTGGTTATGGTGTGGGCCTCTGAGTGTATCCTTAAGGTTGTTACATGGAGTTCGGTATACGGCCTTCGGGATTCGGGCTTCGGGAGTTCAGTTGTGTGGCAGGGCCGGTGTTGGCAACCCTCGGCGTCGTCCGGCATGGCTGTGGAGGTTGCCGTTCAGCCTTGTGCTATATATAAGCTGCTTGCATCATTTTCTGTGGCTTAGGTGGCGCGATCGGGCTTGACACTCGCTCGCACATCGGACAGTGCAAGAAGGAATTATGTGAGATTGCGCAGAACATCATATTCCCCGACACTGAGTCCCAAGGGAGGAGTATTTGCCAAGAATTACGATTCATTCTGCCTTCAAGGGTTGTCGCGCAGCAACATGTCCCATATCATACCGCGCAAAGCACACTCTACCAAAAATGTGAGTGTAGAAAGCCGTGATACTCATACCAAATGAGATCCAAAGCCGACAAAGATATTAGGAAAACACCAAAGCTCCCAACAACACCCATCACAAAGGTTTTTTTTCGCCCATCTACACAGAGTGGACCAAAGGGAAAGGACCGAAAAAAGGCATTGCTGCCGTGCCCAGCGCTGCAGGAACTAATTGCGCTCGCTTCTAGACGTCATGGAGCGGTTGTGATGCCGAAGACTGCCGTGCCTCGAAAATGCCATGAGGTTGGCGGGGGTATCAAGCGAAGAAAGACCCAATGTGAAGGCGCCGGAGGACCAAGGAGATTTAAAGCGCTTGAGAAGAAGAGAAGTGATTTTGGCGAGAGGATGAGCGTGAGGACGTGAACGGAGGGGTCGTGAGCGGGTCGCAGGGAGTAAAGAAGACCGTAGACATCGTCGATGGAAGGGAATTCGTAGAGCGTGAAGTTTCCATATCGTAACTCATTTCGCGTGCCGAGGGCAGGCATAGCCAACTTGGACTGTTTTGTCAGCCACAGCGTGCTGTCCGTATGCGGCACAAGCGTCGACGCCATGAACATGATAGGTGCAGCCACAAACGGCGTAAACTTCGATCACCCGGATGCACATGGTGAAGTAAGAGGCGACCGAGGGGGGGTTGCTGGGCCGATGTGAGGTATGACTTCGGAATGACGTCGAAAGTTTATTGAATGGAAGCGTGGGGGGGAAGGCTCCGCCAGACCCTTTTGCAGAGGAGGATTGAAGGTATGCGGACTTGAGGTTAAAGTAGTCAAAAGGTAGGCAAGTGGAATAAGGAAACCATAAGAAACACGCAATGGGTGAAGGGAAAGGGCGAATGAATGACGAAAGATGGGATGGGAGAACCGGTAGCTTACAAGGCAACGACATGACATCGGGGGACTTTATAGTTACCAGAGCGCAAGGGAGCACTCGAAAGGTCAAGACAAGATCCGTATAACGCTCTGACGAGTCACTTTCGGAGTGCGCGATGGGGGGGGATACAGGGCCGAGAGAGAGGCATGCTCTGAGCCACACAATGGAGCTGACAAGTTTAAGGTTGGGCGGGGGGATCAGGGCGCACCTGATACGGCCTAAGCAAGATTGAGGAAGAAGGGAAAGGTGTAATCCGTAAACTCATACCCACACGGCAAGGTGTCGAATTCGCAGCTCTCGAGAACGGCTGCCGGATGCTTCCGCATACCCGCTATGCGTGCGAGGCTGGCTGTTGCCGGTGGGGGGTGGAGTTTGGCTGGGTTTGCTTGGGGGTTGTTGGAGCTGCGCATTGGAATAGAAACGGACAGGGGGGCGCAGCCAAGCATCAAAATGTGGCCGCTGAAGGCTACAAGCGATGGACAAGAGGGGAAAGCGTGCAGAGTCAGCTTGGATGAGAAATTGGGATTACTTGCTTCGGAGAAGCCATTGAGCGCTAGAAACGGTAGTGTAAGTTGCGGAAAGAAGGAGCCAGGAGGAATCTGACGGTTTTCTTAGCGGACAAAGGATTGCTGAAGGCTGTGTGAAGCCGTGAAGTGCCGCTGGGCGGCGTGTGATGTCGGACAAAGACCAGCAACACGATGGAACGAGAGAAAGCTTGTCGTACCTGGTAGTCGTGTATGCGTCTCACACGAACGGATTACGGCAGCAAGCAGGCAAATAGGTGTACAATGCTGCCAGCAACCGACGATTTCGATTATAGGTCGCTCGGTCTAGAAGTCGAAGTCTCAAAGGTTGCTTCGAAATCCCTTGCTCTCTTTCCTTCAATTTCTTCCTAACTCTCTGCATGCTTACCTCCTTATTCACACAGTCATTTGCACTGACGTAGATACATGCCTCCATACATATCACGGCAAGGCACACAAATCATCAAATCGAATAGCTCTCAGCGGTATCGCAACAATGTCGGTCACCTAAAACGGCCAGAGTGTAGGTTTTTGCTACACCATACTTGTCCTGTACTGCGCTGCACTGCGCTGCACTGCACTGCACACGCATGCGGAAGGGCAGGGCTGACTTTGCTTGGGTGGGGCGTGGTAAGTTTCTTTTGCCAGGCAGACATCATTTCTCACGACACCCGTTGTGCCTCAGTCCCCAATAGCATCACTAACAGCACCGCCCGTTCCACGCCAGCCACAGCAGTCAAGCTCCACTCTCGACAGCTACCGTGTGGGCCCTAGAAGCCCTGACAGTCGCAGCGAACCCACGAACGACATACACTATACGCTAGGACAAGCACGCGTGGCTGCTGGGATAAAGTTTTAGCACTCGGCCTAAAAGTAGCCGCATGTACGGTAGTACCGTAGAACTGCCCACCTGAAAGCTCCAGCCACACGTGGCTGGTTAGTGCCCCTCACTTCTGGCGGGATGTGTTGTTGATTCGACAGCGTCGTCCAATCGTCGTTTTGCCCTTCCGATTTCCCCTCCTATTTTCGCTTAATTAACGTATTTTGATTCGCCAAGCGGTTGTGGCCGAGCACTGCCGATAGGGCTCGCCGACCCCCCATCCAGCCACTACCGTAGTGTGGAGACGGACCACGGCGAAAGGGAAACTCAACGACGTTGCATCTCTTCTTGTCGTTGCACCTTTGAATTCTATGGTAATATCTCGTTGCTCTGGACATATCTACAGCCGTACGCTTCGAACTCTCGCCATCAGTTGCTCCGAGCTTATCTTGTCTGCAGTCACATCTCATTCCACCTACCCGTACTGGTCGGAAGGCAATGGAGGTCGTTGGGCTGAAAGCTGGTACATCGACGTACGGAGTACAACCATTGGCCAGGCCTTTAGCTTCTTTGGAGTCAAGACGCGAAGCTACGTTGGTACATGCAGCACACTATGAGACAATCCAGCTCGCAATGTTCCTCAACACTTCAAGTTCGTTTAGACCTATGAACAAGAAATGAAGGTATGTACAGGGGCAGCCGTAGATGCCCCGCAACTACCGGAACACAGCCTGCGCCACAAGCCTTCCACATAGAGCTTTCCAGCCACATTTTTACCCCATTCGGCTTCGCTCCCTTAGGGCTGCAGGCCGTTCTGCAATCGTCAGACCATTCGGTGCTTGTTCACGGTGACACTTACGGTGGTCTCAACGGCAAGCCACCCTAGCTCGGTCCGGCCGGGCCCTTGGAGGAGCTCTTTGGCGCGGTCTTGGGCCCGTCCTTCTCCCAATCCGGCAAGCATCCAGATCCACCGGGAAGCTTCAGGCCCGCGTGGACTACCCGTCCCCCCTGGTAGAGGTCGCCAGTGTTGATGTCGTGGCCATGTCCGAGGTGAACCTTCTCCAACGAGTTTGGTTGACAGCTCTTTTGCGCGAATGCGGTTGCCGCGAATAGGAGGAGGATGTACGGGGTCCACATGGCGTCTTCAGCTGTCTCGAGACAATTCTGGAACGAGGGTTAAGGTGGTGCGAGCTGTCGAACAAAGAGCCATGGCGGGATTCAGGAGGGGTCACGACTTATACGTTCGCCTCCACCTTCCCTTGAGCTTCTCTCATGTAACCTCCTGCTAACGCAACAGCAGCCTTGCTCGCTATCTTGGCCCCAAGCGGTGATGCAGCCGAAGTCAGATGTTTTCAGAGATGCGATCGGCGCAAGACTTGACTTCACCAAGGCGTCCCCACTTGCGAGTAGGGGCGATCCCCCGCATTTTTTGCGGGTATCTTGCTTGTAATGTGTATATGTGACACAACACCGTTGCCGTTGATCCCTGCGCGTTGCAATTGGCGAGGGTGTGCAGCCTTGTCCTCCCAACTTCCTCCACCATGTTTTGGGTGTACGCTCGCAATGCGTTGCATAGGGAACCGGCACTTATCTCCGATCCTTATATTCTATTTGGACCAGTTTTGGGGCATCTGAAATGACCGATGGATTCGACATTGGCAAGGTAGGTTGGTCCGATGCAGGCTTCCAGAATTAGGATTCGGCAAGCATTGACATCGCTAAGGGAGGCCCGATCTACGAGCATTCATCTGGTCATCGCTTGTCAGCGCTTTATCGCAGGCTCCGGCTGTACAATCCAGCTCGCAAACAAGTTGTCGGACATCGGAGAATTTGCCATACGCATCGTAAGGGTTCATTTGTCTCACTTCACGTACCGCTTGCGCGTACCTTGCCTGTCAGCTGCCTACGCTTAATGTTGCCCCGTCGGATAGTGTTCTAACTACAACTCTACGGATTCATATTCTGGAAGTACTGGTTCGATGCGGTCTCCTTACAGAGAGTCAGCTGGCTCGCAATTAGCCTGCCATATGAGAGCGGGCGGGCGGATCAACCTGGCCTTGAGATCGGAGTATAGTGGCCAATTGTGATGGCGAAATCGGATCGATCGTAGTTTAAACTTCTGCCCTAAGCCCGGAGCTATGCTGTGGGGCTTGCCAACTTCGTGATTGTGTATAATTGCACAGCCTGGCAGGGAGGTTTAGAGTTTTTGAATGCTTCACACTATTTCTCGGCAAGGCAAGCGGCAGTCAGTCGACCAACGCTCTAAGTGCTGGTTGGGGGCCTCGCTAATAAGCCTAGTCGGTGCCTTGCTTTCAAAGTTAGCAGTCCGGCAGATGCCTGAGCAGGGCACAGTGGCTTTCTAAGGATATGTTTCACGGGTGGATTTGGAAAACCCATCTGTAAGTCGTCATGCGGCCTTAATAGCTATAGCATCTTAATGTTTTGCTCATTCGTTGCTTGCTCTCTTCCTCTGGCCGCCCCGGCATACCCCTCCCAGAGCTAAAACCCTCAGTCGGCGGGTTTCCTCCCACGGCTTGCTCGCCATACCGTGAAATTAGACCCGAGCGTTTGCAGGTGGAACCCGAGATTTGCAATTCGAGTTGTGTGAATCAGAGAGCACTGTAGGCCCCGAATGAACACATATCAAGTTACCCATTCCCGAAGCCATGAACAGGGGACCGGCAGACACCTTAACTCTTAATCCTTATTAAATGGTTTCTGTTTTGCCTTGGAAGGGTCTCAGATATCTGCTGCCGGCACCGGATGGCTAGCTGAAGCCTCCGTTAGCGACATATACTGAGCGTCTCCCACGACTTCAACTGGAGAGGGGAGGAATTGCACTAGGTCCGCGGATGACCACGCGCGTTTGTCGAGCAAGCTGCAGTAAAAGAAGGTCGGTAACAGAAAATCGCAAGCCTCGTTAGCCTGGACGGGACATGTGCCAAAATCAGAGGGGCATAGACCACCAAGAGTGAAGCCCGATGCGTCCAACCCTTCAGAGTTCTGATCAACTCTTATTCTCCGGTTGCTATCCACCGAGCCGCATTCGTCAACCCCAGCGTAACCCCAGAAGCCACCGGTTCGGCCTGATCAGTCGTTAGTCATGAGCTCGAGTGCGTCCCTCCGGCCTCTCGGTTTCACTTGCTCCAACTCATCACCGGTAGCCGCAGTGCTGCAATACGTGCATCCGTATAAAAAAGGACCAGTGTATACTGCAGGCTTAGAAAAGAACAGGGCCGCAGCTTTTTCTAACATTGCATTTCTTGTCGTCAGTGCGCGATCCTTCACAAGGCTACATTACCGAGGCCAAGGAAGCACTCAGCGACCTAGACATGCGGGCACTAGACCTGGGAGGACGTAAATACACTCTAACGAACCATGGCTTCATTTGAATGGTTTCGTTGCGGTGCTCTGTCTCTCCCTCTGAACTTAGGCATATCGGCGTGCCTCTGGGGCGCGTATGGGGTTGGGTGGTGACTGCGGCGAATAGGGTCTGCATAAGTGGGAGTTCTTATACAAGCATGGCTAAATAGTTTAGAGACTTAACTTTAGTATCAAGATTCACAATTGTCCCGCCCAACGTGTTCCGGCGGAGTCGGCTTGAGAGCAAGGGGCTTATTTTGGTGATTTGTGGAAGAGTATGATCCATCGGTTCTCATTACAGCCGTAAATATAGCTCTATCAACTCCACGCTCTACGCTTCGACATATCGTTTACGTTGTGGCCCGTGCTCGGAAAGTTGAAGTTCTTTCGGGCCGAAAGTCGATGAAGCTCGACATCGGGAAGCTCACTTCCCGTTGGCCGGTGAGTGTGCCGCCTGACCCGCAGCTTGGCATTCTCTTACAAACAAGCTTTGGAGAGCACCAGAACTCTGTCAACCTCGAACTATTTTCATATGGGCACATTGTATAGCAATGAAGTCTGTGGGAACGGGTGCTATTACCATGCTGCAGAGGTTGGTTGAGAGGTCCCATATTCCAGTTTGGCTCGTAGCGTCCCCATCTCCGGTCTGCGGACGATACGCTGCAGAAGTTGATACACTCGCCTTAAACGCCCATTCAGTGTCTCTACAGTAGCTCTCTTTATCATCTCATCTGAGCATTGCTGACTTCAAGAACCAGATATTACCTTCGTCAACAGTATGGAGGACATGAGACGGAGGAAATGTTGACCGCTTGACGTGTCGGCCTACCGATCCCGGTTTCGAAGTTATGGTTCGTAAACCAGCACACTCCATTCGCCTGCCGCAGCAGATCAGACGAAGGGACCACACCGAAATCCTCCAGATTGGCGTGTCGAGTATCCGAGTTCAAAGCAATATCACGTGCCTACCACCCTCCATGACTCTTGCATTTCTGAGGTGCCAAGCCCTCACGCCTTGGCGATCCGAGAAGAATCCAACAACATCAAGTGGCCGACGCGACTCTCACAACATCACGTCACCACCAGTACCACACCGCCCCGCCATCGCTTACCCCCCGCAAAACCGTCGCGTAGCCGTTCGAGAAGCAAGTCTCTGGTCGCCATTCATATCAGCATCCTTCAGCACCCTCAACTTGTTCTGCATATCGAGCAATAACAAACATGCCGGGCGGAAAAGGTGCGCACACCCCCTCTGGCGTTGTCGCAAAACATCCGAAAGTGTCCTCTGGCTTTACTGATGCTTCTACAAAAACCAGGCAAGACCGGCGGCAAGACCGGCGGTAAAGGGGATGCGTCCCAGAAGGTTCCCAAGTCGCATTCGGCGAAGGCAGGCCTCCAGGTACGTACCTTTATCGTCTAATCGTTCACAAGCTTCACGACATGTTTACCCAACTCCGACTTCATATCATTTCACGCACCTTTTACGCCTTCTGACGCGTCATGCGCGAAATGATAAGATGTTCCTGGACTGACAGGTAATTGCGCATAGTTCCCCTGCGGTCGCATCAAGCGCCATCTGCGCAACATAACGCGTCAGAAGACTCGCATTGGGGCCAAGGCAGCCATCTACCTCACCGCCGTCCTCGAATACCTCACCGCAGAAGTTCTCGAGCTGGCCGGCAACGCAGCCAAGGATTTGAAGGTCAAGCGCATCACTCCCCGCCACCTGCAGCTCGCCATTCGCGGCGATGAGGAACTGGACACGCTCATCCGTGCAACCATCGCCTTCGGTGGTGTCCTGCCCCACATCAACCGCGCGCTGCTGCTCAAGGTCGAAAAGAAGGGCAAGAAGACGCTGGAGACTTGAGCGACAGGGAGGCCTGCCACGGTTCTCTGTTAAATATTGGAATCCCTGTGACTGCAGAGGTTTTGTTGCTCGGGCTCGGCTATGTGCGTTGCGATGTTGTGTTACGTGTTCGAGGTTCATGTTCACGGGGTTTATCTGGGGGGGGGGGGGGGCATAGTGGACAGGGTTGGACGCTTTGCGGGGTTGGGTTTTTCTTTCTCGAGAAACGTGCTGAGGATGGATAGGCAAGTGCTCGCGATGGTCCATGGTTTACTCTGATGTTTTGCGTTTGCCATTTCGGGGATTCGGTGTTTTCGGGTGGACTCGGGGTGGGGGCGGATCACGGTTATGGGATGTTGTATCAAACAAATATCCCTTTGAATGCGCGCAACCAAGTCAAACCCCCGTGCTTCACGTCCAGGTGGAGAACATGCACCCGCGAAACCGACGGCAATGAGTATTATAATCTCCTACTAGCTAACAACGATCGCTGCGAATTGATAACGAACAGACCGAGCGCAAAATCGCACATCCCTGGAGGTCAGAAGGGTGGAATTACAACTGGTTTGATGCGTAGGTGCATCCAAATCATAATCGAATAGAAATAGCCCCGTTTCTCCTCCGTCAACAAACCTTCCCAAATCCAAACATAGGGCTGCTCGGAACATGAGGAGCGTACTGGCTGCGAAATGAATGGAGAGTGAAGAGGATACAATGATAATACCTCATGCAAAACAGGGACGCCAGCCTAAGCAGAGGAAAGCCAAACTCCGTCCAGGTGAGAGTTTGACCATGTGATGAACAAGTGATGCCTGTATGAGCAATGACACAAAAGTTGTCGGCGGACTCGATTCGTGACGGGCGTAGGTGTTGGGTTGAGGGTGTGGTTGCCCACTGGTCGTCTTCGTGAAGCGTAGCTGATTCATATCGATATCGCTCCTTCGTGCAGGCATCTCATCGTGGGGTCATAAAGTTGATGTCGCAGGTATGCTGGTCATGGTTGGCCGAGAAGCTGAGCAAAGAACAAAGGGTACTCGAAAAGCCAGCTTCGAAGCTTAAATGAGAAAACAAAGTTCCAGTAATACAATGCAAGTCATTAACAAAGAGATAAAACCACCAACGCTATCCCATTCCCCGTCAAATGCTTTTGTGTGATATACCCAGATCAGATATGCGATGGTGGGGGGGCGAGCGCGAGCGCTCACCCACGCAGAACCTCTACTGTCGTGGCATCATTCTTCGTATTCGTCATGAGGGGCATCCGATGTCCGAACGGACCGCTCGTGTATTCGTTTCCTGCCAGCCCTCTCCAAGGTGGGGTGGTGGCTAGTTCTACTCGACACAGATTTCGACTCCTGATTGAGATGAGATTTCGTCGCTTCCGCGACCGCTGTGGCCGCCATTCTGCCTCGCACGGCTCGTGAAACCGGTTCCCCGTTCCGGAATAGGGCCGCGCGGCTGGCGGGAAGGAAGGCCCTGACCCCGCTCCCGATTTTGCTCGTCGTAGGTCGCAGTGCTGAAGGAGCGATGGCCGCCGATGGGGCCAGGAGTTTCACGCTCCCAGGCGCTACGCAAGCTTCGTGGACTGCCGCCTTGACCAAAGCCGCCGCCTATGCTCATGTTTCCAAGACCATTAACGAGCAGGCTCTCTTCCCGACCAGCCATGGAGGACGTGGTCGAGGTCAAATTCGGATTGGACGATCCAGTGGTCCCGTGACCATAATCGGCAAACCGCGCAAAATTGGTGCTCAAGGTCGCGGGGAAGCTTGCGGTTGATGGAACAGGCGAGGGAGTGTACGATCTCAGGTCGGCGTACGACTTTGCGGCACGGAGATTGTGCGCCGAGGTTAGGCCACCCGGCGAATCAGGGAAGCCAAGCAAGCCTGATGGCTGTCGGCCGAGCGTGCCGTAAAATCCTTCGCCTCTGAAGTCGCTGAAATCGGTCGTGGCTGCACGGTTCAAAGCGCGCCGGTGGGTGTCCGAAGGATGACTCGTCGGCATCTGCGGAACGGGAGGGCTCATGTTGTTGGGGCCGTCATGGACACGGAAAATGTGCACCGCTCGTTGGTCACCTGTGCCCTTTGAGACATGGGCTAGACACATGTAATGCGCCAAGGTGTGAACGATACGCCGCTCTGCAGGCGACAATGTCGAGGGCAGGGTCATGGTATCACGTGCTGCGTCTTCTTTGAAGAGAAGAAGTTGATTGTAGAACATCAGTACCTGCGGGTCGTTGAGGTCGACTTCTAGGTCACCCGTCAGCTTACCACGCCATCTGTCGTCAGAAAACCTACCCAGTTTTGCATTCCTTGATGACAATGGCGACGGAGAGGGCGGAGGAAAGTTGGACAGTTGGCCAATGGAAGGATGCTTCTGAATCTGAGTGCTCGGTTGGTGCTGCTCTTCCAGTTGGCCTCTGCGCTCTCTTTTCTCGCGTTCAATGCGGTCTCTTTCCGCCTGAGGTAGCATCTTCTTATACTCAACACGTAGTTTCCTACCCAACAGCTCGTAATGGTTGAGAGCGTTGATGACGACAGCCGTCTCCTCTGCCGTTGTAAAGTTGGCAAATGCCAATCCTCTGAATATGCCATTGTCGAAGTGGTAGTTGAAGGCGTACGGCAGCGGGAGGCCCATTTCAGTCATCAGTTGTACCAGCTGCTCCTTCTTTACCGCAAACGGGATATTTTTTATGACGATCGCAGTAGGTATGAGCTCTTCGTCGCCATCAGATCCCATCTGGTCGCCACGCATGGCTGCGTGGCCCATAGAGTTGCCTCCAAAGCCAGGAATCGGTCCCATGGAGGACAGAGGATTGGCTTCCATCCAGCTCTAGAAGATGGAGTCAGTACAAGAAGACATGAAAACGAGATGAAGTGGGCGCACCGAAGGTAGGCCTGCTCGTCCCCTTGTGGAGAGCGACTTGACACGGGTAGTTGCACCGATGCCTGCAAGTGAATTCCCATGAGCAGTTCCATACGAGTTCCACGGATCATAAGCTGAATAACCGGAATTCAACGTCGCGGCGCCGACTCTATCCGGGTAGCGCGGGCCGTAACTTTGCTGTGAAGCGTGGTCATCTGGGGCGTAGAGTACGGAACCCAAGCCGCCATACGTGTCGAACTGGCGCGACGGCTGACGATGCAGCACTTGAGATGGATGGCGATGCGATCCAGGAGAGCGCTGCGAGGGATTCTCGTAATACATATCGCTATGACTGTTCATCCTTCAAAGGACAAATGAATACGCTTGCCGTCGGGGCAGGTGTTTGTTTTGTGCGTCTTTTTTTTTCTCCTCCTTCAGCCGTTGGCGTCGCTGGCGTGCTTAGGGACGCGAAGCCGCGGTCGGCATTCGCAAAGATATGCAGAGGATGTGTGGTGAGAAACACTAAGATGAAGGCGTGATGGTAGGAGGAGAAAGATGGGTGGTGTGTGGGGGGGGGGAGAAAGGAGGGGATATTGCGAGTGGAAATCAGACAAAAGAAGGAGGTTGAGCAGATGGCAGGTTGTGAGGGAACCAGCGTTCAAAGTCAAGCTGGGAAGTATGCGTGTCACGCTGCGCCAAGGACTGCGGTGCTGGGACGACGAGCGAGCGGGGGTGTGTGTGTGTGTGGACGCGGCGCACTTGAGAGGGGGGGGACAGTTCAATAAGGGTATTGAGGGCGTCAGATGGGAGGAGGTGCAGCTGGTAACTGTACATCAACCGTTCAACATGAGTGGACGGATGGTAGGCCGAGGAAAAGGGAGAGGCTTTCGACGGCTCCGGCCAAATAAAGGATGCTGCTACTTGAGCTAGGAACTGCGGCCTCCTAGTGGAGCGCAACCCGAGATGCGACAGGATGGGAATGGGATGCGATTTTAAGACTGCGGGTTGTTCCCCTCCCGCTCGATTGTGCAGGGGGGCAAAAGCGTGTACGCGCGGTGCGAGAGAGGCAGGCCGAGAGAGAGAGAGAGAAAGAGAGAGAGAGGGAGGAAGGGAGGGAAGAGATGAGGGTCAAAGACTCCTCGAGACAAGTTCGTTCCAAGGTGTTCGCAGAGAGGCAACCGAGATTTGGAGAGGGTGGAGATGTGAGATATGATGATGGGGTTCTACAATAAGAGAGGGAGAGAAGAAAGGGCCAGTAATAAGCGATGAAGCTGACCGAGTATTCGGATTTGTTGAAGGGGTTGTTGCTCCAAGCCCGTATAGCAGCACTTAAAGAAGGATAGTTCTAAACGGCATCGTCTTTTTTTGTTTCCCTTCGAAGCCCCCCCGAAGAAGACGAGATGAGCAAGGCACACACAAAAAAAAACCTCGAGGGATGGGGGAAATTTCTTGGACTGCAAACTGCAAAGCGGCGCTGCGGGCGGAGGCAAGCCCACGAGCCCTCCGAGCTCGCCCACTGGGCAGCCGAGCATCTTCTGGCCCACCTTGCCAGGCGCCAGTGCGGGTGACGGGGCCAAGCGTGGATTTTTGGCCCGCCATGCCGCGAATTGTCGGTGTCCGGCCGTTCGGGGGGGGGGCGCTCGGGAGGCGGTGCGTCTCACTCGGTCTCAGCTGTGGCATTAATTGCATTGCCCATACGGCTCCCCCCAATCCTATGCCTGTGTCTTCATAGGAAAGGGAGAAGGAAGGGAGGGGGAAAGAGGCGAGGCGGGGGCGGACGGGTACCGTATACTCATGCTTCTCTGGCCGCGAGGCTGTGAGGCTGTCATGTACATCCGTAGTGGATGAAACAAATGGCGGGCGTTCGTCACTTAATTGCCAGGTGGGGAAGCCCGCTATCAAAGCTTCATTTGAGAGAATTGGAGGTTCAAGACGAATTAGCAGCTATCAAAAGCCCCCATCTCCACTCTCCACTAATAACGAGAGGATCGGCACCGCCCCCTCCCCGCATCGTCGTCCCCCTTCTCCTCCCCCGTGAACTTCGACTTGAAACCTTAGCTAAAATGATTGGAAAAAGTAAGCGCAAATTTTATGTAGCCTTTACAGGCTATGGACGCACTACGCACGTACATACATATTCAACCTGTACGTTTCCTGCAGAAGGCAGTCCTGAGGACCGCCTGATCTGGGGCCACATGGTTAAAATCTTTCGAGCCGATTTCCAATCTGCTCACCAGGCTCATATATCTGTTAACATCAATTATCCCAAAGGGAGTTTACTATGGTGCTTCCCTGAGGCCTAGCTACATACTGTGTAGGTTAGGGTGACGGCCCGATGCCTAGTCTCGTCGGAGACCACCAGGGAGGGCATTCACCACGCGTGCCTACATAGAGTACCGCTCTAAAGGAACCCGATGCAGCTTCCTGCGAGAATGTAACCTTGTCTGAGAACCTCCGCGTTGAAAATTTGCAGCCTTTGGCCGGACGCAGAAAGCCACTTCTTCAGTATCAAAGCGGCGGATGTCCGGTCCGAGCAGATTATCTCCCAACGTCTGTCCGGCCTGCAGAAAGGCTGATAACGCATGTCAAGTTCGCCGAAGAGGTGCCCTTGCAGGGTTTTGCCTGCCGCTGTGACATGTTACCTTCAGTCCGTCGAGCTGCTGCATTGCAATGCATTCTTTGGGGCGGCGAGCTTGATTTTCGGCGCGTACTTTTACGAGCGCGTCTTGCGGCGCGTAAGCGTGGCCGCGAGCTCGGACGTTATAGACTTTGTCTGGCTCGAGTGCCACGGCGTCGACGCTATAAAGTGCGCGAGGCTAGCCTGCTCCTCGTTGAAAATGGTCTGTAGCTCCGTCGCGATATACGTTGCGAGCGGCGATACGGTCGACGACGACGACGGAATCTGGTTGGGCGAGTAATAGACGTCGAGCGTCGATAGTAGCAGCGGCAAGTAATACGCTGAAAACTCGTTAAGATTATCGAGCGCGTACTGCGTGGTACGAAGGAGCTACTAGGCCTCCTGCAGAGGGAGCTACTAGGCCTCCTGCAGAGGGAGCAAAGGCGCCTCGACGGCGATGCGCAACGGAAAGGTAAGGCGGCAGACCTATCCTCATATTAGCCCTCCACCCGCAACCACTTCTCAAAATACACACCTTACCATCCGCCCAGTCCTACATCTCCTGCAGCGGCAGCGGCGTGCGGTAGATAGTCGTGGTGCGCTACCATACCGGCAGGCCAAGAAACAGAATCACGGCCCAGAACGAAAAGAGTACGAGACGACGCGTGAGAATCTCGCCGGGGCTGGCCGGCGGCGGCGACTTTTGGCCCGTCAGGGAATTGCCGGCGTTTGACGGGCTGCTCTCGGCCGCGTTGGTGCCAGAGGGGGCGGCCATTGCTGCGTGACGAGTGTCGACGGCGAGGGAGCTGTTGAGCGTTACTGGCATCATCGCGGAGCTCAGGCAACGGATTGATGGGCCGGCGCCGGACGCCCCTTTTCGGGCAAGGGCCGGGGTGGGTTAGGGTTCAGCCACTCAGCCTCGGGCGCAGCCTTGATTTTTGCTCTTCTCTTTACGCCAGCTGCAAGTCATAGAGTCTCGAATTCATGCATATTTTTATGTACGCCATATAGGAGTACAGGCGAGGACATACACTGAAACACGACAAGTACAAACTTTGGAGGTCCAAGCAAAAACACACTAAAATACGGCAAGTACAAACTTTAAACCATAAAACCATACCTGACTGGTGAGAAACACCAAGAAGGGAGAGTGGCGCCTTCGCACCGCCGACTCAAATCATGACTTCGTCAATCACCTCTGCTAGCTTGTCAAAGTCTGGGTTGGGACCCAGACACACCACCAGACCGCCCCGGTCAATGTCGTTGTACACGTGTACGAAGCCGCCCTTGACGAGAAAGAAAAAAGTTACATTAATCCCAACTTCGGCGTAGAACGCCTCGCCCCTAGCCTAATTAATCTTCGCGACAAACGTGAGGGGCTTGTCCAGCACCTAGTATTCATAGTCAGCATGCGATAATTGAGGGTTTAGTTAAATCCTTATCTCTTCAATATACGGCGCGCTGTCATCGTCGTCTAAGAAGAAGTCCAGGCATTTGATACCCTTTGCCGCGAACTTAGCCTTCAGTGCTGCTGGAGTATTGAATGGCACAAGACGTCGGTCGTCGTCAAATCCACGAAGGTGAGGGGTAACGTCAAAGCTTTGACTGTTCGCGGTTCCATTATCTTCTTCATGCACGTGGTGCAATGTTGGCATACTGGGCAAAACAGTTTCTTGAACTTCGGCTTCAGGTCGGTTGCTTTCCATAAAACTTTGAGTTCTTGCTATTCCGGATCGATTTTGTGGGTCTGCAGGAAGTGAAGTCGTAGCTCCAGGTGCTCTCCGCGCATGTTCTCCCCCACGAGAGCGTATTCACGTCCCATGGGTGCCCAGGGTGAAGCATCGTTTACCATGCTCGAAAGGATTGTTGAATGTTGGACCACACCGATGGAGCGCCTGTCGGAAGTGACACTGAAAAGTCCTGCAGAAGAACCTGCACTTTCTTGTTAGCGGATAGTGCGACCAATGACATGCCTGCCAGCGAAGAAGAGAAGAGGAAGAGAAACGTGGGCATACCTTTATGTGAGCGGCCTCCCAGGAGCCGGTTCTTGAGAAATTGTAGTAGCAAGGGGTGTTGAGGCAGGAGGGTGTGAAAAACCTGAAGCGGCAATAGCTATCGACGACGTTGGGCAGGTAAGACCTGCTCTTATAGTTTAGGGAAGGCGCGTGTCATCAAGTAGCAAGAGCTGACGTACCATCGTATGTACGGGGGAAGGCGCGTGCCACCAAGTAGCAAGAGCAAGACGTATGTAAAGCAGGCAGCAACTCAGTTTAGAAGGGACCTAGCTCCGCAGCAGAGATGGCTGGTTCCGCCGTTGCTGCGGGGGAAGTGGCCAATTTTCCGACGGACATGCCGTAACGACTACTCCCCATGGAAAGCCATGACGTGGCCGTACCAGATGAGTTTGAACCATGGAAATTCAAGGCAAGCAAAAGCTCCCACACAACTTCGAAGAAAAACAATGGACATCATAGGCAAACTCCGGGTACTGTCCTGGCATATTTGGTGCCGCAAGGCTGAGCTGCACGTGCCTGCAAACTGGCCGCTGGTTTGTAACATCCGGGAGCAGCCACAGGGTTGAGAATCCGTGGTCTCAATGGCACCGAGTCAGAGCGAGTGAGAGTTCCCGAGCTGGGGCTTGAAAGTACGGTGCGCAAACATGTTCAAGAAATCTTGTGCTGTTTGGAGATGACGTCTGTCGTCAGGCTTCTCGGACCGGCGATTTGAATGCACGTGACATTTCTGGAAGCCTTCCCCTTCTGCACTACTTCCATGCCATCTGCCTTTTCATGAATGCAACATTCAAGACTTTGATCTCGGTTTAATTTGGAAACCGAAGGGCTGCAGGCCCGAGAGCGGTTGCCGTGAGTCGTAGATGAAGATGCCGGACTGGCCGTCGGGGTTGGTTAGGAAGGGCGCGCCAGCGGGGAAGTCCATAAAGGAGGCGATGAAGGCGCGGGCGGCGGCGGGGGTTGCAGCGTCGGATTGCGAGAGCGGGAGCTTGAAGGCGGAGACAGAGGGCAGAGGCAGGGGCGTGATTTTCGCGACCAGGTCCGCGGGCAGCAGCTGAGAATGTGAACTGTGGTGGCAAGAGCATATTGAAAGTACGGCGAGTTTTAGGTCGGGAGGCTCTATTTGGCTGCGCTGTGTGTTCGTCGCTGCTTCTATAAATGATATGTGGTTAGAATGCTTTTAATACTCAACGTTGACTGGTCGATGGCCTCATCACGCGGAGTGAAGCCGATGGTTGCCGCATACGGTATCAGTGATGTAGTTTGGTGAAGCAGTGGTTTAATGGCATTATTTCGACAAGGACAGGGCAAACAAAACTTGCTTCCTTCCCTGGCCCACATACCCTGGACTTTCGTCATGCGGACAGGCACTTCACATGGCTCTCAGGCCAGGGACAAGGAACCAGTGAGGTCAATAAGGAGCCGAGTGCCCTGTCCATCATTCAGAGGAAGTCTGCTGTCCTCGTCCATTCGTCACCTCCGACGCTTCGAAACTCTACGCCCTCCCCGAAATATCCTGCATCGGCCCAGGCGGTCATCGTCTGTGCGTCATATGGGCCGTGCCGTTCCCCGCCATCTCGCGCGTCTGCCCATCTGTACTCCCATTGCCTGGTACTCGGATCGTCTCCGACGATAGTAGGTTTGTCGATCCAATCATCGCCGGTTTCTCGCTTGTATTGGCGCACCAAGACCTCCCTTTCAGCATCGTAAATGTCTGTTTGCCCACGCGTGAGGAGCAGATCTGCCGCAGCGGTGATGGCTTCCACGGTTTCTCGGCGTCGCGTCTCGGTGGTGTCGTCTGGTGCACCCGATGAATCGATTTCCATGGTGTTTGAGTTTTGGCGTCGGTTCTTCTGGCGCTTGTTCTTGGGCCGTTGCTTGGCCTTTGCCAGGCGCTGCAGAGCTTCCAGAACAGCCTCCCCCTTTTGTAATCGGTTGATCAAATCGGCAAGTAGTTCGGAGGTCAGAATGGCATCATTCGCTACGTCCCGCTTCCGTCGTTCTTCGTCACGTTGCCGCTGCGCCTCTCGTGCCCGCTTTATATCCTTTTTGGAAACTCCCTCCAACCAGGAGTCATGGATGGAGTCAGGATCTACTGCCTTTCGAACAAAGTTTCCACTCTCGTCGAACTTGCCCTGCTCGTCCTCCGCCCTCATATTAAATGCGTCAAGCTTAGGAGCATGTTTCCTTTTTGCACCAGCTCCAAGCTCACGGGCGTCTGGATCATCTTCCGTGCGGTCTCTCTCCTCATCACCACCGCTCTCGCTGCTTTCGCTATCCGAGTCGAGCACGTTTCGCTTCGATTCGACGTTGAAGTCCGCAGATACGTGGCCGCCGGCTTTGCTGTCCGCAACCTGTCCTTCAATCTGTTCGACGTCCAGGAATCGCACGGCCCGTTTCTTTTTGTTCGTGCTGTCCTGTTCACCGTCACCATCCTCGCCGGCGCCCTCATCGCTGTCGGCGAACATGTCGTTCTCATCCTGACTCTTTGTTTGACCTGACTGTGCTTTGGATCTAGCCTCCGCGCGCGCGTTGAAATTGTCATTGTCACTGTCTGAGTCGTAGCCGTCCAGATTGACAGCGTTGCGCTTCGTTTGCTGAGCTCCCTTGCCAATTTCATCGAGTTCAAGGATTTCATCTTCTTCGGGCGCATCGGGGGCAAGGGTAGATGGATTGCGGTAGTCGAAGCGAGTCTTTTTGGCAGAGGGTTCGTCTGTTCCCTGAAGATGTGTGCGGGCAAAGACATCGCCCGCCCGTTTCGGATGCGGTGCTGATTTTGATGGTCGTCCAGACATATTTGAAGCTCGCTAAGTACGGAGAATGTGGATACGGCAGGGTGTATGCTAGCAATCCAATGCTGAACCTGGCTGACCGAGTAAAATCTGCTGCCGAGAAAGGCTTCGAAGCTGCGATCGAGGAGGTACTTTCGCTGTTATTAGTTGGCCGCACCCAGGCTGAAGCACGACCGCTTGTGAAGTGGTGGATGCCAAGGCCATGCATTGGGCACGGGCCACGATAAGCGGCACGTCATACTCCGCATTCCGTCCGCCTGCTGTCACAGGGGTCCCGCTCGGTCCGTGGGTGCTGTGACCGCGAACTATCATTCACCTAGAGTGTATGAGATACTTAGTCCCCGCCAAAACATCCACAAAGTACCTCAAGGCAGCAGCACCATATTCCTCTTGAGCGCCTTCTCATATCTTCTTGCAATATCCTCGTTCTTCAAAGCTCCGCCGTCGCCGCTGAGAGGGCCAGAGGCTTCGCATAAGAATCCCCCGTTGTAGGATTGACCTCTGACCTTTACCCTACACTGCCCCGCATCCAAGAACACAATGGTACATCTTGACATGGCTTTACACTTATCTACCGCTAACTGCAATCCAGTTTCGCCCTGGCTTCTATGATGAGGACGATCCCATGGCTTTATACCAGGCTGCCATGATGGGGCGTCGAGGTGGCCAGCCTCGCCGGTTCGACGAGTTCTTTCGCTGCTACCCCGTGGTTATGATGCCCGGGCCGGACCGCGAGGAGGCAAACCATGGAGGCAAGGTCTTTCTGCCCCCAAGCGCCCTGGACAAGCTCACGCGCCTGCACATCACCTATCCTATGCTCTTCGAGCTGATCAACGGCGGCAAGGGGAAGCAGACTCATGCCGGCGTGCTGGAGTTTATTGCAGAGGAAGGCAAAATCTATCTTCCGTACTGGGTATGCTCTTTCTTCCTAAACTTTGTTCTGATCCTAACTGTCAGTCCAGCTTATGCAGACACTCTCCCTCGAGCCCGGCGACCTCCTCCAAGTCAAATCCACCGACCTGCCTCTGGGGACCTTCATTAAGCTTCAACCTCAATCACCCGACTTCCTGGAGATCAGTGATCCGAAAGCGGTGCTCGAAAACGCCTTTCGGGGGTTCGCCTGTCTGACGACTGGGGACGTGTTCACGTTCTCGTACAACGACCACGTGTATAGCATAGCGGTGCTGGAGGTCAAGCCTGAGACAGACAAGAAGGCAATATGCACGCTTGAAACCGATCTCAGCGTCGATTTTGCTGCGCCTATCGGATACGAAGAGCCCAAGAGGACGAGCGGGACTAGCACTCCGAGAAGTATGACGGGAGGGCTGTCGAGCCAGGCGGGGATGCTCCACTCGCATGGTACCATGGCTCAGGCAATCAACTACGCTGCCATTGCGCCGTCTTCCACAGCACCGGCAGCTGGCGCCAAAGCTGTGTCATCCAACTTCCTCACCCAGGGTAACAAATTGTCCAAGAGGGGTAGCAAAGCGCCGACGCCTAAGCCGTCTACCCCGGTCGCCGGTGCTTCGACAAACCCACAAGCGGCAGCGATCAGGCAGCTGAACGGACCTCAGCCATTACGGCTGGCTCCCAACAAACTCTTCTTCGGGTACGAACTCATCCCACCGCCGACGAAGGGAGAGAAGTCTGCGCCAAAGGAGCCAGTGCACTTCCAAGGTCAAGGGCAAACGCTGAGAAAGAAGAAGGGATGAGCCAAGCGGACAAGGGACACGGTGTGCGGCGTTTGTGGATGTGTATTTCCAAGCAAGTCGCACTTGTTTGAAGGACAGGCCTAGGGCGGGATACTTTGGTGCTTTGAATGCAATGCTAGATGGGGATTACGAGGGATGGGTTTGGTGACGAGGATATGATAGAGGTGCCTATGAGATACGTAGGTACTTGCAGGCTTAAATGCAGTGGTTTTAGCGGGTTACACCGTGCAGAAAATGATGATTTGTGTCCCGACCAGAATGCAGCATACTCTGTCAGCCTTCAGACAGAAAATAAATGCAAAGGCCATGACGCGCGGCAATGCGAGTTTTGCGACTTTGAAGGTTGCTTCTAAGAGGTGGTTGTTCGCCATTACGATATTCGATGCGCGCTTGGCATGCTGGGGTAGGCTCTGATTGGCTAGAAAGTCATGTGCTTGGCCGCTCGACCTGTTGCTCAGCTTGACTGGTGACAAGGGAAGAAAGGGCAAGAGCAGCCAGAAGCAGCAGCAGAGACCAAAAGGCCTGTCGGCTACGCAGTAGTCAGAGCTCTAACCACAGCCACCGCCCAAAAAGTCGCTTCACGCGTGTCTTTACACCTTCAACTCACATACTCGCAAACAAAACCTTCAACCCTCTTAACTCTCTTACAGTACCTACACACATCTCCCCACAAAACACAGAGCCATTTGCCTTCCCCAAAAAACCTCAGGCCCTTCTGTCCACCCCCCCCCCCCCCCCCCCCCCCCCCCCCCCCCCCCCCCCCCCCCCCCCCCCCCGCCGCGAACCCCGACGCGACTCCCCCCGTTTAGCGCGGAAGTACAATCATCAGCATCCCCGACCTCCAGACCCTTCCAACCCCAACTCTCCTCTCGGACCCCCCACAAATAGCCTTCTCATCTCTGCTATTACTTCCATCTGCACTTCAACAACTGCCGGAAACGAATGAGGGCTCTGTTGCGACCCTAATACATCTCATTGCGCTTCGAAACCTTGCCAGCTGCCCGATGTCGTGGCAGCAGTCGCCCTCCATGAACAGCCTCAACGGGGGAGCGGTCGGCGGTGACCATGGCGGCCCAGTTGCCACAGAGTACACTCTGCAAGGTATGTGATGTCGGGCTCTTCGCCAAATTTGTCCACCCGGACAAGCTGACTTCGCGTGCGACCCAAGGTGTAATGCGATTCCTCCAAATCGAGTGGCACAACCACGAGCGAGCCAGAAACGCGTGGGACATTGAGCGCGCCGAGATGAAAGCCAAAATCGCTAAAAATGAGGGCGAGTTCATCAAGCTGAAGAGGTCAAACGAGGTTCTGGAGAAGCACATCAAGATGCTTGAAAAGGCGCTTAGAGACGAGCGCAAGAAGAGCCAGACACTTGCATCTGGAGGAAAGCCTACCGCCGAGGATGAGCTGCAGAAAGAAGTCAAGGGTAAAGGAGCCTTCAAGCCTGAGCTTGGTGTCGGCGCATCCAAACGTGAGTCTTGCTGGTTGGCGCTCAGCGCTCAGTGCAGCGCTAACTCCTTTCCAGCGCCCAACAAGGTCCAGGATTTTGAAGGCGCAGCAGACGCCGAAAGAGATGTTCAAATCGACAAGTCCCGCAAGTATCTCACAAAGTGTTTCGACGAGGTTATCTATCTGCTCTTGCCGCCCTCGCACCCTCCGCCGCCTCAGTCGAATCTACAATCGCTGGCGAACTCCAACTACATCGGTCAGGATCCCCCAATGACTATGGAGGAAGCTTTCCTGCAGCGTCAGAAGGCTCAACAGACCAACCTTCACCACCAGATGATGCCCAACCACCAGCCTCCACCCGTTCCGGACCCACCGAGTGTGATGCCGAATGTGATGCACCTAGCGCAAGCTGCCCAACAACCTCACCAGGCCGAGCTCATGGTCAGGGAACAAGCTGGTCAACAGCATTACCCACACGCCCAGACGCTTCTCTCCAGTCCCTTTCCAACCTCCCAGTCCCAGGCGCATTCCGTCTTCTCCGCTGCAGAGGAGTCAGGCAACAACATCGCGCACGGATACAGCAACTTTGAAGTAGCTAGGGAGAATGGTTTGAACAACCGACAACAGCATCCGGACTCGTCTGAAGGTTTCATCTTTGACGAGACTAACTCAATGAGCGAGCACAATCAACCAGCGCTGCCTCCCCGGAGACCTGACACCGATCTCTTTCCCAGTGCCAACAGCATCCCTGTGCGATCCCCACCTCGGACTGCGCCCGGTTCGCACCGACGGAGAGGGTCGGGGTCGACGAGCATGGTACGGAGACGAAGTCAAGAGCACGAAGTGAGGGATTCTCCTTTGTCGGCATCAAAATCCAATCCAAACGAATTCAAAGTCAAATTCGCACTCCGCGGCCACCTGGACGTCGTTCGCTCCGTCATCTTCACCGGCGGTGGAAGTCCCTCAGAACCCGAGATATGTACCGCTGGGGACGACGGAATGATCAAGCGGTGGATAATTCCCGCAAGCTACGGAAATTTCGGTCAGCACGCCGTGAGTAGCGACCTTGACATTCAAAGCTACTTCACGCACCGCGGCCACGAAGGCGTTGTCACTTCGCTAGCCGCGTGCCCTCCAACCGGCTTTTCCACTGGTGGGCGCGCGTCCGGTGATGGTTGGATATTTTCCGGCGGCCAGGACGCGACTGTTCGCGTGTGGGAGCGCGGGCGTGTCGATCCAAAGGCAACCCTGGATGGACACACGGATGCCGTCTGGGCTGTCTGTGTCTTACCTGCATCGTGCGGCTTAGTGTTCGGCGCCGATTCGAGCAAATACGGTGGCGCCGATCGCGTCCTTCTAGCCTCGGGATCTGCCGACGGAACAATCAAGCTTTGGGCCGTGAGTGCGCCTCCACAACTCTCGTCGCCGCAAACAGGTTCCAAAAGGGGTGTTGGAGGGAGCAGGAGACACTCTGTGACTTCCGGGTCCAACTTCCCGTCGTCGCCGCAGCCAAGCGTCGCAACAGCAACGCCTTTCCACTACACCCTCATCCATTCTATCCCACGCGCTGGGTTCGCTTCACCCACGTGCATCAGTCCCCTTTCACCGTCAGGCGAAACCTTCGTTGTCAGCTTCAACGATTCGAGCATCCTCATCTTCGATACGCGGACGGGTGAGGAAATGATTGGTATGGCGAGTGGTGAAACATACAATGGCACCCCTGCAACTGGCGTAAATACCGTCGTTGCGACGTCCATGGGCTTGGAGGGTGCAATGGGCGTGGACGGCGGGCGCAGCCTCTCCGAGGACGACAACGTAGTGCACGCCGCCACGGGGTCATCGGCAAGCGGTGGTGTTGAAGGTGTCATAATCAGCGGTCACGAAGACAAGTACATCCGGTTCTTTGATGCCAACAGCGGTAAGTTCCACCCCCTGATCCCCGCCTTGCATTGTTCTGACGCTTCAGGCCAATGCACCTATAGCATGGTCGCGCATGGCTCCGCAGTTTCGTCACTCTCTCTCAGCAAGAATGGCAGAGAGGCCGTCTCTGCTGGTCATGATGCCAGTATCCGATTTTGGGATCTGGAGAAACGGGTTTGCATACAGGAGGTTACGACGCACCGTGTAATGCGTGGGGAAGGTGTGTGCAGCGTCGTTTGGAGCCAGGACGGGCGCTTGGTTGTCGGTGCCGGCGGAGATGGGGTCGTCAAGGTTTTTGCGCGGTAAGGCGAACGGGTTACAAATGTCTCTGGGTGGGGTTTGACGCATCAACGCAACGGGGACATGACTGGGACGCTAGGGGCAAAGACTCGTGGGTGTACATCTGGGCGTGTCTGTGCATGGCTTCATCTAGGGGGCTTAATGTCTGCCATTGTTGTACGAAAACCGGTGGTGCTTCCCATCGCTGTCTTCATTTCATTGCGACTTCTGTTCTTTTTATATATCCTCTTTGCTTTCCTTTAGCCTGCAGCCGCATCGTCTCATACCCTGTCTGTATCATAGAACGTGGTAGGGTTAGAGAAACCCTCGCCAGTGTGCTACTTGTGAGTGCACAGTAACGGTGTCTTGGTGTTTTTGTGGTTCAGTGATATCCAATCACATACCTCGGAAGTCCTCCAGAGCCATACTGGGTATCTACAGTATCAGGACCTCGATCTTCTATCGCTGATATTCTCCTGCAAGAAGCAGCAGATACCCTTCTCCTCGCACCAAATCTGCACCATCCAAGGCTGCAGCTCCTCCTCACCTCCGTCTTTACGCGCATACCTCAGTCCCTGCTTGTTCAACCACAATGTGAGTTCTTCCACCACGATAGGATCATACAAGGCCATCTTTTCCCTCCAACTCGGCTCGAGGTGGTTTCCCGTCGGCGGCGCGGCCTTGACCGTGGCAGTGATCTGGGGAAACAGTGCTGCCGATATTCGCGGCCACTCGCGATGCGATGTGGATGCCATGTAAGCCCGCCTCGTTTTCGAAGGTGAAGTGACGACAAGGTCTGGGAGAGGGGCAACCTGCTGGGACCTTGACCTTGGCGGCGAGGGCGTGAAAGCACCGTCAGGCTCGGAATCTTCAACCTCATCGACAAGCGACCAGTCCCGCTCCTTTGGGGACTTGACAAGTAGCGGTGGGCTATGCGGTGAGTGTATCTTGCGAGGCCGGCCGCGAGGTCTGGGAGTGCCGGGAGATTGGCCATCCACTTTAGCCTTTGAAGCAGCACGCTTTTGCTTCGGAGACGGGGCTGGCATTATGACATCTATCTCAACCCAGTTATCAGTATCGGGGAGTGGCCGAGTTTCGCGCTTGGTGGAGACTTCTACCGGTCTCGGAACCTCTCTCTGGGGAGACTTTGGTGGCGGGTCATCAACCAAAATGGGCTTCGGATCGGCGTCGATGAGAGTCCCTATGGCGGCTTCAGACCAAAGACGCGGAGCCTGGACTTCTTCCTCCGTCACAGGGGGCAATACTTCAGATTCTTTCAAGGCGCGCTGCAAGTCCATCAAGTAGGTAGGCGAGTCCTCACGTAGTTGGCTTGAAGTGCCGAACACGAAGTGCTGCCTCTTGGCTGTCTGAGCTGCGGTTTCCGGCGGTAGGAGTTCTTGCACAGGGGCCGCTGCCTTCCCAGCCTTTGTGCCCTTTTTCTTGGCCGCAGTTTTGGCTGGCTTTGTAGCCCTCGGCTTTCGTGGCTTTGGCGGTCCCTTTGCGCGAGCGTTGAACGTAACGGCTTTGGCGATTTGCGCTCCATCCTCGGGTGCGAGCTCGGACTCTACCGCACTCTCTGCAGCCTCGTACTGCTCCATGACCCGAGCAGTGATCGTACGTGGCTTCTTCTTTGGTGGCTTTGCCTTGGGTGCACGGGGCACAGCAAGAGCAGAAGCCGAATGGTTGTCCATATCGATAAGCTCGATTTTCCTTCTCTTCCCCAGAACGACATCAGGCACAGACACCGATGCGTCCGTAGTCTGTTCAGGGGTAGCGTAGGTGAGGGCATCGAGGATGTTGGAAAAGCAGGCTCGCCGCCCTTCGACTGGCGATGAACTGAGAACATCCTCCTTTGGCGTCGTTTCTACCGTCTTCGAATTGATTTTACTGGCACCAAAATGAGCAGAGACCGTCTCTGTTCTTTTCGCCGCACATTTGGTCGATTTCCGCGGCTTCGGTTGAGATTTGATCTTTGCCGGAACTGCTTTGGCCCTTTTCAGGCCGGTGGTCTTGTCACTGACCACTGTAGATGCGAGCTCAGGAGCAACCAGAGCGTTTGAATCCACAGAGTGACAAGCCTGCTCAGGCGATGGGGACGCCAGCTTTGTTCTTCGACTACCGGGGCGCTTCTCGGATGCACCAAGTATAGGCGAGGCGCGCCTGTGTCCAGTTCCTGTCTGACGCATGCTAGCTTTCGGCGGTCGACTGTCGCTCACATTCCCGAAAGGAGAATATGCACCATCCTTCTCAACTCCACCAGGGCTCAAAGAGTCGGTCGCGCGCTGGAAATCCGTGAGTCCGGTAGTCGTGCCTGGGGATGTTAAGGCTCTACTATGATGCGTCTCCATACTTGTGTCTGCAAAAAGCGCTGAAGGTGACGGCAGTGGCGATGTTGAAAGGTTGACGGGTGTGTTTGCACGGGGGCTCCGATTCGTGGCGAAGTCGCGTTGCGGGAGGGGAGACGATGAGAGGATTACGACTTCCATGGCTTTCTTCGGGGAAGGAGCGCGGCGCAGGCGCCTCCAAGCTTGCAAGGAGATAGCTTTCAGCGTCGCGTATGTGTGCTAAGTATGCTGTATATCGGTACTGGTATTCCAGAATCGGGCGGGACCGTAAGGATTGGCGAGTGTTTGGTTATGGGTTTGTCAACAATGCGCGGTTCTGGAGTCGCGAGTTCACGTGATCTGGGGGTTTCGAAAATTGGGGCCAAGGGCGACGTCGGCGTGGTGGGGAAGGGGTGGTGGGGTATTGGGGTTGTCGAAACACCAGCGCGATGCCGGGTTTCCGCCATACGGTACTGGTACATGGTACAGTACTTTTCAAGCCGCGCCAGCCTTTGACATGAGCACGTCTCATCATAGCACTTGTCTGAGATTATTGCCTCGAACCATCATTTTCGGCTTTTCGGTAGGAATCCATGTTCGGGACGTTCCACAGGACAACTAGTACTCTAGCGTGTCTAGTTATAGAGCTCGAATCTCATCCGAGTTAAATCATGTTTGCCAATACCCGGCTATCGGCACATATAAGGCATCCGTCTAAATGGAGCCACTACAAGAGTATCCTCATTGAGGAGCCGAAAAAATGTCTGCTACGCACATTCATAGTACTGCAGTACATCGTAGTTTCAGCGGCTAATGATAGCTGAATCCCGCTCAGGCCTACCTACTTACCTTACGATACCGTACTAACCCCGCCCTCAAAAAGAACCCTCAATCAGGCCACCTCGGGCAGCGGGCATCCTTTTCCTAACTTCAGATGTTTATAATTCATAATCACACACATACAATGCCTGTTTCCAGTGGCATGATGATTGTTGCTTGATTGCCTGCATGTTTGGAGTTGCCCCCCTGACGGAATGGCGTTCCATTGCTGATGCACATCCCCCCCAAAACAGCCTCGGTCGACGTTCTCCCAGGAGTCTGGGGTGGGCCCGCTACCTTCACCTCGGCCCCCGCAAACCTCCCCGCAAATGAGCCGCCATGACCCACCAAGCTACCGTACATAGACAACCCCGATCGCAGCTTCTCCTGTCACCCCACACTACCCATCCCCTCTCTTTCGTCTCATTCTCTCACTATGGCCCCGGCTCTGAACCTCACCGCCTCGCAGCGCATTCCCGCCATTGCGCGGCCGTTTGTCAGCGACCGCGCTGCAAAGACTCTCGACCTGGTGAGATTTACGCCTTGTAAACCCTATGATAGCTGCAGATCTAACACTCGCAATTAGGTTGAGAAGTTTGTCGAGGAAGAATGTCTCCCTGCCGATACCGTCTTCTTCCAGCAGCTCGGCCAGACAGCTGGGGAACGCTTCAGCGCGCACCCTCCCGTCCTCGAGGACCTCAAGGCCAAGGCGAAGAAGCTTGGTTTGTGGAACTTGTTCCTGCCGAGGAACCACTTCAAGGAAGGCGCTGGCTTCAGCAACCTTGAGTACGGCCTCATGGCCGAGTACCTGGGCAAGAGCCAAACGGCCAGTGAGGCCTGCAACTGCGCTGCCCCAGACACTGGCAACATGGAGGTGCTCGCCAAGTACGGCACTGAGGCGCAGAAGCGCAAGTGGCTCGACCCGCTGCTCGAGGGCAAGATCCGCTCTGCCTTCCTGATGACGGAGCCGGAAGTGGCGTCCAGCGACGCGACCAACATTCAGCTCAACATCCGCCGCGATGGCAACGAGTGGGTGCTCAACGGCTCAGTATGTGCGGCCCCTGCGTAACTAGAAGACTCTGGCTGACGGACAAAGAAATGGTGGAGCAGCGGTGCTGGCGATCCGCGGTGCAAGGTCTACCTCGTGATGGGCAAGTCTGACCCCAACAACTCGAACAAGTACAAGCAGCAGTCCGTCATTCTCGTCCCCGCCGACACCCCAGGCATCACCATCAACCGCATGCTCTCCGTGTTTGGCTACGACGATGCTCCGCACGGCCATGGCCACATTACCTTCAAGAACGTGCGCGTCCCGCTCGACCACATCGTCCTGCAACCCGGCAGCGGCTTTGACATCATCCAAGGCCGTCTCGGCCCGGGCCGCATCCACCACGCGATGCGCGCCGTCGGTGTCGTAAGTTCGGTGCATCTCCTGAAATGCCATATGTTGACGTTCGTTTCTAGGCCGAGAAGGCTCTCGACTACTTCCTCGCCCGCATCAACGACGAACGCAAGAAGCCCTTTGGCGCCCTTCTGTCTTCGCACGGTGTCATGATACAGCGCGTTGCTGAGTCCCGCGTTGAGATTGACGCTGCCCGTCTCGTCGTGCTCAATGCCGCCATGGCCATTGATAACGGCGACGCCAAATCGGCGCTCAAGGAGATTGCCATTGCCAAGATTCTGGTGCCGGATGCGACGTTGCACACCCTCGACCGCGCCATCCAAGCCTACGGCGGTGCTGGTGTCTGCCAGGACACGCCGCTCGCCAAGATGTACGCCAACAGCCGCACGCTTCACATCGTCGACGGGCCGAAGGAGGTACACCAGCAGCAGCTGGGTAAGAATGAGAATAAGCGTTTCAAGATTGTCCAGCAAAAGCTTGAAGCCCAGCGGGTGAAGGCAGACCAGTTGCTGCGCAAGTACGGTCTCGAGCGCGTGGATCCTCTGTATCTTGGGCGTGTGAGTGCTGGCACCTCCAAGTTGTAAATTCTTTTGGAAAATTATGGAGTTTTGGCCGGTGTATGTATACCAAGATGTCCCGTGAACGTCACGCCGTTAACGTCACGCCGTTTTGTTCCCGCGTGCGATTAGAGGTTTGGTTCTGTCCGATTTTATATCTACAACTTTGCATCGCCGACCTTGGTGTTTCTCATTTCTGCAACGTTCAAGGCTATGAGGAAGCGCGAGACGGCATTATACCCCGCAATGGTCAAGGCTGCATACATGAGTCGGTGGCATCTTTAGGCGGTAGTACTCACTCAGCTCAACAATTTGCCTGCTGTCGAGTATCTGTCTGAGCGTATCGAACGTCGCGTCGGGGACCTGGACGTCCTTGGTCATGACGTCAACGTAGTTCATCACTGCCCAGAGCCGCGCGTCCAACCCCTTTTCACCCGGCTTGCCGGTGAGGTGAACGATTGCGGTCCGGACCGTCTCAATGCCCTCGTCGCTCACACCCGCCTTTTTAAGCAGGGGCATGTGGTGCATCCATTCGAAAGCTGCACCGTTGAGCGCACCGACGCGGCACATGGCGAGCTCGAGAATGTCGGCCGGAAGGGTAGTTTTGCCGCGGATTGCAGTGAAGAATTGCATGAAGCCGCGTGCGAGCGGCGGCGAGTGCAGTAGCGTCAGGTCGAGCGGGGAAAGGCTGTGGCGGCCGCGCGCCTTGAGAAGGCGCTCCACGAACGCTTGGTGCTCGGCATTGGCGAACTGTGGCGGGTTGGATACGTACGGAAGCCTCATGTTTGGGGAATCTCTTAGGATTGCGGGGGAAATGATTCTAATAAGGAGTCTGGATGACAGTAAATATTAAATGCTCGGAGCCCCAGGCGCCGTGGTTGAGGAAGCAGCTGTGAGGGGTATACAGCAGAGCCGAGGTCTCGACATGCATGTTCATATTTGCAGCGAACTTCAGCCACTGCGTTTCCAGTCGCAATTGACTAGAACCTACACGATTGATCGCAGAATCATGGCACCAAGTGATTTTGACGCAGCATCTTCCGTCTTTCCAGAGACGATCGGCAAGGCGAAGTCTAACAAGCGACTTGTGGGGAGAAAGGTTCTGATAGTGGGCGCCGGCCAACGCCAGATAGTTGATGCGGATCCCCCAATTGGCAATGGCCGTGCCATTGCGACTCTTTTCGCGCGGGAAGGCGCAGCCGTCGTCTGTCTCGACGTAATTCGCGAGGCTGCCGAGGCCACTGTTCAGCAAATTCGATCGGAAGGGGGCGAGGCCTACCCATACATCTTCGACGTGCGCGATGCCAGCGGCATACCTAAGGCAGTAGCCGATGCCAAAGCCACGCTCGGAGGCCTGGACGGACTGGTGCTCGTCGTTGGTATATCACGAGGCCTGCCGCTGCACAAGATCACGAGGGAATCATGGGATGATGAGTTTGCGGTCAATGTGAGGAGCCATATGCTCTTTGCGCAGAGCTCCCTTCAAACCCTGGATCCGGGCGCGTCTATAGTCATTCTGTCATCCATGGCAGGACTGCGGGCCAATAGTGGGAATCCGGCCTACGAGACGTCCAAGGCAGCACAGATGGCTCTGGTACGAGCTGTTGCACGGGCGGGAGAGCCACAGGGCGTGAGAGCAAATGTCATTGCTCCAGTAAGTTTGTCATTGAAGGACTCGAAAGGTATTATTAATCAGGGACATGTCCAGGGCTACGTCGATACCCCCTTGGGGCGAGATGCCTCGCGACACCGGAAAGGACGAGCGGCAAGAGTGCCGTTTGGGCGGCAGGCAACCGGGTATGTCATCAGCTTTGATCCAGTTCTGTAGGCAAAATTAGGGTATTGATTGATGGCTAACGAGAGTGTTAGGTGGGAAGTTGCGTATCTGGCTCTGTTTCTCATGTCCCGCGAGGCATCATACATATCGGGGCAGACGATCAACATAGACGCGGGTTCGCTCAGCGGCACGGATGGACGACCTATGCGGCTGATGGGATGGGGAAAGCTGTAGCAAAAGGCGAGCTTGAAGAGACTGAATGGCCGAATGGCTAGATGTGAGCTGTCAGAAAATTTGACGTTACACTATGCAAGCGACGAGATCGGACGCCATGAACATTTGCCGAGTCTGCAGGAATTCCGATCTCAAGCCCCTCGTGGGCCCCTCTTGGAGCTGCGACACTAGTTCTAGCGCATATCTCGCATTCAAGCCAATGGCATACATGAAGTTAGTCTGCTCCGTAGTCTATTCCGTAGGCTCCTCCGTGGGCTCCTCCGTAGGCTCCTCCGTAGGCTCCTTCATAGTCTACCGTACAGTACTTCTTGCACGTTCATGGTCCATTCCGTGTGTGGCTGGAGTGCTGGAGACGGCAGAGAGAGAAAGAGAACGAATGGAGATGAAGGTAGGGCAAAACAATTCCATTATCTAGAGTTACCCTATCGACTTGTCAGCCACTGGGAGCATTTCAACGATGCGACCCATTCGCTCGGTAATTGCGATGTTTTCGTGTGTGATGCATACTTAGTCAAGATGGTGGCTGAAAGGCCTGCAAGTTGGTTGCGATCGAGCGACGTCTTGCACCAACAAACCCGCTCCCAGCAGATCGGCAGCAGCATCTCCCCTGCGCCTACCGTAGGGGCCTACGGATGTAGAACTAAAAGCCTCATCTTGAATTGTCCTAGGGACACCGCAATCCCAATTCTTCTTGCCCCTGTACGAGAAAGCGTAAACTACGGTCCAGACCCATCGCCGCCGAACGAAACGCCAAAGTCATTGACGTCATGCATCGCCAAACCTCACTTTACCTCCCCAATCAGAGTCCCCATATCTCCACATCGCTCTCAGTCCGTTGACCTTCCAACCCCCCCCCCCAGCTGCCTCTGTCTCATGTACGCCGCAATGGTAAACCCCATGTCAGCATCTTCTCCACCTTACTAGCTTATCCTCGCTTTGCATGCATCCGCCGGCATGCATGGGCCTGCATCGTCGTCCCGTCCCGGGCTTCTACAGATCCCAAGATATCGAATTAGTGGAACGAAAGCCCTCTCCCGCAGCTATGTGCTTGAGGTAGTTATTCGGCATGATCCCCATGTCCAACACTACGGTACTGCCTTCATTCCATTTGTTTTGCTCAGCTCAATATGGCGTACTCACTGAGTTACAGACGCCCAGCGCGCGTGCTATCCCCCAAGGCGTCACTTTCCGATGCATCACGACCCACGACTGGTTTTCGCTCCATCTTGCCTCGTGGCATTCCCGAGGCCCTGTCCTTTGACCGCATTATTGCAGGCGGAACTTGTCCTGTATTTTTTGTCGCCAATCGGTCTGTAGCCCAATAGCTAATTGCATTAGCCTATGACGGCCCGAGACTTTATGCACTTCGCAAAGTACGTTGAGCATTCGGCCGAAAATCTACAATTTTTCCTCTGGTTCAAAGACTTCGCCGGCAGGTTTGAGGCCTTAACCGAGAATGAGCGCAAGTTAGCCCCGGAGTGGACCCGCGAGCAGACCGAAGTCGCCCATAGAACTGCCTACAAGAACGGCTCACTGGCCACCGAAGCTGCAGCAATCCTCAAGGCGCAAAGACTTGACGTCGCCTCCGATCCCTTCTGTGACGCCCAAGCGACCGATACAAGCGTGCGGGATCTCGCACGGCTCGCGTCACCTACGAGTGCAGTAGACTCGGTGACTTCACGTCAAGCGGAGGGTGCTTTTGAGGACGCCGGATGCGTTCAGCCTTGTAAGCGGCACCTCCAAAACGCCGGTATGAACCTGACTTCGAACCACAGTTACCATCCAACCTTACCGGGAAGAGATCTCCCGCATCATTGCGCTTTACGTTGCAGAAGGTGCGCCCCGCCAGCTGAATCTCTCGTCCCGCGAACGGTCGTCCCTCCTTCGCGCGCTTGAGGTTACTACGCACCCATCAGCATTTCGGGTCGTCGTTGAGACCGTTGAGTGGAGCCTCCGCTCACAGACGCACCCGAATTTTGTGCGATGGGCTATCTGTAATGGCAATAGGCCTCGTGTAACATTTGCTCGCGGCCTCGGTGTAACTTGCATCTCGGCCGGGCTGCTTACGGGCGTCCTCATCACATTGAGTGCTGCCAGCCGACAGTGGCGCGTCATGGCATTTCTTCCGTTCATGGTAGGAATAAGTACGCTCGTTGCTGCATGGAAGGGGATGTGTGTGGTCAGTTGATTCAAACAATTTGGTGGTTCTGCTAACTTAACAGGTACTACACGGTCTGCACCGCCGGCATCTTCGTCCATGGGAGTTGTTTTCAGGGGACGATTTTAAATATGATGACGACTGGGCCACCCAGGAGAATTTGTGCTCAAACAGCTACGAGGATGAGCCATGGGTCGCCAAATACGATCAACGTAACATTGTACGAAAGATCTTTGACCGCGAGGTGTGGATCGAGGAGCCAGCTTTGCGCCAGATTCAAGACACCATCTTCTTGCAAGCCCTCCTGCTCGCCTCTGCAATCTCCATACTCGGCACGGGCATCTTTTGCGCCTTACCCCAGGGAAATTTCTACTAATCTGCACTCCACATCATGTGTATCAAGGCTGCAGCGGGCCGTCTAGAAGGATGTAATGCCTTTGAGAGGTTGCAAGTGTAAGGGGGGCAATAGTCATCATATATTCTTTCTAAAAGCGAAATTCAAAGTGCATCAAGAGATCGTTGGTAGCGTTGAAAGGTGTATCAAGGCCGCTGGAACGGGAACCGAGAGTGCCGGGCGTGCAAACCAAGGCTCGATGCCCCATCGGACAAACATGACTGGATACATCTGTCCACTAATATTCGAAGAAGTGACGTTGCTCGCTCTGTAAAAGCGCACCTTGAGAGACGCATGAGACGTACGAACGGTAGTTCGTCAGCTCCTTTCTGGCATACAATTTAGGAAGCATGTGTTTCGCATTCTTCTCGGACGCATGGCTTTCAACGGCGACCGAACTGTCTTGCGGAACAACCCCCTACCATACATTCTCCCTTACAGTTAATGGCGAGTTCCCATCATAATTTCAAATTCAAGCTTGCAGCAGAAAGGTAATGCGCGGCATGAGTATATTAATGTTAGAGATTGCTCATTTAAATCGCCTTCATCCGATGGGTAGTCCAACTATTTGTTGCCCGGAGGCACCCACAGGAAATGGTACTCAACCACAAAGTTTATGTGGACTGGAGCGTGGCAATGCTTCCTAAATGGGCGCGTATCTCGTGAAAGAGAAGTTTACGTCGCCCGACTGACTGGTTAGAGGTGCGTGCATGGCAGGTGTGTAGCTTAAGTATTAGGGAAGTGTGTGTGAAATAATTGCTACTGTCTGGCTATCCATTCATCTTGTACTAGGTATCCCTTGAGCGGCTAAGGTTCAAGCTGGGGTACAAAAGGGTCTTAAAGCGGGGGTTCACCCTGGTTGGCGGATCAATCAGGGAGTAGAATTTCTTATCCCTTGTACGGCCCAGGTACTGGCCCAGGTACTCGTTATCATGGACAAATAAAAGAGCTTGGGTTTGTTGCAGAATCAAGAACTCTTTACAGAACTGATACAGAACTAATACAGAACTAATACGGAGCAAAATTCTAGCTCTCTGATTGGTCTATGATAGCGAGTACCTAGGCGAGTAACTGGGAAATTACCCCGGCAAGTACCTGACAGTGTAGGGGATGGTCTGGAAATACATGCGTGCGTGACGTTGTATTTTTTTTACCGCGTAAATACACACTCCTACCTGGTTAGCCATTTTAGATTGTCAGAATCACCTTGCCGCGATGAGCAACTCAGCTTATTTTTCGTCGCGAACAACGAGAAAGCTGTCTTATCGCAAAGGTTGACAGATTTCTTGGCATTTTCCCTGGTTACGGCTAAGCCTTCTCCTCAGAAAGTTACAAAAATGTTAAACATTCAACTCGCAATGCACTCCGACATTGATGAGTTAGGATGATTCCTGCTATCATCGGAATTCTGTTGACGGCATAAGGGGGTTTGTCAGTTTATTTGGGAAAATCGAACTAAATGTATGACTATAATCTTCAACTGCAAGATGGGAGGTGTTAGTCAAGCAATTTCACAGTATACATGATTTTTGATTGGCAGTCCTCCTGGGGGAGGGGGGCGTGAAGGGGGTTGGGGTGGGGTGAATCTCAGGTGTCCATCTAGAGACGATAAAGATCATGGGACTATTGCACGCCTAAAAGAGCTTCCTTAGAAGATACCGCGCTGGATACCCAGTTCGTCCCGTTATGGTGCCGCACGGTCCATCCAAATGTGCTAGCTAGCAAACAAGCCCATTCATGAAGCATAAGAACAATGACTCTGAAGTGAAAACCAAAGTGGAAAAAAGCCTTTCGGCTGGGTTTTGAAGCACCTTCGCCTAATGCGCGGACCAAAGTGTTCATCATATCTTGAGCGAACTTGGCGTTGTACGATTTCGGATCTGTAAAATAACAGAGCCTGGGAGCATACGTACCAATTAATTCTCAAGCCTACTACTAACTATAAGCCTTTAGGAATTACTTTACATAAGCGCCCCCATTTTTCCTACACTTGTCACCCTCCTACGAGCGGCCAAGGACGGTTTAGAACCTTCAGAAATGCATGGCCAATAGGAGTCCCTTCTTCTACCCGCATCTATACCCAATTTTAACTCCGCCTTGGTTATGATTCTATCCCTTGTACGGCCCACATAATGGCCCAGGTACACGCCCAGGTACTTGTCCAGGCACAAATCGCTGTTATTAACCAGTCAAACACCTAGAGTCTAGTTCTGTAAAGGATTCTCAGTTTCTGTAATTAATCAGAGCTCTTTAATTGTTTAATGACAGCCTGGGCAAGTAGCTGGGGGTGTGTACCTGGGCAGTTGACTTGGCCGTACAAGGGATAGACCGCTACCAGAGCGGGTGCTTGATAGCTCAAGCCAATGATAAATAAAAGATTAAACCATCTTCTTTTCGTGTGTGTATCGCGTATGCAAGCTTAGAATTTAAAAGTTATGAGATGCCAACGCTGAAGTTCACGCTACACGCCACCCCTTTGGCCAGTGTTAGCGCCGATACCCTACCAATTTTAATTTTAAACTCGCAACACGTGATGCGCTAACCAAAAGCAAAAGAAATAGATTAGTGGTTGATATCCTTGGGTTTAACCGACAGACGGCCCACGTCCCTGGGCGCAGCGCGCCTAGCTAACCCATGGCATCCCCGCCGGAGGCACGATGGTGCTCGTGTAGATACGTCTGATTATGTACGCAAGGGCTCCGGGGCGTCGTACGCCCCTCGCGGCAAATGGAAAAGAAGTGAGCGCGAGTCTGGGTTCAAAAGCCTTAGAGTACCTGGTGGTCATCTTGTATTTAGTTAAGTACATAGTGACATGGGAAGGCGCCCATGACGCGCCCAGAGAGTATGGAAAGGGTTTCGTGATGTTTCCCTTACGTGCGCCTTTGAGCCGTTTGGTTGCGCGCGTAGCATTCTCTACTGTCAGACCGAGGGGCTTCAGGCAGTCAGCTAGCTCCAGGTCGTGGGTGTATCAGGCATCAAGGCTAAACGGTCTAGACCTTGCACCTTCCCTGTAAGAGCCGGCCCGCGGCATGGTTTCCCGATTAGGCTTAGCGCGCTGGGTCTTGGCGCTTCTACACATATAAATCCCCTTCCACTTATATAGCTTGCTCTATAACTCCACAATCACTTTTTCTCTCTCATCAGAGAGTTCACCCATCATCATTGCTGCACTGCGTGACGTCACTATATCTACCGTTCAAATATTTCATCTCATCGGGTTCCATGCCACACCGTCGTACGCTCCGTGTTCCGATCTGTCATGGATCTAAGTCTGAAGGAGTAGAGATGGTAGGAGGTGGTGGGGCTTGGCACCTCGCTAAGCAAGCCTCCCCCCTTTCACCCTGGCCGTCATTGCACGAATGTTATCTCTCGGGTAGATAAAAACATGGCATGAGAGGCAGTGCACCAAATGCAACGTTAAAGCCATACAGTTAGTGTGACCAACCAAACAGTTAGAATTTAGCTCTGTAAATTTGCAGTTTCTGCAACAAATCCTAGCTCTTTAATTGGTCCATAATTACGTGTACCTGCGCTTCGTATTCATAGCCTGAACGATCAGGATAAGCTGGGGGTACCATTCCATACACCCCGAAAACCTTGCATACACACCTTCCATACACCGCCTAGTCACCCCATCAAAATCCCGACCTTAAACACAACGCCATTAACCATACCATACCCCAAAGATATCGGAAGTTAGAAGGACGCCAACGGGGATGTCAGCAGTACAATGGACAAACTATGAATGGGGGCGTCCCTATTGTGCAGGTTTTCATACGGTTAATTTAGCTATCACCAATTACCAGAATTAAAGCTTCTTTTTGTATCAACTATTCTGAGTATTCTTGTACCTCAAATTCTTAGCTTAGCACTACTGGCTGATCATGGGAAATTCTGATACGACCATCGAGCCGCGAAATACCCGAGCAGATATTTCCCACTTGTTCAAATGATTCAGATGCGTGCCTCTAAAATTACGAGCAACTCACACGGTTCGTCTCGTAAAAGCCCAAACTAAGGCACAGCTGCATAAAATACCTTTTACGGGCGAGTTGAGCTCGATGAAGGGTTAAACCTACTGTCTTCGTGAGGCAAGTTTAAACTCGTGCGACCGCAAGTATTAGTGCATGATAATGGTTCATAGGTCAATGAACTTTGCTTAAGGCGAGCGGTAGTTTAAATTTTTGTCGTACTCCACGCAAGCGCAGCAAGACTTGCTATTATGCTATACATGTAGATGCGAAGTTGTAGGGCACGATTACCTGGTTGGATCGCACTTCTCAAATGCTGGTCACCGACTGGCGGGGATAGGAGATGTGTAGCACCTGCTTTTGGGGCGCATATTGGGTTAATTCCGCGCTCACCACACATGCTTTACTCCTTCTGCAAACTACATCGCCGACGTTACCCGTGAGCACCTGGATGCGAACACTGAATACGCTGCCGGAAGTCAACCGTAGGCACGCCAGGAAGCCCTGAACACAACGTGACAGCTTCAGAAAAAGGAAGTAGGGAGCGAACAGCGACCTCATGAGGCCCAAATATTTACTGGTACCAGATATAGAAATAACGCACTATCGTCTAACTAAGCATGCTCCCGGACGTGCCCGGGGTGCATTCTTTGATTAGAGATCCTTTCCCCATGTCGAGGTTTTTAGCCAAACACCCTGTTAAAGTCCTCCCCGCTCTTCAACGCCCACGTCTACATGATAGTTAGCTACCAGATAAGACTAGAGGCCCATGTCCTGAGAACGGTTTCTTTTATTCAACATGAATATATAGGGATATGAAGGTTTAGGACCGGCCTTCCGGCCGGGATCTAAAGCTATATGTATTGGGGGCAGAGCGTTTTAGCAGAATTGAAAGATTTTTCAAATTTAGGCCTATGGAAAACGCCCCATCATCGCATCGGCGTTGTAGGAAGAGGATTTATGGAGCCTTGATGTTTGTAGCTTTTAATAGGTTATGGTACAGACCGAGTTAAGCCGCATCCAGCTGCATTAAGCCGCAAAAGCTTTGAACTTGAATAATAACTCATATAAATAGCCTATCGCGGCGAGAGCAGTGCCAAAACAATCGCCTCGTTGAGTCAATTCTAACGAGCTTGATTTTATCTTTGCATGATTTCGTGGCGTGAGTGCATCGCGACTGGCAGTTTACGATTTGGGTTTGATGGGGCTTGGCGTTTTGAAGGGGCGAAGGTAAAGATAGGATAAAGGTATTAGCGAGCCACATTTTAGGGGGGGTAGGTACCTCAACCAAAGTGGGTAGGTACTTTTGCCAATACCCTTTCGTAAGTATCTCGGGTTTTTACAACATTGCTACATGGCTGTGCGGTAACTTTAACTTCATTTTATTGTACTCTGATCACACGTAGCAGCCACCACCTACTGCTAGCATTAGGCTTTTTTAATATTACGATACTACGTACTGGGCCCCAGCCAGAACTCGCGCTTGAACCCAAGCTGACCAAGGGATGATAGCACCTTGTTCAAGATTTGCCTGATTTTCAATCCAGCCAGTACGGGAGAGTATGAAACATGACTTTTGGAAATTACTACAGAGCTTGCGGAGTAAGACTGGTTAGGCGCGTAGTCCTGAGATTCTTTTAAATTTCTACTCTTTTTATCTCTAAGTCGTAATCCACCCCTGCGGCATAGGCGCATGGCGGTAATCTTTTCATCTTCTAGATTGTTATGACGAGCAAAGGAGCCTCACGCCGTGTTGTAAGCAAAGCACTTGTAGGACCACTATGTCATGGGAGGATACCATCTCTCCCATGTCAAATGGCCACATGCCCTGTATGGGTCACGTGACTCGGTAAGATTGATGCCGGATGCTGCAATTCCAGCCCCGGCTGGACTTACCGGGTGAGGGTTTGGCGCTGGCCTGTGCGCTAGCACCCCCAGCTCCCCCACACTCCACATTCTGACGCGAAACCTTTACATAGTTCTTCAAGCTTTCAATGAATGTTATTCCACAACCAATGCTGTGCAACCAGTGATTTGTGCGCCCCTGACACACTAAATGTATAACCGTAAAGCATAGGTGGACTTTATAGGGGACGAAAGGCTGTTAAAAAAGGCTATAGCTGTCCCGCAAATCTATTGCAGACGAAACGGTCATATTTCCTTTTGACAACCACAGCAAGGGTTAAGGTTGGTAAAGAAACTATCCCTAGTACTATATTGCCACATGACTAGACTCGTCGAGGTATTCTGTTAATGGAATGATCGGGCAACTGTTCCACCTATAGACGGCAAAGCTGTCATACCATATATATACTCTCATCATGAGCCACTCAGATGTCTAGAACTTTGACCAGCAAAATAATGTTAGCCAGTCAGTAGCGCTTTATAAGACCCCTACTTCCACCAAGCTTGCAATACATTGAGCATTCCTTTTTCATAGGTACCTCGGCCACATTCAATGTGAGACTAGTCGTCTAATAGAGATAATTCTAATAAGCCATGCTTTATTCCAAGGCCCCCACGTCCTGCCGATATCGCAACTGGGAGTTCAATATGTTGGAAATTAAGAGGAGGTCGGCATCAAGCTGTGTAGGGGTACGTGCAAAGTGCTCCCTTTAGACCCCAGGACGCGCGCCGAATTCCTCAGTACGGGAGCAGTGGGTAATGTTGGTGAGGTATGTGGATATATGTCTTTATGGTGTAGGGAGAAAGAGAGTCTTTGATATCGAGTCAACTGTCAAAATGCCGGGCGCATTGCTTGTCTAAATGGTGTTATCTATGATAAATGTCCTCCGACATGCGCAAATCTAACTTTCGGAAGAGTCATTGCACGCAAGAGCCAAGCCCTTGGATACATACCTATCCCACACTCACAAACGCAAACAGTTAGGATGTGTATGGGTTAATAAATGCGCGTCAAGCAAATCATGTCTTTGGGGTCAAAGAACCTTCATTTTACTTTTCTGCCCAAGCTGTCTGGTTATTCCTTTGTCAGATAATATAATCACTACACGCGCCGTTCCGCACACTTGGAAAAGCTTCATTACAAATGGTTGCTAAAGCATTTTTGAAATATGCATATACGCTAGGGCCAGCGGTCACTACTTCAAAAAAGTTAAGGGTTGAGCATGGTACTCTTACTAATTACTGTGAAAAGGCATGAAGTTATGATCATATATGCTGGGCTGCCCCCAGAACCCACATACCCTGAAGACAAAACGCTCATGGAAGCGAAAGCAATCGTGGCAGCGGCAGACCCCTCCCAGGCGCCAAGAACGATCTTCGGCGACTGGGAGAACCAAGAATGGGAAGCCCTGTGGAGAACCAACGGATACAAACAGGCACCAACCTGGCACACCCCCTGAAAGGAATACGTCCCCAACCTCCATGGTAGACTACTGAAGGCCAACAGCGCCGTAGCAACACAACTACGTACTGAATGCATTGGACTGCGAGACTTCCTCTTCAGAGTAGGAGTCCCGACATTTGACTCCCCCCCGGTGCCCCTGCGGATTTGGGCGACAAACATCCAAGCATATGGTCATGAGCTCTACGAGCAAGCAAGAACGATTGACTACAACAAAATGATCAACACTAGGAGAGGTCTAGAGGCAGTCACAAACTATATCATCAACAGAGGCTTCATCGGCCAATTCAAGCTAGCTAGAGAATTCCGCCAATCGGAACCCGAGATGTGGAACAAAGCCGCCCACACCCCACGAACTGTTCACAAATCCACAATCTCCTAGCGAGACTGGAAGGGAACCGGATGAAAGCGAGCCACCACAAAGCTGACGGCCCGCAACCGGAACCCCCCAGGAACCCCAAAAGAGCTGGAAAAGCTCAATACAACGGAGGCCACAGACCTCACCACACGAAACCACGCAGCCCGAACCCAATCCCCGTCCTCAGGGTCAACACCGTCCCCCAACCCAGCAGCAAACCCCCCGAGGTGCCCTCTCCCCAACCACAAACACAACATACTACGACAACATATTTGGACTAGCAACAACACCAGTCTACCCACACATGAAGAACGGATTCAACGCCACCTTTGCTACCAGGAACCAGATCTGCCCCAAAGAGGAGCCGCCCCACCCCCCTGGCGGCCTCCGGACACCACCTGGCATTCCTCAATTTCCTTCCTCTCCTTCTCTCTTTCGATCACATGACCTAGAATCACGGGATCTGCGTTGCTGTAGGCGTTCGGCGTTTTTGGGGTTTAATTGGGATATGAAGTGTTTCTCAGTTTCTCGGCGTGCAGCCAAGTTCTCGCTTGGGACACACAATAATGGTGCAAAGAAAAGACGATAAACACACGTAAAAGGCGTGGGGCTCACATACCCCTCTCCAAAGGATGACTTCCAGGGCTTTTCCTCAACCCTTCCAGGGAGGGTTTTTGCCGTGTAGAACCAAAGAAATTGGTCAAACCCACTCCTAAAGTGGTGAGACCCGACCATACGGCCAGCTAAAACAAGCCTGGGCGTAATCAAGCTATTATTGTTATTATTATTATTATAGTTTTGCAAAGATTTCTCCATTTTTGTAACAAATCCCAGCTCTCTGACTGGTCCATAACAGCGGAAAAGTGGAGGAGAATACCTGGGCGTGTACCTGGGCCAGTACCCAGGCTGTATAAGAGATAGTGAAAAATATACGCATTGACGAGGACTCTCCCCTGAGATCATTCATAACGCTGGCCTGCTCGCGCATTAGCATATTCGAGTTTCAATGGGTGCCATCCCTTGTACGGCCCAGGTACTGGCCTAGCTCTAGGTACTCGTCGCCTACGTACCCGTATCATGGACCAGTCGAAGAGCTAGGATATGTTGCAGAAACAGAGAAATTTTTACGGAGCTAAATTCTAGCTCTTTGATTGGTCCATAATAGTTAGGGCCTGCGCAACGAGTATCTCGGTATGTATCTGGGCGAGCACCTGGGCCGTACAGGTAATATAGTTTGAGTGCGTTTTACAAGAGGGAGAAGGCACGGAAGGTTACCTAGATTAACTGACATTGCCCGCATCCACCGTTTTATTTGGTGGAATTAAGGTTCGTGCGTGACATATGCGTTTTGGATTTCAAGAGCGTTGTGCGTAATAGTTCAAGTTTAGCAGTTCGCTCACCAGCTCACTATGTCAGCTATAGTGCACCCATACGTTGATGGCCGCACTATCCTGCTGCTACTTGCCACCGGTCCCGCCATCCTAATACGCATAAGACGTCTATATTTACTCATGGAAGTGGATGGCTCATGATCAAAGCTCAGCATCAGATATCAGAATGTAGCAAGTTTCTTGCCTCGCGTAAGGCTTTGTCGTTGTGGACTACAATGGATGGCAATAAAAGGTGACTTGTTTGGCTCGAATAGACCAAGTGGTTCATAATTGTTGAGGTGTTAAGATGCTATCTCGAACCTGGATGTGTGATTCTCAAATTTTATGTGATCAAAGATAGCTTGTGCGGGCTCCCTGAAGCATTAGGGTCATCTGATTGGCTGGCCTGCGGCGCGTACATGTAACGTATGGATTTTAGGCTTGGGATATGCGCAACCGTTTCCAATGTTTTTGGGTTGTGTGCCTGCTCGTTTTCCTCCAGCATTTAGTTCAACGCATGTGTAGGGAATATTATTCAACTGCAAAGTCTGTATGATTTTGATGGGCTGATGGGCCGCCTTTTCGCAAGTTTCCCCTTCTTTTGCTGGACTTGGGCGTTTGAAGGCCAAGTGTGTACCTTTTTTTCTTTCTTTGTGGGGGCCAGAATGTGCGTATTGTTTACTTCTCTGGTTGGCTGGATTTAAGGCTGCGCATGTAAGGCGTTTATCTTAGAGTTTTAAGCGTGTGCGGGCCGGGGCTTATGTATCACAGATTGATCGAGGGCGTACCTGTAAGTTTATCTGCCTGGACCTTGGGGAGCCGCAAGGGCAGTAGGATAGATTATATAAATATTTATCAGCTCACATGTTGTACGTGCAAAGCGACATTCTTGCCTCCTTAATCACGAGCTACCATGCGTCGATAACATGTCTTTGGGGTCATGGCGTAAGGAAATAAAAATATCCTCCGCTTTCATTTACTTTCCATTCAGAACTGGACGCCGTCGCCGCAAAATGCTAGGGTGCACGTGGGCACGGTGGGATACAAAATCGACAGGCTGGGACAATACCGGCACGTCTTCCTTCTTATGGCTTATCGAGACCGACTGTTGATAAAATCTCGAAATACAGATAACGATCCGGTAACCATGCCCCGTCACATCTGCGCTTCGCTGACTGATTGCGGGATTTGAGCGATGAGAGGCAGAGGCGAGGCATATCTCTGAGAAGCGGTCCATCATACTAACTGAGACCATATGAGCTGGTATTAAACAGCTCATAAACTTGGTGGTGCTTGAAGTTCCTCTGGGGCGCAGAATCCCAGCATCACCCTGTCGGAATGCCATCCATCACTCAACTTTTGAAGTTTCTGGTTGGAACCAAGCGTTTGAAGCCACATAGAATTGCCATGCTTACGGATGTGGACAGTGGCCGCTTAATAAATCAACCAGCAGTCTATGCCCTATGGAAGTTGTACACCAAAGGCGTGCATGTGATAGATGTCGCTTCAGTGAAGCCTACCGGTCTGGAAGGTGCGCCAAAATTGCAGCCCGACTAGCGGCCCAAGCGCATCACTGTGAATACGACAAGCACGACGGGAGTCACACGTGTTCCCAAAATTGGACAGTTGATCACATTCTTTATTAGCCGCGTTCCACGCCATTGTTCGCGTGCGACTTTCAGTGGATGATAAAACCGTCGATCCCCTAACGACCGACATGGTCAGCCCCGGCAAGGTGGCGACCACAGTGATGAGATTCCCATACACAGCATTGCAGACTTGTCCTCCTTCCCCACCTTCAACCTTGCCCAGTAAAAACAATAGTTCAGACAACCGCCCTAGATTGTTAGAAAAAGAAACAGGCTCATCGATGAATAATGAGGAACAGAGCATGATGCAGTGAGAAAGATATCAAACATCCGCCGACCGACCCGAATCGCAAACACAAAACAGATATCCTCCCGACAGGGTAACCCTTCCCTGCTCCACCCACCCGCACGAGCCACAAGGCCCGAAAACTCTTTGAGAGACTACAACCCGGAAACTCAAGGAAAATCGTAAGTTAAAAATGATGGCGGGACAGTCTAGCGCAGCGGCAAGGACCGCCAACACCATGCTGCCTAACTTTTTGCTAAGCACGCCGAAGGGAATCAAATAAAAACATCCCCGGAGGGTTCGTAACTTTTCCGATATTGCGGTGCAGGAAACGTCGCCATTCTCTTCCTCGCGGTGAACAAACAGACAAATTCAGATGACCGCCCAGACATTAGAAATTGAATAGTGATAGAAAAAGGCTGAAGATCCAGCTTCAGTTTCCGAGGCGTTTGAGCATGTCACGATCAGCCATGCTACGGCTCGCACCGGAATCAGAGCTGACGATGCTGCTGATGCTCATGGCAGGCCGCGTGGTACCGTTACCGTTCTGGTTTGGTGGTTGCGACGAGGACGAAGACGAAGACTCCTGCGACACCCGGTTGCGCGCCGTGCTGCTGGACGAATGCGAGCTCGCTGGCGAGTGCGCACGCGCAGCAGTTGGCGCCGAAGCCTGGGTTTCACCCGCCCGGATGGTAAGGGGATACTGCGCGTAAAAACTGACTGGACTCGGAGCTAGTGTCGCAGGAGTGGCAGCGGCCGATGCAGGAGGCGCAGATGGGCCGGCGCCGGTGTGGTGGCCATTAGGAGGCGAGGCCGGTGCGGCGGGTGGCGGCGGGGGCGCGAGTGGGGGGCCGTAGTATGGACCATTGGAAGCCAAGGGAGCGTAATATGGCCCTGACGGCCCGGGCGACGACGTCGAAGGTCCGGCAGACCGGGGGTCCGAATAGGATAGGGTGGACGGGCCTTCGTGCTTGACGGAAGGAGCCGGTGCGGGATCCGGATAGCGGGAGCCGACCCCAGCAGATGAGGCTGGGTCAAGGTATCGGTAGTCACGGTTCAGCTCGGGAGCAAGGGTGCGCGGTAGCATCGAGACAGGTGCAGGGTTCGGTGGCGGCAGGGTCGGCTCGTGCGGTTCGTTAGAGGCCCGCTTCCGGCGGCTGGTTCCGGGACTACCGCCGTTAGGGTGAACGTTACGCTCGTCCCGCTGCGGAGGTGGAAGCGTCGGCGAGTAGGGCGAGGGTGCGGGTCCAGTGGGATGGTATGTAGATGAAGTGGGTGGATACCCGGCAGGCTGCTGAGCACCGTTTGGTGGTGGCGGATGCCCATTGTAAGGGCTCGGCAGCATATACCCATGGGGCCGCGGACCGTACGGGTCCTGTTGTCCCGGCTGCGGCGAGGGAAGCGGTTGGGCAGGCGGGAGCGGCTGTCCATATGCGCCGTAGAGTTGCGTCGGGGAGGCGCCTCCGTTCCGGCCGTAGACGGCGTGGGCAGGAACGAAGGCCTGCGCCTGGGCAGAAACAGGCGTGAAGATGCACTCTTGCGAGAACCGTTGGCAGTTCTGACAGCGGCCATCCTCGGAGCTGTCGAAGCCCGAGCACCGGATCTGCGTATGTTAGTGACCGGTTAGGAGTTTGGGTTGGCTAAGTGACTTGCCTTGCGACGCCGACAGTAGCGACACGCAATGGCCGTCCGCTGCCTCGGCGCTGGAGCGTGCGGCTGGGGATACGCGTAGCCCTGAGCCTGTTGTGGCGGAGGAGCACGGTAATGTGGATCGTTAGGCGGACCCCGATAGACCTGATACTGCGGCGGGTGAGGTGGGTGGAGTGCCATATCCCCGCGGTACTCGTTCAGAGATGGAAGCGACGTAGGAGGCGGCTGTGGAAGTCAGTTTTCGGTGGGATGCGGTAGTGATGAACACGAAGACTTACCGGTCCTGAGTGCGAAGGGTAGTAAGGCGGGTTGGGCGGTGTGCCGTTGGGCAACGGACTGTGGGGAGCAACACCGTGGGGAGTGGTGCCGTTGGGAGGGGGGCCGTTGGAAGGCTGCGGGCTGGGTTGCTGCTGCGCTGGCGGCGGAGCACCTTGCGACCAGTTGTTCGGCGGGTTGCCCTGCTCCTGAGCACCTGGCCGGTGAGGGTACATCTGTCTATCCCTTTTTTCCCTTTTTCAACGACCTGTTGTCTTCCTCCTTATGATGGGCGCAGAGGCGCGTCGCTCATGTGGCGAAGATGGGAGCGCGTGTGTGGGGGTTGAGGGTGAGGAAGGCGCGCTGGCGATGGTGATGGTAGCACAGAAACGGGGAAGATCCGAAAATGAGGCTGGAGGCAGCTGGGGAGACGCTATGAAGATGGAGAGAGCGTGAGGGCGATGTGAATTGACGCGATGTAAGAAGGGTAACTGGTAGTCGCGGAGAAGTTTTGGGGATGGTTTGAATAGAAGGAGGAGAATGGGGAGGGGATAGCTGCACGGGAAAGGTCGTAGTCGCAAGGAAAGACAGATCCGCCGAGATAGAGAGATAGAAAGGACAGATAGAGAGAGGAGAGGAGAAGGAAAAGAAAGCCTGTCGGAGTGGTGTGGGGGACGGTTGAGAAGCGTGGGAAGGTCGTAGTGGGTGGTTATGGGGATGGGTTGTGGTTGTGGGTTGCGATTATTGTGTGGTGGTGGTGGTGGTGGTGGTGGTGGTGGTGGTGGGTTGGGTTGGGTTTGGCGGGAGGGACGGCAAACGGGCGCAAGGTGCGGGAGGGAAATCGAGAGGGAGGACCCAGCAGAAAGGGACGCGAGGTCCCAGAACGTGGGCGATGGGCAGGATTAAAGGCGGGATATCCGCTAGAAGCGCCCGAAGAATAGCCTGCACTAAGCTTTTTTTGTTACGGTATGTACGGCTTGCCGGTGCTGCGCGGATACGCTGCCCACACATGCTACTACGCGCGCTACAGTAGGTACATCTTTGCTTTACACACGCTTTTGCCTCGCTTCGCCTCGCCTCGCCGCTTCCCGCCCCTCATTCCTTTCTCATTGCTCTCAAGGATCGTCTTTTCCCCTTCAATAGCGGTGCGCCCGCCTATACCACCATCACCATTTATCAATATATATACCACACGTCCACCACCATCACTCCTCGACTCGCTTCTCTCGTCACTCATTCTTCTGGCTTCTCCGTGAATCATACACCCCTCTCTGCTTACCAAAGTCGTCACCTTCCCATGTACCGTAGTATCCCTGTGTCTATGTAGCCTATTGGGCCTCTTACTCCAACCCTCGCGACTCTTCACACTTGTCGCCTCTTTCCTCCTCCACTTCCCGCCTCTCATCACACTCTTGTTCCCCAAAAGCTCACACCCCGCCGTGCCCGCCAGTCGGCCCAGCGGTCCCGGACTCGTGAGATCTGGTATTGCCATTCGTCAATCCAACACTAGGGGGTGCGCGCACACCTCCGGCACTCGCCGTCATCTGTTCCCTTCCGCCCCGCCCCCCTCGCTCTCGTCTCTCGTTATACCCCTCTCCATGGGTGTAATGTAACCTAAACCCTCGTAGTCTGACCGACCCACGTCTACCGCTCCCCGTCCTCCTCTACCCCTACCGGTAACCATGCTTCTCACACCCCCCCGCCACGCCAGAAAAAAAGCCTAAACCCGCTATCCCAGGCCTAGCACGCTTACCGCCGCGAGCCCGCCGCCCCAAGGTCCCAAACAATCAAACACCCGCCTCCACTCCCGCCGCTATGCACCCCCTAGTCTTTCCCTATGCTCCCGCCCGCCGTTTCGCCCGTCGGCACGCACCTGATCGGCCCGTCCCTCTCGCGATGTTCCGTTCGCGGGCTGATGCGAGTCGACAGTCAAGCTCAATACTGCAGCATAACCATTCTCATAGCAACTGAGAAAAAGGCGTACCATAGAATGTTTGACCAGTGCGAGCTCCTAGTTTCTCATAAACTCAAAGTACGACGAGTTTATGACTGCAGCAGGCCTCATGTGCCCATCAAGCAAACGGCGGTCAAGATCGACGGGAGGGACGGAGACTTATCTAGTCGCATTCTTCCATGCTCTAGTTCTAGCTTTCTTTCTGATGGAGTTTCCATCATGCCACCATGCTATTATGCGTTCTTCATGCTCCGCTCGATTTGTTCGCTGCTCTGCATCAGTACCAAGAGCACTGTAGGTGGAATAGGTGGAATAAAGATATAACAGCCCAAGCAGGCAACTTTTTGGGGAAGGGCACAAATTGGGAAAGCGGACCGTGCAGTGCGGCGCGGACAGCAGATGGCCAGGCTCCCACGCGGCCACGCGAGGTTGAGAAAGAGAGAAAAAAACCGGTGGCAGCGGTGCGCTCGTCGCCAAGCCAAGCCACTGGTCCCCCCATCCATGACGATGTGAGGGGGCGTCGGCCCAGTCGCTTACGGCTGACGGTCCACAGCGACCCGCGCCAACCCGCTGCCCGCTGCCCGCTGCACGGCTGCACGGCTGTGCTGCAGTCATCCGGCCCCACTCACGGATGGCTGAACCGTTGGCCACTAGCCTGGCTCCGCCTCCTCCACTCTCCTCTCTCCACCTTTTCAAACCGCCCATATCTCCTTCCCCCCCGGCGATAACGCCTTAATCAACAGCTGCTCAGCTGCTTCGCTACGCTTGAGCATGCGATAGCAATCATCGGGGCGAGAAATATAAATCCCACTCACGAAATTTCGAATAAACGACTGGTGGGACGCCCAGAGCGGGCGGCAAGCTCGTCCGGGGTTCAGGGATAATTGCCGTCTTTGGGTTCGTTGCTCGGGTCGCCGACTGGCCCTAGTCACCCGCCCGCGGGTTGTGGTCCTGCGGGAGTCGGGAAGCACAATGTTCGGCGTCAACACCCCTTCACAGTCCTCGTACCCATCCCTCCCCTTTATCCTCTCATCCTTAAAGCCCCTCTCCCCCCCCCCCCCCCCCCCCCCCCGCAACACACGGGCACATACACACCCGTATGCACATCCGCAGGGCTCAACAAGTGTCGTCCTTCATCTCATCTCACACTTTCACACCATGAACCCTCAAGGTGTGACTCTTGCCTTACTTGCGGTGAGAGAGAGACGAGAATACCCTAAAGAGATAGGGTAAATAAAGACCCGAAGAAGAGGACCTCACGTGAGGACCCCCTGCTGCGGATTGTCCACGCCTTGGGACCAGCTCGTGGGCGGCGGCGTTGTGACAGGCAAATTTGACAGTTTTAATTGGCCGTGGCAACGGTCCTTTTCCCCCTCAATCCCATGAATCCGTCCAGGGGAGGACCGAGCCAGCCAGTGAGCTGCTGCCAAAGCCCAAAGAAAAAAGGCCGCGGAAAGGGACTACCCGGCGCAGGGCCCTTGGCCTCTGGGCTGGCTGGGGTCTGATCCTGTTGGAAATGTTAGAGGCGGCCGTTTCCCTCCGCTTGGGCCACGGGGCGCACAAGAAGGCTCGCTCATCCACTCCGTTCGGCGCGATGGACCGTTTGATGGCGGCCCGCAGGATCACCTAAAAAAGAGAAGAAAAAAAGCCGTCGCTAAGGCATCCGGGTGTGCTCCAGTTCGGGGAGCGAGTAACCTGCTGACCGACGTTTCTGTGATGCCGAAGGCGGGTGGAGGGGCTGAGAGTGTCGTTGGACTGTGTGGTGTAGGATCCCGCACACGGACGTCGTCACTCTGGCTCCACAAGCCAACAAACTTTACCGTAAACTGTGCAGTTACCACTCCCCCCCCCCCCCCCCCGGGAACAGCTGGGTCCACGGTGATCCTCCGGTTCCTGCCGCCTTTCGCTCGACGGGCCGAGGCTGTTGTAGCCGCAACGGAACGGAGCAGGCAAGACCCGTGTTCCTGTTCTCCGTACGGTACGCTAGCATCTAGCGCCGCTTCGGCTGCTCCTCAGGAACGAGCAATTGCGTCGTCGTTGCAAATCGCGGCGCGGCCGGCTTGGCTCCGCATGCATCTCTGGGGTGTGGGGGGGAGGGATCTTGGGCTGATATTTGTGGGGGGGTGAAGGCGACTGGTGTGGCACGCGGAATGCAGATGCAGGAAATACGGTAGGCGGCGTGACGATGAGCTGCCTGTGGAAGGGGGTTGCAAAGCGGTAAAAGGGAGTGGAGAAAATGGAGTTGTCTCCGTAAGACTGGGTGGGCAGCTCTCAAAAGCATCCCATCTTCCACCAACCCTCCATACGAGACCCTTCACACCCGCAAAGCAGTCAACTGCAACCAACGATCGATCGACCCCCACCCCTTCCCCGCAGATGCTTCGTGGTACAAGCCCAAATGGGACGGCCCGGGGCCGCGTATCCTGTTACATCTTTTATTTGCTCCCCACGCTTGTCGCGCGTCCGTCCCCGGCATGCCCTCCTCCATACCTACCGACACCCCCGGACAACCCACATTCCAGATGAATCCCACGCTGCTGATTTTCTTCAGTCCTAGCACTTTCCGCTTACAGAACAGATCCTGATCCAAGCGTCGGAGCGATGCGTCCCGCAAATTGTAATTGGGCTGCGCCGCGCGGGAAGTTCCTTTGGCTGGAACGCGTTTGCCGCCTGTCCATGCAAGGGAAACACCAAGTGTGACGAGAGGAAGCGCAAGGACGAAGCATGGAGCCGACACAAGCCGTCAACCACGCAAGCCATCGGCCGCAGCAGCGGAGAAAGGGCGCGCTTCAGGCCACGACGATGCGCGGGAAATAGCCTTGCGAACCGCAGCCCGCCAACTGCATGCAGTGTAGTGCGACCAATAGGCGCATGATTCGCGCTCTCTCAAGCAGAAACTGCGGGTAGTGCGGGAGGCAGGGTCCTGGGGGACCCAGTCACCGGTGTCAATAATGAACAAGAAACACGCGGTCCGCCGGCTGCAGGGCGGGCCGTTCCTATCGTATCGCGAGCGAGCGCCTGACGTCGCAGGCACACGGAGCGGGGGAGGGGTGGCGCGGGGGAGCGGGGAGGGAAGGGGAGGGGGTTGTTGTGTGGAAATGATGCTGGGGTAGGGGGTGGGGGGGTAGGTGTGCTCTGTGGGTGGGCCGCCTGAGTGAGAGTCACGCAGGCGGGGAGAAAGTGAGAGGCGGCAAGCGGCTGCGAGCGGCGGTGCGCCGAGCGGAAACCGAGGTGCGACGCGTGCTGGCGGTCTATCATGGCAGCGCGGGAGGCGGGATGGCGGTGACGTGTCACCATAAGCGATAAATGAACCAAGAGGCAGAGTGTGACACGTCTGAGTGTTGATCAGACTCGGTGTGAACACTTTGAACTCGGGGAAGATGGCTCGGGGTGGAGGATACGGCGAATAATGTTTGAAGAGGGATATGGCGCCAGAGGATGAAGACAAGAGGAGAGAAATAAAGTGAGCAAAATTAAGGACAAGGCGGATGGATATCTTGAGGAGCTCAAGGCAAGAAAATCCGCTAAACCTACCTTTGTATCACGGCTTGGATATCGTTTATCATCATTACCATCACCACTACCGCATGGTGCAGTCCCTACGCATCCTCATCAGCGATGGACATCTTTCGTCCCCCCACCCCTCTCCACCACGATCACATCCCAAGACTCAAAAGCCGACCCCAACTTCTTTCATCTGCTGGCCCAAGGCGCTGCGATGTGAAGGGATAGTGGCGCTAGCGGAAGTTACGCTTGGGTGCCTTGTCGGTTTTCGGGTGTAGTGCGCGGTTGAGGAGAAGGTTGGTAGTGGTGGTAGTACGGTAGTGAGTGAAACGAGGCGGAGAGGCGCGGACGGTGCGGGGGGGCGGGGGGGGTTGATCTTGGTACGAGAGATTGTGGGGGTTGTTAGAGGAACGGGAGGGTGCGCCCCACTTCACTACCGTATGGTACGAACTTTACAAAAGGCAACTGACGAAGCGGGAAGCGCAGAAAGCGCCCCCGACGGCCCCGGCTTGCCCGCATCGTGCCTTCCGTCATCCGCAAGCCCGCCCGCCCCGCCCCGCCCCGCCGAGCCACAGCAGCGGCCTTACTTGAAGGCTTGGCGGGGGGTGGGGAAGGTAATGTAAGCCGTCTGTATTCTTCTACCCCCATCTTCATGGGACATGTACCGGTAATGTATCCTTGGAGTACCGGTTATACGATGTACGCCGGGGAAATACTGTGGAAAGTCGTACTCTATCCTCCCCCTCAACCACTTATACCCCGGCTAGTGGCGTGCCCTTTTTCGCCTCCGCTGCACCGGCTACTGTACGGTACTGGCCGCAAGCCCGTGTGCTGCCCTCGCCTTTCCCCGTGCACCAACTCTTCTCCACCCCCCCCGGCTCTACCCCCTCGCAAGGCCCGCGCCGATGGACGCAACTCTCTTGGTCTGGGAAGGCGGCCGGCTGGCCCCGGCTGCAGAACCTGGGCTTGCTCGCCCCGAGGAACCAGTCCTTTTTAAGTCGTTCCGCTCGTCTAATTGGACGCCTTCATCATCATGTGATTGAAATCATCTGCGTGCAGGGTACGAGCCGTCCGCTCTTCCCGTCGCGCTCCCGCAAATGGCATCGCACGCTTCGACGAGCTGGCCAACCCGTCACCGCGCTGCACCTTCGTAGCGCGCCCGTCGCTCACCGATAAGCGCTCGCCCAGTCCACGAGCACGCCTTTCTGCTCTCCTCATTCTCCCCACAATTCCATCACTCCCCTTCCCCAAACCTCCCTCCGGCTTCGTCATTGACACAAGTCCCCTCTTGTCTGTCCTTGCCGAATCACGTACCCCACTTCCGTTCGCGCTCGCTTGACGTTCCAATGCTCGCCATTTCAGCCCCAGTGTGATCAAGTGCTTTGTTTTCACCTAGAGGCGTCCTCGATCCATGCAATGGGCCCCCGTTATCTCCATCGCCAGCTGTTCCTCCTCGCCGTATTCACTCCCTGTTGTCCGCCTCCTAGCTGCGGCACAGCAGCCAGCCAGGAGTCAGGAATCCCACCCAGAATGTGCCGTTACGTGGACGGCCGGCCAACATCCTTGTGGATGCCTCTTGCTTTCAGCCCTTCGGTGCCCCGTGTGGTTTGCCGCGTCTGCTTGCTCACTTTCACGCCCGTAGCGATCGGGATCGCACCAAACTCGAAGAGCTAATGCTGCCCAATGCTACTCGCCCGTGACATGATTAATAGCAGGAGGAATCCGGCCGGCCGAAAGCAAATGTTTGTGTGGTACGCTAAATAGGAAGTGTCTCCACTGGTATGAGCGGCCAGCCTGCGCGCCATCTCGCATTCTGCTCCGAGCCCGGCTGGACCCCTCCGCTTGCCGTGGGAAACGGAAATAATAGTTTCGGTGATGTGTGGTGACACCCGATCTTCATTGGTGGCTTCCGCAGTTCCTGTCTCGCCGTCGGGCGGCCCGCCACGCTCATGATGCACCTGGCCGAGGGAATTGGCATGACCACGAGGTGTGCTTGAAAGTCACATCGCCGGCAGAGGAAGGCTGGGGTCGGGCGCTTCGTAACTCTTCTTACCACATACCGAGCATCACCGCACCTGGATCCTTGACCTCGCTCGGGATACGTTGAGGTAATTGCTAGCACTGTATGTGCGGCTTCATGGCGACTCCGCCCGACTTTGCAAGGGATCTCTAACAAAATTCCCCGTTGCAATCCTTCCGAGTGGCCCCCATGTCCGTGCAGGAATGCGTTGGCATGTCCACGAGGCTGACTTTTCATTTGAAAAGAGAGAAAATCGATAGTACAATCAAAGCCTGAGGTTCGGCGTGCTTTGTGCTGCGCAGTGCAACTCGGATGCTACCCGCGTCTGTGCGCTGGCGGGGCAGGCGCGGTTGTCGCGGCTGGCGACAGCTTCCACCAACGTCAAAACTTCGACGTCATAGCGGCTACATAGACGCACTTTCAACCACACGCACCTTTTAACTATGTCGAACGGCTTCAAGGCCAAAAAGCTGCGTATTGTTCAGCAGTTGGATACTCCAGATGATCAATACAGCGATCTCTCGCCCAAAGGAAGTGTGGACGAGGGGATCCGCGCCCTTGTCGATGAGATAAACGCCATACCCACCCTCGTCACCACAAGCAGCTGCGCCGGTCGCATCAGTGTGTTCTTAGAAGGACGAAAGAAGGGCCCGTCTGAGGGACTAGAGCCACAGGCCGTTGCCGGTCCCGGGGGCAAGGGCGGTGGGGGCAACTGGCTTTACGTGAGCCACGAACCGCTGTCGAGTAATGCTTCCACGCTCCACGATCTCTTCGGCCTGGGCAGTCAGCACGAGGATGATGCGGAGTACGGACCGGACTGTAGGCTGGTACATTTTAAATTCGAGGCCATGGTTTGTCTTATGGTTTGCTTCTAACCTGGCTGATGTGATCATTAGATCATTCATCTGCTCGCCACCTCCCTTAAAGATGCCCAGCTCGTTCTGTCTGCTGCCCTCCAGGCTGGCTTCCGCGAAAGCGGCGCTGTAAGCCTCGCTTCAACGCCCGAGGGTGGCTGCGAGCCCATGGTGGCTATCAGATCTACTGGCCTAGCCCTTGACGCCATTGTTGGCTATCAAACCGCCGGGGGTGACATAGTCAGCATCGTGTCAGAGGCCCACTTGCACACCCTTGTGACCGTCGCTCGGGAAAGGTTCGGAGTGAATGCACAGAGAATCGCTCGCTTCCGCACGGCGCTGCTTGCCTCGTACGGCGGGACTGGTAGCCCTGCTATGGTATGGGAAGATCCGGAGGAACGACGCCGCAGAAAGCGGGAAGAGGGACTGGCTCGGCAACGGGCCCTGAAGGAGGAACGAAACTAGTTCTGCGAAGATGCCGATGGGGATCTGCTGGAAGAAATAGGTGTTCCATGACAATACTGTCATCCAATGGCGCGACGATATGTTCATCCACTGGACAAGCGTCGAATGTTTACAGAACCCTACATCATGCCTCCGCTGATTGCTATATGTTGGCTCGCACCTCTCAGGCAGCCATGCTATGCGGCGGGGCAGTTGCAAACCACATCGTCATCAAAATCGTCCGCGCCTTTCGCGTTGACGTATGTGTGATAGCAGTTCCAGTGCAGCATGTGGACGCCATTACTGCAAATGGCGTAGTGGCCGTCAATCCTCTCCAGGCATATTCGACAGTTTGCCGGAATCACGTCTGCTTTACGGACCTTTTCACGCTGCCCAGACCATACTCCCCGCGATTTTTCCGAAACCTGCCACTTTCCCGTATCGCGATGCGGGTCCACAATGCCTTGCTCCCATCCGTTGGGACGACCGAGATCTATCTGTAGAGAACTTCGACTGTACATGTCTCGTAGCGGAGAAGGATCTTTTTCATAGAGCGACGGAGTTGCCGACGTAGAGCCGACGCTAGTCAGCTTCGACTCAGTGCCTGAAGTCTTGGACGGCGGATGGGCACTCAAGGTCGCAGAGGTCAAGAATTCTAGCCGGTTAAGAGTTTGTGCAATATCGTGATCGGCGTCGCTTCCCGGTGGCCAATACGGGGTCAGCCCGCTGAATTTGAGAACTTCCGCTCTGGGAGTGTCCAAACCCCAGGCACACAACTGCTCAGCGTATACTTCTCGGCACGCTTGATACTTCGGGTCTCGTGGTGGAATCAAGAGGGGCATGCTTGCATGTGCCTCCTGATCAAAGCGGTCTTGGTTCTTTAGTGTCACCCTGACCGTAAGTGAACGGGTGTGGTCTGTAACAGGCTGGACCGTAGGACCTTCGTACTCCCCGCCCGAAGAGTCGCTCTCATCCGACATAGAGGAGTCGTAGGAACTATCATAGATGGCAAAGCTGCTCCGTTTGCTCGACCGTCGGCGCTTGCTGGGCGAATTCGAGGTGTCGTTGTAAAACGTGTTGACTCCCCAGGTGATTCCAGTGGTAGGCGCGGAAGTCGAAAGGTCAGCCTCGCCACGAAATCTCTCGGCTACAGGAGGAGACGAGGCCATAAGGTAAGGTTTCAACGAGGCGAACGCGGTGGAGAGGTTTGAGTTAGATCTCTTAACTGCGCGCTGGGCTGTTTCCGGTGATGTGGACAGGCTGTTGCCCATGCTACGCGCCCGGCGAAAATAAGCGGGCGGTGTATTTCCAGTCGAGAAGGGAGTGGTCGGTCCACTCGGAGTCAAGTCGCCGGTCCATGGTCCATTCGATGATCCTGCAGACCCGTACGTGCCGGCTGGAGCATTGAAGAAATCATTCATCTTCGGCGATCTGCGCGCACCAGAGTTCGTGCGGGATGGCGCGTTACCAAACAGGCTCCATGCAACTTCCTGCGATGGAAAGTAATCGAGCGAAAACGCCGGGGCCTTCATGGCTATCGGCAGTTCCTTTACCTGATTAGCAGCATCCAGATTTAATATTTAGCTCCTCACCTGCTGCTCAAGTCCGATTAGCGCATTGGACACAGCCTGGCGAACAGCTGGCTCGCTGAAAATGCACGAAAGCATAGCCAGCATCTGAGTGTCAGCTACCCTTTCAAAGTACTCAAACCTAGAACCATTAGAAGAGCACTAACAACACTCAGGTGGATCGCTCACAGTACAGGTATCAGCCATGAGCCGGCAAACGGATGTTGGCCCCATTTGACGCGGCCCCTGAGCTTCGGATTTGACACTGACCCCGGATCGTCAAACTGCAAGTCAAGCCCGCTTTCCTTGCGCCGCACCCTGACCATGTTGCGCTTCGCAAGTACGAGGATTGGTTCGTCGCGGTAGGCCTGCTCCATGATCTCCAGTGGCACATCATCGTAGAGAATTTGCTCACAGAGTTTCCATACCGCTGCGATGTCTTGCTGCCCATTGTTGCTGGCCACTTCGGCATTGTGGGCGCACACTTCTGGGCCGTCACCGAATATCCGATATTCGCTAGCGAGCATCCGCTTTGCCGGAAGCAGGGCTGAGAAATCGTGGATGGAGATGACAGATTTCGGCTTGGGTGTTGTTCCCGGCTTACCGTACCCGTTGCTGGAGTGAGACGACGTCTTTTGATATCGCAGGGTGGCTGCTCTCCAGGCCGACGGCGGCTCAAACCTCGAAGGCAGGTGGCTAATATCCTCAGATTCATCCGAAGAACTGGGGGATGAAGTGCCCCAGGAGCCACCTGAGGAGCCACCGTTCTCATCGTCCGAACCTGACGGCTTTCGGTCTCTGGCGATGGGAGAATCGCTAACAATGCGACCAAACCCCTCAAAATGCCGTTGAGTCTTACCACGTTCGTTGTTTCTCAGAGCATCCAAACTGAACAGCGGCTCAGGCTCAGGCTTTGGCGGGAAAAAGCACACAAGACGACCGTCAGTCGACCAGCAAGCTCCGCAAACCCTGGGTATAGGCGCATTGGCCTGCGCCACGCCGGGATTGAGAGTATCTGCTGCGCTCGTTTCCAAATCTTGAACGGGTCCACCTACGGCATCGTCGTCATCGCTGGAGCTCTCGTCGGCGGGTAGCGCATATCCATTGTCAATTACGTCATCGAGTGGGATAGAGATGCTTTCCTCCAGCCCACGTTCGCCTAGCAGATAAGTAATGACAGCCTCCAAACATCCAAGACCCCGAGCTTTGTAGTGGTCTGTAATGGACTTGATTTCTTCACCTAATCGCTTCATAGTTTGGTCAGATATGCCGGATGCCGTACGCTCCAGCGCGCAGTCTGGAGACGCCGTAGTAGGGTAATCGGAGGGAAACTCGAAGTGAATCCTAAGAAATGCGGGCTTCACATCCAGCCCCCAGGGGCCTTGCAAAGTAACGGTGGCCAATCTGCGGTGCACGTCGGCCTTTTCGAACGTAATTTTAGCGTACTTCCTGGCAACAAAGGTCATCTCATCACTGAGACTCTCCGGCGTATCCCAAGGAAGCCGGGGCGTCAGAGAATCATGAGTATCAGCGCGACGACTCCCCATTTTGACGCCCTCCATCCACTTGATTGGGTTAATAGTCGTCCTCGGGTGTCTCCGACCGTAGATGCTGGCAGCAGGAGTCATGAAGCCGCACTCGGTACCGACAGGCGCCATGAGGGCTGACGCTTTGCTCATACCAGCAGCGGTGACAAGCGCTCCAAGGCCGCGAGGACGCGTACCCTGGTCCTTGGGACCAGAGTTCGACCTCACTGGCCGAGGCGTTGCCTGTTGAAAGGTCTTGTAGACTGCATCTTTACGAGTGAGTCGAACGTTCTGCATCGCAGGGCCGCCCTTTTGGAAGCCCACGGCAAGCAGCTGCTGGGGATCGATTCGGTGGAGATGCAAATTCCTGTCTCGACCCCAAGAAATCAACTGGAATTCCCGATTGTCCGTTCCACCAGCAATGTCTCCGCGAGACCGCCAGAGAAACTCCTTGACCTGGCCGCTGTGGCCCTTGAATGAATGGACCGGCTGGATTGCAGAACTAAGCTCCTCTCCCTCCCTGAGGTGTTGATCGTACAAATGGAGATTGAAATCGCCACGCTGCGGCATGGCAAGCAAGCCCCGACCAAAAGGTGTATGGCGAGCTCTCCATACTGGGAAAGGCGTCCTGATTACCCTGTCCGGGAGGTCATAGTCTTTCGAATAGTTCCAGAATTTTATCGTCCGGTCCAAGGAGCAAGTGATGATTTCAGTAGCACTCGTCCTATTCCAATCCAATCCGTATATCTTGGTCGTGTGGGCTTGTATAACTCTCAATGGATATGCGCCTTTCCGCCTATCCCAAATCTTGAGGAACTTGTCATGAGAGGATGCCAGTATGTTCTGGTCTTGACGGTTCCACTTGACTTGCGTTGCACCTGCGATCCAATCAGCAAAGCTCATAATAGGCTTTGCCGGCCGCCGCAAGTCCCAGCAGTGAATGTAGCTGTCCACTGCGCATGTTGCAAGGACGTCGGCCTCGTGAGCGGAGAAGTTGATATCGGTGATAGCGCGGCTATGGGCGTGAAGGGTGTGTTCAATTGGCGAAGTGGGGCTCAACTCCAGATTCCAGACGAGAGCTTTCTGGTTGGATGTGCTGGCAATCCAGTAGTCTCGCGAGCCGAACGGTGACCATTGAACATCGGCAACCTCCCACGGAGAGCGATGAATCAAGTGTCTTGGGAGGGAATACGGAGAGTCGAGGTCGATGATGTGCAGGCCTTCGCGACTGAATGACCACTCGAGTTAGCGGCTGCCAGACCTAGGTAGATCACAGCTTACGAAGCGAGGACAACATCCCTCCCAGCAGGGGAGATGGAAGCCGAGCCGACTGCCTCGTTGACGCGTATCTGCACATCGCGATCGAAAGTTGAGCTCTGGAAAGCACTGCGCGGCTCCTCGCCTTGACCTTCGTCGCGAACGCTAACCATGGTTGCAGAATGCGCACCGGCGAGGAGGCAGAAGAGCTATGGCTAGCGCAGTTTGGAGCTGCGGAGTTGAGGTCATCGTAATATGACGCGTGTACAGTGTACGGTAGGGATCATGAACGTATCAGAAGAACAATGGGATGGGAAGGCCGTAGGGTTGCCAAAATGGAGCTTTCAGCTCTTCTTCGGACTATCGAACAGATTGATGAGAGGTGGGGGGATGTACAATAAAATGCCGTACCAGTATGCGTATGCAGTGTCGACGACTTCTACTCTACCCGTATGTACTGTACTCTACCCCCACGCATAGCGCGTCCGATGATCTATGCCTGAGACCCGCCAAGAATCTACTCGGCCAGTTCGTGGTGGCGCGGGGCAGACCTGAACATTCGCCCTGCTCGCCGTCAATCAGGCTTTCCAAATAACCCCGAAAACCCCCCCTTCTCTCTTCACCTCCCCTTTCAACCTCCCCACCTACCTTAGATTTGATCTCGCGTTTGAACCTTGACCTATTCGTTGTCATCCAGCTTGTGCCCGCGCTGTACCTACCCCACACGCCGCTTTCCGACCCGCTCTGGTCCTTGTCAACACTTCAAACCCCACCGCCAGCAACCAACCTTCTCTTCCCGGCCCGAAATCCTCCCCGCAGCGGGGCTCTCTGAGCATCATGGCTCTTCCCAAGCGCATCATCAAGGAGACGGAGCGTCTGATGGCTGAGCCGTAAGGAACCACCCCGCTCATCAGTTGCCAGATACGCCCGACTAAACTTGACCAGTGTCCCGGGCATCAGTGCAGTTCCCCATGAAGACAACCTGAGGTACTTCGACGTTAAGATCGATGGCCCTTCGCAGTCTCCGTACGAAGGTAAGCTGAGCTTTCCGGTACCTCCGCACTTGACACTGACGGATCAGGTGGCACCTTCAAGCTTGAGCTCTTCCTGCCTGACGACTACCCGATGACGCCGCCCAAGGTCCGGTTTCTCACCAAGATTTACCATCCCAACATCGATCGCCTTGGCCGGATATGCTTGGATGTGCTGAAGAGTATGTGACAATTTTGGGCGCTGTGCGTGGCTGACCACTCAGGCAACTGGTCTCCGGCTCTACAGATACGGACCATTCTCCTCTCCATTCAAGCTCTTCTGGGCGCCCCGAATCCAGATGACCCTCTAGCGAATGACGTCGCCCAGCGGTGGAAGCAGGACCAAAATGCCGCCATCCAGACCGCGCAGGAGTGGACAGCGCAGTACGCGAAGTGAAGCTAGCTGCAAACTCGCATTTCCTTGTCTTGGCTCCAGGCGTGGCGTATATGCCGACGAAGTTATGAATCGATCGGGCTGGGGCAGCGGAAGCCACAAAGCCTATTGTGTCAAGCCGCTGGAAATGGAGTTTTTGGGACGGTCGTCGGTTGGAGTGTGGCTACGTAAGGTGTAGTAGACTCAGCAAATGAACACTTCAGCGCTTCATCGAGTTGCGACTCAAGGTAACTAGTCGATGACATCTTAATCTCAGTAATTGTTCCTCGGGACTGCATCATACTCTCAACCATCGCTGCTTGCCCCCATAAACGCGAGTAGACCACGAAGCTCACGCCAGTCACCCGGTTGAATTCGAATTGAACCACATCTGACCCTACCATTCAACCATGTGTCACAACTACTCTTACAAGCCCCCATACATATTGAGCTCCCGCCACCTCCCAAGCCAGGCTATTCATCGTGGTAAGACGGCTAGATAAAGCCATGAACCCATGGACCACAAGACTATTACCACACTACCAATCCAAACATGTGAAGCCTGAACTGACATCTCGGGGAATCAGCCGCTAACAACACCATTACATGTCAACGCGTACTCTGGAAGGAATATGAAGGAGCAGACATGAGTGTCCATGGAATAGACACGTTAATCCCGAAACCCTGATTGATCCTTGATACTCAGGGTATGAGAGTCACAGGGTAAGAGAGTATTATGCCTGGTTCAGCTTCTCTTGAACGGCTTCAAGCGGCGCATTGAAGGCTGCGATCAATCGGCTCGCTTCGGCCTTGTCATCCAGGATCAGGTTGAATTTACGGAGAAAGGCGCCTAATTTGGACACAACGATTTTGACAGTGCTTTGAGCACCGCGAATCTGTGTGATTCGGATGAGCTGCACCCCGATAGGACGATAGTTCCGCTGCATCTCGAAAATTTCAATGGCGAAGCTGGCTGGCTTGGCCGAAGCCTCTGTATGACACCTCGCGTTAGCTCACGAATCACATCACAGCGAAGGGATTACCGTTATCTTCCGGGACGTTGGCACACACGGTCCATCCTTCAGCAGAAATGCCCTGAATGCCGAGCGGGCCCCGGATTTCATCGAGGAACATGCGTACGGTGTTGAGAGCGTTGACGCGGCTGGAAACGATGATCGTGCTGGCGGTGAATGGCCTGATGCGAAGCCAGCGCTGCAATGCATTCCAGTGTGTATTGTCCTTCGGCTTGACGAAAACCTGGCTGTTCGAAGGTACCATGCTAGGAGGCGAGCTGGGAACCTCTGAGATCACTGCATCCGTGCCTGTTTTGGGTGATTTAGCTTGCAGTTAGAGAGGTTCGAGTGACTTACGCTTCTTGCGTTTGAAGAGATTCATGAAGCCTTTCTTCGCCTCGCCGCCTCTAGCCTGAGCTCCCTTTCGGACGGACCGCTGTCTTTGAACGGAGCTTAGTTCAAACGTGTGGTTCGGGTATCCCTTACGGGTACCATCTTGTATATACATTAGCGAATCTGTAAAAGGCAATACGTATCAGCAAGTCACGTACCTGGATGTGTAAGGTCTACGGCAGATGATGGACCTGAGCTATTGCAATCCTGCCAATCGCTGGCATCCGAGACCATGGAAACAGGATGAGGCTTATCCGCAGAAGGAGTGGGCGACCTCTCCTGCCCTATGTTGCTCTTTTGCTTCCTGATTGCGAGTGGAGATGGAGCTCCGAAAGACCCAGCTGGAGAAGGAGTCGATGCGCCTACGCAGCGGATGGTCGCCTCAGGCCGGTACACCTGCGAATATGGCTGAGGATCAGTCACAGATCGGTAGGGTGAGCGCTGGTACACAGGCGAATTGTAGTAATCCGTGTTGTTTTCGTCATCCGCGAACCGGCCTTCTTCAGGGATGATATGGAGGTGGTTCATGTCTTGATCGGGGACAGTTTTGTGGTAGGACCGATCCTGGGGAGCGGACACCGACCGCCTTCCATCCGCGGTTCCGCCTTTCTCTCCCGTGACCTGGATCCTCGGGTAGTCGGGGGTTGGAGGAAGCGGGCGATTCCTGAGAACCACCTTGTCGACCCGGGACGAAAGGTCGCCTGTGGAGAGGTTCACAGAGTCTCTTAACAAGGAAGAAGGCGGTGTGTCCGTACGAGCGGTACGCTGCTCCGTGATATTCGAAGTGGCGGTCGAGCCAAACGAAGACTGGAAAAAGGCTTCTTCGCACACCTTTCCAAATTCGGCACTCGCCTGGCGCGCGTCCGAGTCGAATTCCCTCGGCTTTGTCGGGCGATGAGCAGAAGTTGTCCCTTTAAGCTTCTCCTTCAGAGATCGAACAGCACCACCAGTGGGCGCATGAGGAGGGGTGGGGCTGTCAACCCGATGACTGTGAGCAGGTATGGCTCGCGGATGACTCGGCATCACTTTGTTGGGACCTGGAATAGCGGAAGTACCTGAGCTCGGCGTGGGTGCGGGCGTGGCATCGTCGGGCGTGACGCCTCGCCGCAAATGGCTGAAGTTGACGTTACGCTTACGGTGACTTAACTGGCGCCTAATGACCAATGCATGGGAAGCACCAGCTGCCTGGGAGCTGGTAAGGGACATACGAGACGATACGTGTGATGCTCGACCAGCACGCGAGCTACGCATAGAATTGGTGCCAGTGAAGTACGACCGGGAGCTTTTCCGACTGCTTTGGCGTGCGGCCTCGAGCCGAGTGGCTTCGAGCCTGGTCAAAGTCGAGCGATGACCCGGCTTCACCCTCCGGCCATCCTTAGACAAAGACCGCTTGATGGCGACCTCGAGATAGTTGGGTTTAGCCTCATGAGCATCCCGGTACGGATCGTAGCTCATTTCAGATGGGGTTAGATCGAAAAAGCTGTGGCGGGAATACAACTGTTCATTGCCGGCAACCGAATATTCGGATTTCGAGTGCATGAGCTCCGATTGGACAGAAGATAAGGCATTGCTGACAGGAGCAGGCAGCATGTGCTGATGGTCGCTGGACGAGTAGTTAATGGCGGTCGGATTGGGTTGAAAGTCTTCCAGGTGCTCCTCCCTGTGGCCCATGAGGGCCTTGTAGAAGAACTTTTGCTGGTTAGGCCTAGATATTGGTAAACATTCGGTCAAAGACACCAGGTGGAACTTACTCTGGACTACAAAGCAAGTCAAGGAGCGACTTCTCCGTTTCACTATGCCACAACGTCCTCAGATTTCTAAAGATCTCACGATCGATGTTCTTGCGTGTTACCGCCTTCCAATTCGAGATTCTGGGTTTCGGCCCGATCCACCTATCGATCTCCTTGTGCGCGTCTATATTGTGCGCCTTGTTGTACTTCTGCAGCCATGGATGGAACCATATCTGGTTGACGGAGATTCGATTCGGCGGTTCCACGATGAATATGCGCCGGACAAGGTCTTGGAGTTCAGGGCTGAAGTTGGCTGGCATCTTGTAATCCGCCCTATGAATGTTCCGAAACAAGATGGTGAGTTTCTTTTGCTCGGAAAACTGGTCGAATGGATCGTCGGGGTAGTTGAAAGGAGGCTTGCCGGTGAGCATGACGAACAATACGACCCCGCTGCTCCAAACATCAGCTTTGCTGCCATCATAAGGCGTTCCATTTAGGAGTTCAGGAGCCGCGTAATGAGGGCTGCCACAGGGGGTAGTGAGCAAGCCACCCTTAGGTTGCAGAGCAGCCATGCCAAAATCCACTAACTTGACGGTCAGTGTTTTGACATCAATCAGAATGTTCTCCGGCTTCAGATCACGGTGGTGAATGTGGATGCGATGGAGGTAAAGAAGGGCAGCGACGATCTGGCGGTAAAGATATACGGCAATGCCCTCATCCAGACACTTCCTACGCGCAATGAATTCAAAGAGCTCGCCGCCTTCGACCTTTTCCATGACAAGATACCTAGATTCTACGATTAGCCTCGGCGTGAAAACTCACACTAGTCAACTTACAACTCGTTGCGGTTCTCCCAGACATCGTAGAGCTTCACGATGTTCCGATGGTTGAGCAGTTTCATGATGACGATCTCACGCTCTAAGCCAACGGGGATGTACGAGTCTGTCATCAAGGCGGGATCGCCGTTCCGGGAGCTCTTCACAAGGTTCATCAAGCTGATGGCTCTGACCTTCTCTGCGATTTCCTTGGACACAATTTTTGCAACAGCTTCCTGCCCAGTCGTCATATGCCTGACCTTCCGTACCCGAGCGGTACCTCCTTTGCCAACTGTGGGTCCGAGTTGCCAGGGTCCAATGTGAGTTTTGCGGTTTCGTGAATACCCCGAAGCATCCGACAGGAAGGAATCACAATTCGGGTCCAGTTGTTCCTGCGGAATAGGGGACGACCGATTGGAGATTGGCGCCTCGAGAGCTCTATGGCTGGTAGTTGTTCCGGGTACCTGCTCTGGGCGAGGGTACATCATGATCTGACGCGGCTTGTCCAACTCGGAGTGATTCGGTACGTTGAGTCTCGACGAGGCATCCTCCAAGGGGCGGCGACGTGTCGGAGGACGCTGGCAAACCAAGGGTTGGTCCATCGTACAGGCCTCGATCCAGGCAAGTGAAGATGCAGCGGGCGGCCGAGGTGCCGGAATAAGTAGGCCTGGAGTGGAGTGCGGATTGAATTGAGGCGGGTTGAAACCCTGGGGATCGCAAGCTCCCTCCTAGGCAATGATGTTAGTAGATCGCGATAATGTGCGCAATGTTTCATTCTTACCGAGAGGATTTTGCGCACTGATAACCGGACACTGAGTACGGTAAAGCCAACCAGAAGGGATAGGTATTGGAGGACAGAATTGTAGAGCCAAGCAAACGGTCAGTTGTTGATGCGACTTCTGAAATATGAGTTGTACGCGAGCGATATGAGCGAGAGTCCAGGGCGGTGGCAGCATGGAGAAAGGCGCGCGTGGTGGAAGTACGGGAAGGGGCGGGTCAGTTGCTCAGTGGAAGGAGAAGACGGTGGCAGGCGAAACTACAAGCTCAAGACAGCGCAAAATCGCCGGCTTAAGGCTCTGCGGTTGCCGGGGGAATTACAGGTTTGTAGAAAACACAACAAGTTTTGCCTGGCAACGGAGTATGTTGCTCACCAAACCCGGGACGACTAGAGGCAGTCGAGGAGTTGAGGCTTTTGGCGCAAGGAAGATTCACCGGCCATCGGGTCCGTCACATTTGTCCCTTTCGGACGGTATGCATTCCGGGGTCGGACTAGGCAGAAAGGGGGATAAGGAAAACATGCGATTCGACCATCGATAATGGGACAGGAGCTCTCGGTCTCTGCGACTACAAGAGTGTTCCATTACTGTGCTCAGCACAGGGAAGTTGAGCTGTATAAATTAGTCCTGACTGGACAGCATATCAAGGTATCCGAAGGGTTGTTCAGCAGCCACATGTAGTTCCAGTTCCCTGCAACGGCACTCCTGACACATTTTCATGATTGACAAAGCCTACACGACTAGATAGTCGTTGATTTCTCCAGTGGTATTCTGCATTTTCCATGTCTCAATGTCCCAATATAAGGGAAGGGAAGGAACGAAAGCGACGTCATAACAGTTTTGTCGGATTGGCGTGACTGATGATGGATGGGACATGGGACGGCAGTAAATCGGTAAGTGTTGATGTCTACGGAAACAGCTCAAATTAGAATTGCACGTCAACTTCATCAATCCCACGACAATGACTCGAAAGGAAAGGGAACGAGGGATGTGGAATGAGCAGCGTCTTCGGGTCGAGGTTGGAACGCGATCGGGGATGGAAAATACTTTTACCGGGTATCCGTTGAAGACAGCGAAGTGGCACCGAAGGCACGCACGGCACCCTTGCAAGGTTCACGTCACGGCTAAGGACATACCGTACGCAGTAAAGCCAACTCGTGCTAAAGAAGCCTCGTGTGAGCTTGTTAACCTTCCAGTCCATAATAACGGTCAACGAATTTCACATAAAGATAGCAACAGCATAAGCATGTGATTCTTCTGGACGAACCTTCTCCTCTATCAGGAAAAGTAATCTAGGGCAAAGGCTCGCCATTTGGCACAACACCAGGGGCAAAGCACTCGAAGACGTAAACCGAGCTTGGCTAAAGAAGTCTCAAACATATATCCCATTTTAGACCTTGATCTCTCGTCAATACCTATTCCTCTCCACCATCTGCGCGTCAGCCGACAATTCCAAGATATCAGATCATGTCGCCTCTCCCCCGCACGGCAAAAAAGTTGAGAAAGGCCGCCCGAGCAACGCATCCCTCTCCATAAACACAAAAGCTGACCCGCGGCACCAGGTAGGATATCCCCCGCATCACTATTCAGTGATGAATGCAGCAACCAAGAAGAAACGTGCAAAAGCAGGAGCACGGAAAAGGCAGCAGAGGCAACCAAAAGAAAAGACCCGACGATCATAACAAGGAGGTATCCGCAGTTAAAATGAAAAAAGGGCCCCGTATCCAACCCTCCCAGCCCCGCCCCATACAGCCCAGAACTCCAGCCGTATCTTTACTTGACAGACCAACAGCCACACCCGACACCACCAAGTACAAGGGAAATGATAGCCGAGATCTCAGCCAGACGAGATAAAACAGTCCAAAAACACAAAATACAGCAGACGGATTACAAGGGAAGGCCGCCATTATACTTCATACACCATAGTTATACAATGAAACGTCAGGCTTGGCAGCTGGCGATTTTGTCTGTCATCGAAGAAGCGAGGAGAACGATCGAGAGTCGCTTACTCGTCAGATGGCGATCATTAAAAGAGCCGAGATGAACTGGATTATGCCTCTCGCGAAGAATCACGAGTGTCCTACAGACACAGATTTCACGTCGTGAGTGTCTTTCGAAGCTGACTTATTTGCCGGGGACTGCGAGCCTTCGCGCTTGTCCGCGTCTGCACCCGACGCCTGAGATTTGCCGCACCCTTTCACGAGGATATGGCGCTGCAATTACCATCAGCATATGCTTAACAGCACAGTAAAAAAAACTGACCTTAAGCGCATCTTTCCGCGAGAAGCTCTTGTCGCAATGGCCACACGGGAATGGCTTCACTGCAAGATGTATCCGCTTGTGGCGCTTCAGATCATGGTTCCGGTTGAAGCTCTGAGGACACTGGTCGCATTTGAATGGTCGATCGTTGTGGCCTGGTCCCGATTGCGGAGTATGCGAACCGGGGGCCGTCCCTGGAGGGCCGCCGCCATACATGTGTAGGCCAGCGGCAGCGTGTCCGCTGGTAAATCCGTGCATCATGCTGGGGGGGAGACCGCCCATCAAGACCGGAGCGCCGCTTGGATTCTGTAGGTTGGACAAGACAGGGCCGTGAGTCTGGTACGGAGGGCCGTAGGGGCGTGGGGCATAGTGTGGTGATTGTACCGGGGGAGCGGACAGCGGCGGGATCGGCCCCGACGCTGACGCTGGGGACATTTGGGGGCGCGACATCGGGCCGCCGGCTGAGAGTGGAGAGTGTTGGGGTGGCGCAGCGGAATATTGGTAGGGAGACTGCTGTGGGTTATTTGAAGGTTGTGATGAATAGTAGTTTTGGTTGGATGGCGCACGGAACTGATCCTGGGCGTGGATTGGCGAAGGATGCGGTGGGCCGGTTGACGAGACAGGAGATGGGGCCGACATCATATTCTGCTGTTGCGACTGTGAGCCCTGATGTTGCTGCTGCTGCGGCGGCGCCATAGTCGCGAGGGTGGGTGGTGCGGACATGGGGCCTGATCCAGAAGTAGGGAAAGGCGGGAGACTGACTTCATAGCTTCCCGGCTGCATGCCGCTTCCTTCTGTCGTTGCTGGCGACGCCGGATGCGTCCCCCGCACTAATCCGCCGTTGTGGTGGTGAAGGGGTGAAAACGACCCAACGCTTCCACGATGGGACTGCTGCTGTGGTTGATACGAATGCTGCGCAGCACCTCCGCCTTGCTGAAAGCCGTAGGACGCAGAGTTCGCGGTCGAGGGAGACCAGCTCGCGGCTGAGTACCCACCGTTTTGTGCGTACGGCGCGACTGAAGATGCAGTCGAACCGGCGGAGCTCTCGCCGCCGATGGTGCTGGGAGGTGTAAGGAGGTTGCCTACGCTGGCGAGCGTGCCGGAAGCTTGGGTCCCGTTCGAGTAGGGGTACTTTTGCTGATGTTGGTGCTGCTGTTGTTGTTGATGCTGATGCGAAGAAAGGGATGGGGGAGGCAGTTCAAAAGTCGGTAGGCTCTGGGCATTTGGTCTCCGTGCTGAAAAGCCAGAAGTTGCACCCATTGAATCCGACCCAGGATGCATATGGGTCGGATGATGCGCTACTGCGGCCGCCACCTTGACGGTATTTTCTATGGACGGGCCCGGCGGCCGAAAACAGGAAGAATTGGAGTGACCTCGGGAATTTCCCAAGGAAGTCGATGCAAAGCGACACGAGGCCCTTGACTGGCAACAATGACGCTACCCGAAGGGTTGCGGGTTTTCGCTGCGCTGGGCGCCCGAGTTGAACTCAACCAGGCTGAAACAGGAAGGGGTCGAGGGGTTCCAGTCGCAACCAGAGGCAGCAGGAGCCGAATTAATCGACGAAGGCGGATGTGAGGAAACGCAGGCCAGGTAACGGGGACCAGATAGAGTTTTGTGAACTATGGCGCCGGATGGTACACCTACGCCGTCAATGTCTTGAATAGACCGGGGGCTTGCGACGAAAAGGTGCGCTAAATCGTTTTCCGCGGTTCCTGCGGCGCAAGAGGTTGAACGGGTGCAACAACAGAGATGCGCGTAAATTCAGAGATACTTCTGGAAAGTCTTAGTGTGTGAGTACATCGGGGATATCTTTCAGCGTACCAACGCTCAAAGGTGCGTACAAGGCGGATCCTATCCTTTGGACTCGGAATAGACGACGGGCGCGTTGTTGCACAATTCTCTTCGTCGGTACAACTGGATCTTGAGTTATGAGGCCCGAAGCTGTGGTTGTGCGCGGCGTGGTACAACGGTGCGGGTTGAACAAGGCTGCGGGTGAGAAGATCCGGAATGCAGATGGCGGTGATGTCAATTACAAAGGTGTTCAGGACGCGGCTTTGCGTGCGATACGAGATGTTTGAGGATGACAAGTGCGATACGCGTCGACGCGATGCAGTTTTGACGGGGTAGTAAGAGGGTAGGTTCTTGACAACGCGGACACGGTGTGTTGAGAATGAGCGACGATGGGAGAGGTGAGGGTTTGTTGGATGGGGAGAAGGTTCGTGTACTTGGTTCCTCACTCAGTGAAGAGAAAAAAAGAGCGACGGGTATGGGGGATAAGGCTGTCGATTCAAGAGACGCTTTGGGTGGTTATGGTGGTT
>ML996688.1:538158-559692 GCA_010356995.1 Trichodelitschia bisporula | reverse complement strand
GGGGGGTAGTTTGGCGCGACAATGGGGGTCTCGCGCTGCCCTGGTGGTCCGTTGCTTTTGGGGCTTTTGAGGCGGACAGGCTTTCGCTCTCTTTGTCGATGATCTTTGAGTGGAGGGGGGAGTAGATGGGCGTCAGGGCGGGTTGTTATGTACGCCGCGGCTGCTTAGGCTGCCCGCGTGCTAGGGGAAAAGACTGGAGGCGTATGGGGTCCGAGCGTATGGGATCTGGATCGGGACGAGCGTGGAGCGAGAGGCGTGATGGTGTAGGGGTTGGGTAGGAGGGAAATTCAAAGATAGGGTGAGAGGCGCCTACGTTCGAGACTCAATAGGTGCGTATAGGCGAGGTCGCTTGCCGGTACCAAAATATGCGAATGGGTAGATGGGTTAGAAGTGGTCCAGATACGTATTGACGATCTGCGGAACCGGAGCTGTGACTGCGGCGTGGAGAAGAGCGTTGAGTGAGATGCAGCGGGAAGCATGAAAAGCGTGGTGAATTGAGCGCGAGGAGAGAGAGTTAGTTCTAGTGGGGGAGCAAAAGAGAGCAAGTAGTAGGAGGCGTCTATTCTTCTCATGCACACGGACGCCAGACAGTGCTCAAGGAAGTGTTCCCGGACGGGAGTTGCTCACGCCCTAACCTTAACCTGTCGTCTGCTGGTCGAGACAAGCACCGAAGGGGGTGTTTTGTAGGTGGTATCTCACAGTCGTGAGAGGTGGATATATAACGATATGTAAAAGAGATAGGGAGAGAAGAAGATGTGTAGGAGTACGCGTATATGGAGGGATAATGGTGATGCGCTCTGTTTAGGTGAAGGGGACTCTGCTTCCTCTTTTACACAACAGATGTATCTTTCGTTATAACATGCCCTCATACGTAGTTCGTGAGGAAGGAAGGATTTGGATAGAGTTGTTGACGTTTGGATACCTTTGGTACCAGTTTGGTTCGTCAGATGCATCGCCCAAGCGCCTTCCCCTCCTCCTCCCCCTCCAAGGTCCGTTTCCTTTCATCGCTCTTGACGGCTTGTTAGTGGCAGGGATGGTCGAGGATCCTAGGCGGTTTTTTCGTAGGCCTGTAGCGCAGGAGTCAACAGGTCGCTGTCTCCCGGTTAAGCCAGGATCATAACGGCCGGGGTATAACAAGTCAGGCTTGAGGAAGGAGCGGGGGGGTGGGAAAGGATGAGTAGGGGAGGAAGGAAGAAGGGGGATGGAGGGAAGGAGGAGGAGGAGGAGGAGGAGGAAGGCACCAAGCACGCGCAGACTTTCCATGACTTGAGTGCTCAAGAAAGGAACTCACGACTGGCTGAAATGCTGGAAGGTCCGTGGGTTTGGGGGTGGGTTGGAGGGGTTAGGCAGAATTGTTAGGGAAGGGGCGAAGGGGTCAAGGGGAGGCTCCTAACTGGCCCTCTCTCTCTCACTCTCTCACACACATACGAAGTTACCTACATAGAGCTAGAACTACCGTAGGACCTCATAGCAACACACAGCAACACCCTCTCATCCATAACTCACCACCCTCAAAATCATGGCCCAAATGGTTATAGCCTCTTGCGCTAGTCAAAATAATCCCTACGCGCTAGTTGGCTCTAAACCCAGCAATCTCACTAAAAGTGCTCGCTTCGCCCGGCCCGGTCACACATCGCGACGCCTCATCCTCTCATCCCCTTCATCGCTCTCTCCTCTCCTCTCCGCCATTCCTCAATACGTCCTAATCCTACTGACTTGGGATGTTCACCCAAAATTTCCTCAGTAATGACCTCACAGCCAGATCTCTTCCCGTCAACCAGATATGATGATCGTACATCGCCCCTCCCCCCCCCATATTCTCCGCGTCTTTTGCCCCACACGTGTTCCCTATTCTGGACTTGTGGTACGTACCTTGAGCCGATGTCACAAACGGTACGCCCTCAACCTTTGTGGCCCTCTACCGTACTTGCCCTCAAGCCTCGCTCAAGTACCTGCAAGCTTCTTGACGGAAGATAACTTGCAGCGTCCGTTAAGTGGCTTTTTCTTAACCTCGCAATTGGTTCTATCAAGCGCCCATTGGCAATGCCGCACTACGGTACGGATTACTGAGAGCAAGACCAGAAGATAACTCTCGACGTGAGTGCGGCTGTGACCCGACCTCCCGGCATTTGGCGTTGCTTTTCTTCTGAAATGGCGCTGTCTCGCCTCCGCCCAGTGCCACACCCGTCTTCAAGACCGCTGCGACCGGCACGAGAGCTGCCAGCCGAATCGGATTGGCTAGCGGCGAACGCAGACAAATAACTTCAGCTTGATATGGGGAAACCATTACTGGATAGCACTTGCCTATACCCAATCCACAACTATCATCCAACCTCACCGAAGCAATATCGACTCCATCGTCATAAAAGAAACATTGGCGAAATGCCCCAAGTTTCTCGCATCTCAACGCTTTGTCTACCACCCACGCAGTCAGACGGTCGTTCACGCAACTGCGCCTGCGGCCCCTGAAACTCAGTCGCTTGCTGCAGCCCCACGACCACCATCCCTCCTCCTCCTTGCCGGACTGCATCTGTCGCGGGCCCTGAAATTCCGGCATCGCTTCGCGTGCATCTCCATAATCTCGCCCTTGCGGCCTGCAATAGCATATTCGTCATCCATATTGATCCCGTTCCATCCCACTTTCGGACACAAAAGTCCTCCATCGAGCCCCGCGCAATTTCCCATTTCTCGTCTCTCCTGTCTGGGGTCCAACAATACGAGCTATATTTAGGTTGCGGCCCGGATTTCCATCCTTGAGCACCTCTCGCAACCTTCGTCAACCTTTTCTCCACCCCTGGCTCCCTTTCCAGAGATTGGTGCTGGAATCATCGCACACTTATGCTCGACTGGCCGGTCTTGCTTTCGACGTCATATGTTTGGCGCGACAGCAAAAACGAGAATAAAAGAGACCTTCATTGGGCAGCCCGTACCAGAGTTACTCGTCTACCAACCGCACCCCTCTGAACGCAGGACAAGCTCGCCCGTCCTCGTTGCTGGGTCCGCGTCTCTCCCTGAGAGCTGCAGCTGCAGACACCGACAGCGAGCCAAGCAGCCAGGAGCATGGCAAAGGCGCTCCCCAGCACGCGGTACTTACCGCATAGCGGGAAGCCGACATCGTCCGTCACTGCCATGGCTGCAAGTGACAGGGGGGCCGTCCCCCTCCATGCAGTGTGGACCTTGACTGCGATTTGGTCCGTGGGTCGCGGGGCAATGCATTGATGTGTCTTCCCCGTTTTCCCTCTATGCTCTTTGCACTTGCGCTTCTCCAGCGCCTCCCACTGGTGTAAGAGCGCACGATGCACCGTGGGCAGCAGATGTATGAAAGCTTAGTAGGCGCCTTTCCCAACCATAACCTCCCCAAGCTTTGAAGCCTTCTAAGCTTTGCAACAGCCTTGTGTATATTCTTCCCTAACAAACGTCATTCCAGTGGCAGCATCGTAGGATAAACGAATTCATTCCGTTGAACCCGCAATCGTGGAGGATCTCTTTTCCAATAACCGGGTTCCCCCCCTGAGAGCCGCGGCCATTCACTGGATGCCGCCAGTTCGTCTGCCAGTAACGTGCTGGAATCCTAGCTAACCTTCGTTTCTATTGGACCATAAGTTTGAGTTGGCGTCGCGTCTAGCTTTTGGCGCTGCGCCCGCTTGAGTCTGGCGCGCGAAACATGATCCTTGCAGGGGCGAGCAAACCCTGGATACCCTGGGGTCTGCTGCCGCCGTACCGCTCCACAACACCACACCCGAGAGCTGCGCGTCGATCAAGGGTGCACTTTAACAACGCCTTATCCTCCTCCATACCGTAACGCTTCCTACCCTAACCAGCGACCTCTCCAACAAGGCTCGGCCAGAGCCGGACTGGTCGTCGATAAGATCTCCTGCCGGCCATGGCCCCGTCTATGCGGCAAGCCTCTTGCGCCTTTTCCGCAAACGAGGCACATGAGTGCCCCCCCATCCTCCGCTTTTTTGAGGGACAAGGCCTGCAGCTTGCAGATTTCTCCATCCACCTGCCGCCGGGTTCGCGGGATGGCTACAAGGATGCGGCGCGGCTTTGCGGCGCCCATGGGCGTGCCACCCGCCCCGAGATTCCCAAAGCTTCCCCTCCCTCCGCATCGCGCCCAGCCGCTGGCATGTAACTACGTACGTCTAGGCCATGAGGTCGACCACCGCCCATGGCGCCGGCGTCGAACGTGGCACCGAGCGACATGCTCCGCAAGTATTCCCCGAAGAACCATGGCATGTGTGCCGCGGCACTCACTTTGGGGGATGGATGGAAAGACCAGTTCATGTGGAGCTCTGACGTTGGAAAAGAGGCGCGGGGTGGAAAGTCTTACAGGCCATAACGTACGCAGGTTTGCCAGATATTCCAGATTTGCAATGCAAACAAGCTCGTCGGGGAAGGGAGCTGGGGACGGTCCGTGTACAGCTCGCTGTACGGTACCTACTGTACCGGTAACAGGCTTCCTCTCACGCTGTGAACAGGGGGAGCGTTGACACTTGACCAGCGTTACCCCCCGAGGCTGACCATGCAGCCAATCATTGAGCCTCATAAGCGAGCTGGACCGTTTCCCACTTCCGCTTCGCGCAATCGCTCGACAGCTGCGACCCGCCGGTTGTTGTGACTGTAGGTGTGGTGACCGAGTGTGCGTGCCACGGGAGGTATTTCGAGGTACGTGTGTACAACGGCGCGTCGTCGTCCAGCATCTTGCAAAATGTACTTTGAGTTTAGGGAAGTGAGGGATCAGCAAGAACGTGCTGCTGCTGGTTTTATCATGCTGGTTGTCCTTGGCCCGATGGCGGTATCGTGAGCCAAGTTGGTCTACGATGTACGTTGGTAGAAACCTTCACTAAGCATCAGGATTTAGCCGACCAGCCTCGGAGAGCCGTCCGTTCCATTGCTGAAGCGGCACGGTGCTGCATCTGTGGGCTGCTTTGCTTTCGGTTCCCCCAAAAACTACAACCTGTACTGAGAAATACGCACTCCATATCTGCCAAGCCCAGAGACATCCGCGTCTGCCTTAACCTTTCATTTCACACACTGTCTCAAAACGGGAGGCTGAAGACCGCGGCTGCGCTTCATCCTGCTTCAGAGCAGCAAAGACAAGCGGTGCGGTATTACGGTATGGACTACTGCAATGATGTACTTGGAGTAGGCTTCCTCATCCCATTCAGAGTTTTCTCACTCCGCCTTCCCTGGTTCCTTTCGATGATGGAACACCGGTGGTGATACTTTTCTCGCTGCACGCTACGCCAACCCGCTTCTTCTTACCACAGCTATTCTCCCTTTGCTTCTTTTTCCTAAGCATTTCGGGTCCTAATATCTAATCCGTAGCCGAGACCAGGTGTGGAGGTGACCATCGACCCCTCCTACCCACGATTTCGCCTGAACATCTCAACATCGTTACCCCGCCCGCCATCGCCCTCCGGACGCCAACTCGTCGAGAAGGCTTGCCGCGTGGGGACGCACGGCACGGCGACATATCAGTGCTAGGTTAAGTGTGGGGGAGGCGACAAGACACTGCAGCATCGAGCCAGGCGCATCAGCCAGTGTGCTAACTGGTCGCTGCCCTGTAGCTACCCTGTAGGTACGTCTGGGTCTTTTGAGGCTATTCATGTCACTTGTCTCCTCTTTCCCCCCTCCCCCACACCTCGCCCACTTATCATTGTATGCTGTTCGTGCGCACTGCCGATTTGCGTTTTGGCCAGACTGGATTCAAGATCTGGATCTGCTACGGTACTGTAAATCGTCGTCATGTCGATCCTTTTGGAGGGGAGCAGGAAAATAAGCGTAGGAAAGCTGAAGGCCAATTTTGACAGGCGCTCTGACTGGTCAACCTCCGTCTTAGATCTTGTGCGCCTCCGGGCAGTCCAACCGTTCGTCACCGGAAGACCTCTTTGCTGATGATCAACGCAGCCCACAGCCGTAGCCGAAGCTCACGCCAGAGCCACTGTGCTGGGAAAGTCTTGACTTGCAGACTCGCCAGTCGTCTAATCGGCCCTCATTCTCATCTCCCCGCCCCACGCCCCTTCCTGGAATTCCTCCGCCACGCCGCCGACGGCAATCCTTCTAAACCCTTGTTCCCTGCCACACACCGCAAGCCTTCCCCCCCCCGCCTTTTCCCGTTCTGGACTCTTGGACTGCCGCCTCTTGTCTTTTGCCTCGCGCCCCCCCTATTCTCGCAGTGACATCCCAGTCATGTCTACGGCCATCTACCACACACTAGGCCTGGAACGAACTAGCTGGTGCCTCAGTTTCTGTTTTCTTGACTTCCTTTCATCACCATCCTCACAGAGCTTCTTCACAAAAGTCCATCACGGCGCAATTCGCGTGCTTCGCCTAGTGATGAACCGAGCTGTCGATGCCTGCGGACCTGCCTCCTGCACAGCTGCGCTCTTCAAGTCACAACTAATGCATCCAAATCCCCCACCCTACCCCTCCCAAGCTCACTCAACTTTAGAGTTCCATTTTACTCACATATACTCTTCGAATCTAGCCTACGGCTGCAGGAAGCGGCCGGATATCAAGTTGACAGCCTTGAGGACAAAAGCAAACCCCCACACGTGCTGACCACACTTGCCTCTGTGGGCGGACAACCGCCAGCGGTAGGCTTGCAGCCACTGGCCACGGCATGCATTTGGCATCCGCGGGCGTTCTTGCGCTACTTTACGGCTTGCTTGCACCCGCCAAACCTTACCCAACCCAGACTTTAGCTTCGTGCACACCTTTGACCCTCGCGAGCCTTTCCGCGTACTCCAGTCACCAGCACCTGCACTGGTAGTGCATCCTGTCTGGCAAGGAGACATAAGCAATCCACTTCAATTCATTGGCAGTACAAGGACGAAATGTCACCCCAAAACTGCGCTGTGGAATTTGGATGCTGGGATATCATCTATTCGTCCAGATCCAGCATTTGTCGTACGGACTGACCTTCTTTCAGATATATTTTTGGACGTACCGCGATACTTGCCGTTGACTGGTCCTCCATACCTTCACCATGGCTCTCTTTATCACCCACCCTGAAGCCATCCTTGCTTCACCTGCCACTCGTGAACTGCAAGGATCCAAATCCTTCGGCCACCGACTCGAGCCCGCCCCTGGGCACACGGCTGAGGCGCCAAACCGCGCACCTCCTCAGCCGAAACGATTGCACGGAGCACTGGCTGAAAACTGCGCTATGCCAATACCAGTATCCACCCTCCCTCTGGGGTTATTTGCTTTTCTTGCGCTCGCTTCTTCGCGATATGCTCTGGAAAGCTCGGAGGCGAAATCGCTTCCCTTGACGTCTACGGTAAGGCGAGGCGGCATCACGCATAAACCGAATGCACATATGCTGAGACGTCAGTTGATGAGGGGGTCCCGCCACTCCATACCGAATGCAGTATGTATCCTTTCATTTCCCTGGCCTCTGTGCCTTAGTGAAGTCGCGGAAGATCTACAGTGATCGGTACGGGTTCCGCTGTCGTTGCGACGCTCTCTCTCTCTCTCCACCAACGCGATATCTTCATCTCTTTGCCCTCCGCTTTGAACTGGGCTTCTCCCCGCTTCATGGTTTCTCCGCCTCAAAGACGCGCAAGAAGCGGTGCAGGGATGGCGGTCAAGCCACGGCGATCAATCCTCCTCTCCCGTTTACTAGATCATGTACCTGCGTCCACAAAAATTGCCTGCGAGGCAGGACCGCAGCGCACGACTGTGGTTGATCGTTGACGGCTCGACGCCCGTCCTCGGGAGCGGGTGCCAAAGTGCGGAAAGGGCGGCCGGGGCGCCGCAAGCTCAACTGCTTGTGGCCCCACTGTCCGGTGGCTTGAGCCTCTGCTCTGGGGAATAATAATGACGTTGTGCTTCACCATCTGATCTTCATGTCCACAACGTTTTTACATAGACTCTCTCTTTTTCAAGTCGTTCCTGGTCTGCATCTTCATTGCATGTCCCGATGAAATCTACGCTTTCGCCATATCACCACGTCTACTCTGTATTACGGATGGTTAAGTCGAACAGTCTTGATGCTGGTATCTGGGGAGCCTCACGGCCCGATCTCGGGGCATATCCGTCGACGTGATCTGCCGCGCTCATCACCGCAGATTTTCTGCACATCACGTTTTCTGAGGACTGATATGCTATTCTGGAGAGCCTGCTGCAGTGATCTTGAGCTGAAGCCTTTGTCACGAGCCATACGTTAATTCGTCGAACGCTACAGTACAGATCGTCTTTCTTAGTACTCCACTGTCGCATCTCAGTTGGTCTATGATTCTCAGTATTGAGGCTGAACCCTTCCGTGGAAGGTCGCCATATCTGAGTCTCGACAGCATTGCATGTATATTGTCACGACCAACTTCATCGGACCCTGCTCCTTGAAGTCGTGATACTACTGATAGGTGCCCCCTCTAGTCCCGAGTGAGGATCCACATGACACTCGCCTTCCCTCCCATCTCCTTCTGAACATGCGGGCAGCTATCGTTCCGCCCTGCTATGCGTTCACCTGCAGGCAATTTCTCGATTCTTAATTTGGCGCATAATACCATTCATCTAAAGACGCATCTAACTATTGTGTGGCCGTCGTCACAGCATCCTATTATCCATCCGGTACTTCCAACATGCAGCCCCTGCAGACCAAAACAGGAGACAGCCTGCGCGCCTTCGCGAATTTCAATTCCACAGCCGCCCTGCACGCCACACGCGCTTGACCTTCCACCCCTCAGCCCCGTACTCGAGCTCACCGCGGGGAGCTCAACTCAAGTAAACCGCATCTAGGCCAATTCGTCATTATTCCAGACTCCGGCGTCAAGCAACAACATCAAGCAACCCCCCCACCCGCTGCAGCCTTGTCAAAAATACGAGCCCGAGCTCCCCCCCCCGCATCCCAGACCCGGGAAATTAACCATAGCCTGCGCCTCACCTTCCCGCGCTCACCGCAGCTGAACCAGCCGCACCGCCCATGTACCGTACATACCCCTCTCCCTAAACACGCGTCCCGTCGCGCGGCTGCGTGGGAGCACCGACCGATGCGGTCCCCCTCAATGACGCGCCCGCGAGCAAATGGCATGGGCGTGCCTGCGCATGCTGGACCGATGGAGCCCCTTGTTGAACGTCGGTTCGTGATGCTTATGCAGGTAGGAAATACTTTCGACGCGAGACCGGTGACTAGCGCGTCGTACGTGGGGGGTTGTGTTGCGCGGCGCGTCGCTTTGTGACGCGACGAGGCTGAGGGATGAGGGAGGTTGAGCCGAGGGGGGCTCTGGTGTGACGGGTAGAGATGGATTGAGGGTGGAGTGGCTCGATGGTGTTGGACTCTGAGCTGAGTTGCTGTACTGCAGGCTTGGTAGAACTGGGTGAATACTGTTTGTGTTAGTTGTGAGGCTGATGTCTTGATTTTGCGAGTCTAGCCTTGGATACTCTAGAGATTTGCCTTCCTAGGAGATGATACTCCGATATGATCAGCGATCGTTTGTATTTTGGGGGAGCATGGTCTTCTCGTCACTGGTAATGGATATTTTGAAGAATTCAACCATGATACATGAGGCCCATCCAAACCTGTCAATTGATGTCCCCATCGCTAGGAGGCCCAAGGCGATGAACATCAATTTTATGAGAACAAGAATGCAATGTAGGAGTAGAGAGGAATTGGACCAGGTTGGGATCGGGAAAGCACCAGGAGTATCAACCCGAACTGAAGCGAGAATATACTCGACCTGTACAGCAGAGTTTCAGCATTCCAAGGGGATAAATGGATCAAGGGAATGCGGTCAACCGGTAATGTCTAGTGCATATAAGTGATAGGTATCTAATTCTAACGCAAGGTCTCATCGCCTATTCGTCTCAGCAGTTCATACGTGCGGTTCATGCGTTGGATAAAAAACAAGTGCTCCGCCCATCCAGTACCATATAAGGAAAACCATCTCATCACTCAGTTGGTGGGATGATCGTTGAAGTTGTGCAGGCTGATGTCTTGACACTCCCTCACCCGGACCTGCTTGTCCCCGTCCAGCTTCTTCTCTTCATCAGCGTCAATGACCGCCGAATGTCCGTTGGTCAGAGGAGCCACGACCCCGTTGCCATTCTCGGCCGGCACCACATTGCCCAGGTTGTCGACATCGCACCCGTTCAGCGCGATCGTAAGCTCCTTATCCCCGGCAGTGCCATGGACAACCGCACTCCGCGCTTGCTCTACCACCTTGGCCTTCTTGCGCGCACCTCGGATCTGCTCCAGGTGCTGGAAGTAGGCATCATCCACTGGCGTGACATATTTCCCACAGAAGACACCGACTTCGAAGCGCGTTGGACCAGCCGGTGTGTTAACCAGTGAAAGACAGGCCTCCTCCAAATCAGTCAACGTCTGATAGATGACAGCATCAGCGCCAATGACCTTGGCAATGTCGTTGGACGACCGGTGATGCGCAATCAACTCCGAGCTGGAGGCAAGGTCAATGCCATAGATATGGGCATTTCTAGCAACCGTCAGCACCACCCCGGAGATTCAGAACATGAGACTTACGTGATCGGCGGCGCACAACTCGTGAAAATGACCTTCTTAGCACCGGCCTCCCGGGCCATTTGAACGATTTCCCGGCTGGTGGTACCCCGCACGATACTGTCGTCCACGAGAAGGACATTCTTCCCAGCAAACTTCTTCGGCATAGCATTGAGCTTAGCCCGTACACCCTTCTGACGTGCCTTCTGGTTCGGCATGATGAACGTCCGGAATATATACCGGTTCTTGACGAAGCCTTGCACGTGCTCCTTGTTGAGTGCCCGGGCAACGCATTGGGCGCTCGTGATGCTGGTCTCAGGAATGGGCATAACCACATCGATGTCAGCAAGCAATTCCGGACCGAGCTCTTTTTCAATGGTCTCTGCCAGTTTGAACCCCATGTTGCGGCGAGCTTCGTCAACGTCGATGCCGTCAATAATAGTGTCCGGACGAGCAAAGTACACGTATTCAAAGATATCCGGGGAGTACGCAAGCTGCGGGTGAACTTGCTGAAACACCGGCTCCTTTCCCTTCTCGATAATCACGGCCTGGCCAGGCAAGATGTCGACAAAGGTTTTGTAGCCACACTGAACCAAGGCCACGGACTCGGATGCCATCATGTAGTCAGTTCCTGCTCCGGTTTCGGAAGGCTTCGAGCCGAGAACCATGGGACGGATGCCGTATGCATCACGGAAGCCGATAAGCCCAAACCCTGAACGGGTTAGTGGATATCCGATCAACCTCAGCTGCAATATCGCTTACCGGCAAGCATGGCGGTACATGCCCAACCACCCACGCAACGCTTGTACATTCGCCCGAGAGCGGCAAAGCAATCGCTTGCATTCACACGGGCCTTGCCGGTTTCATTGAGTTCGTTGGCAAAGATATTCAGCATGAGCTCGCTGTCGCTGTCGGTATTGATATGGCGATGAGCCTCCTTGTCCAGAAACCGGCGAAGCTCCGGGGCGTTGATCAAGTTGCCGTTATGCGTGAAGCAGATGCCATACGGACTATTGACGTAGAACGGCTGAGCTTCGGAGTTATTGCTGCTCCCCGCGGTCGGGTATCTCAAATGACCGAGGCCCATGAATCCGGGGAGATCGGCAACGCGAGAGCCGTCGTGGAAAACCTTGGATGCCATACCGTTTCCCTTGCACTGGTATATTCTACCACCAGCTCCGCTGGTGGCGATACCGCAAGCATCTTGCCCACGGTGCTGGAGGAGGTACAGCGCATCATGGATCTCGACCGCAGCTGGAGTGGCCGTATCGGCGTGGATAACCGCAATGATTCCACACATGGCGTTAACCTTAAGTATCAATCAACCTTTTCCTGTCGAGACCTATCAGCGAGAGGAACACTGAAAAACAATACATAATGGGGTGGGGCAAAAACGTGATCAGAATGGGTTTTCTCCGCAGCTTTGAGCTCGGAAGTCTAACATCTAAAAAAAGGTGGTATTCATCATAGAGAGGAGTGCTCATGGAGGTTTGCAGGACTTAAACTTACTCTGTTTCTTTCAAAAAATCTCACCGGGATCTGATAGGCTTCAACAAAACGGATATCGAACAGATGTTGCCGATGGCAGGATGCTTAACAATGCCGGATAGTGACGGGATGACAGGGAGGCAATGGCTAGAGGCGGTGGCAAGACATTGGTTAGGTGAAAAGCGAAATTATTTCTGGGAAACGTATACGTGGTGGCAACGGGGCCAGAGGTGGGGAAGGAGAGCAACGACATTGTTTGGGAGTTGCGATAGGATTTTTCGAAGGGTTTTAAGTGCTCGTGGAATCCGATCTTTGCCGACCAGGGGTAGGCTTTGCCGCAATGCCTGACAACTCCCGCCAAGCCCGTCGAACCGCAGACCCCGCAGCTCTTTTGGCCAGTGTCGTTGCTGTCTGTCAATCGACGGGGATGCATGGTGACATCGGAGTAGTATCATGCATGCACGGGACCTTAATGGCCTCTCTACATGAGGCGGGGTAGAGACTTCATGAGTCGGGCAGTTGTACATCACCGCTAAGTTGAGGCTAGGCTTCATATGGCACAGTTCTGATTCTCGGGAGTGTTCAGATCGTTGATGCGGCGATACTAGGCATGTGTCACATGTCCCAAATGGATCAAAGGCATCGTCAGGTTGGCTTGGTCATTAGCAATCCAGCCGTAGAGATGGACATCTCAAGTACGACACACACTGCCTACAGACGCGATATAGCGGGCCGTGACAAGTTGTCCCATTTTCTACGTTTTCATGACGTCCATGGTCATAACTCCCACGCCCGGGAGCACGACCCACAGGCGGACTTCACGAGACATGCTCCAGTAACTGAAAAAGAAGCACAACGCCGAATCCACCAGATGCCAGGCCAGTCCCTTAACGAGTCCGCGCTTGCACCTTCGGCGCCGCACCCTTCGCACCCTGCTTGCTCTGAATCCGCTGAGCCTGGCCCTTGGCAGCCGACGATGCCGTCTTAGCCTTCTCCGCCTTCTTCTTGCTCTCGAGAGCGGCCTTCTTGTCCTTGGACTCCTTGATGGCAGCCTGGCGAGCGGCGGCGCGAGCCTCGGGGCGCATGGAGCGGCGCTCCTTAATGACGTCGAGGGATGCACCGACGATGGCGCGCTGGTGCTTGACAGTGCGGCGCGTACGCTTCTTGGCGACTTCCTGCGTGGTTGTCAGAGGTGGTCGGATATGGCATTGCATTGCGGCACGCGGAGGCGGTGATGCCGGGACTTGTTATGAAGAGCCGGCAGCAGTCATTCCGCTAGATAGATGCTCCGCAGGATGGAAATGATGACACTAACCTCCGTCAGACCCTTCTTGTGCTGCCGCCGGTACAGCGTCGTCCAGGCAATGCGACGCGGGTTTTTGCGCTGGAGAAACAAGCTCTCGGTCTTGCCATTCTGGAAGCGGAAGATCTTGCTGTCCCCACGGACGTACAGCTTGCCCTGTGGTTGCGCGGTGACGTTAGCATTGTGTGCCAATATTTGCCAGCGCCGCGCTCGACAGCGGCTATATTCAGCGAGAGTGGGAACGGTATACCTTGCCAGGGTAGATCTTCTGCCCGCTGAAGGTGTCGTCGTAGGTCCTCATGGTGGCGGTGGGGTGGGTTGTCGACAGTGGTGTTGCGGTGTTCGTGAGTCGGAGTTGTTGTCACCAATTTGGGTGTGGGAGCCAAGGCTTCGCTAAACTGCGCTAGCCTCTTTCCGTCACCACCACCTTCCTGCGGGGAACTTCATGTCATCTGAACCTCCACCTCTGAGCTCATCTTTGCCTCCTCGTATGAATTCGCAGCTGCTAGAGGCCTCTATATGACGGATGTGCCGGAACCAGAGCGACACTCAACCGGCGATTACTATCCACATCACCTCCGGACAACATGCATCAGCACAACACGCTTAAACACAACATGCTCTAGAACTAGCAGCCTTCGTCCAAAATCTCAGACTGCTCAAGATTAAGATTACCGAATGCAATGCGAGCACTGTGCCATACCTAAGTACTCTATCTCGGCTGGGTGCATACGAACATTCTCACCCCCACCAAGAGATGGTGCGGGATGCCTGCGCAGCCCCCAATCACTGTGCCGCCTGTGGCTTCCAAGCCAAACCGAGTGCATTTATTGATCCAAGAAACTGTGGTAATTACGATCAGCCAGCAAGAGCATAATCAGCAAGTACGAGCGTTCATCGAGAGCATGTTCTACGTGCGCAGCATCTGCGTACGTGGTGCATATGTGCACGAGAATGAGCCTGGATAGCGACAGCAGCACCGGCGTAGCCGTAACACCAAATTTAGACGCAGCTGATCGACAAAACAGTTTTTTGGAGAGAGTTGCGCGCGGAGCAGGGAGGCTAGTCAGACGGGTGACAGCACTGAAGGCTCTGCACAGCCCCTCGAATTAGGCAGTTCGAAGCACTTGGTTCCTTCATTCCGACAGAGTCACCAATGAAATCAGCGTCTCCTTACGTTACTTGGGAAGGGTACAGATGGTCAAAGAAAACTTTCGCGTATCACAGACCGCCGTTGTCTCTGCACACCAGGTGGTGGCAACCCCTGATTGGTGAGGTCGCATCAGGGGCCCAGCCAGAACGGGATGATGTAAGTAAGTCGGTGGGATAGCCTTATCCCTACAAATGAGATCGCGTGGGCGCTGACACTACCCAAACGCCCCTCGAGTTACATATGTTGTGCAAGGAGATGTTTGTATTTCCTCCGGCAACCAGCGCTTGCGAACCCGCGTTGCGCCCTCGACTACCTCGAGTGCGACCGGGAAACCGCGAATAACTCATTCTTTCACCCACCCAAGCAACTCTTCCTTCTCCCCCCCACCTCTTTCTTCCGCACTAGCGGCGGATTGCGCATACTGATCATCGTTCATGATGTTGCTTGGCCGTTTGACGAGGAAGCAAGTCGCATTCCAAGCGCGCGTGAAATTCCTGCGCTAACCATCCTCAGCAACCTCATCGCGCTCGCGACGGCGCTCACCCTTCTTCTCACCATCCAGCTCTATCGATACTCCGGCAGCCCTGCGCAGGGAGCACAATCCTCGCCAAAATGGAAGGATTGGGGTATGATTGCAGACGAGCCTACAGAAACGCAACACACGCCACCAATCATCGAGCCGCCTATAGAGGAGAAAGAAAAGGAGAAGGAGACGGAGAAGCCCAAGTGCGAATCCGCCGCGATGACGAACCCGATCCCTGCGCTTAACATCACCATCACGGTCCCCAAAGACATGACCTTTGACCCAGCCGGCCCGCGCCCGGATCAGATAATCCTGTTGACAGCTAGCGACGGCGGAGGTCACAATGGCGGAATCGCGAACATAATGGAGCACACTGCGGACAATCGCAAGGAGTACTGTGCGCGACACGGGTACATCTACCACTTCGTCAACATCGCGCAGTTCGACATTGAGTGCGCGCACCCCGTGTGGAAGAAAATCCCCGCCATCGTGGACGCGTTCAATACCTACCCCGATGCGCAATGGGTCTTCTTCCTCGACCTCGATGCCATCATCATGAGCCCGGAGCGGGATCTCCACTCCTCGCTGTTGTCACAGAAGGGGATGCTGCAGTCGCTCAATCTCGGTGCGCAGTTTCTTGGCTTGGAGAGTGTGCGCCTTGGCCTGCACATGGACACGGAGCCGGACCTCGCCAATCTGGACCTGCTCATTGCGCAAGACCAGAACGGAATCAACGCCGGCAGCTTTTTCCTCCGAAGAAGCCACTTCACTCAGTGGCTGTTGGACATGTGGGTCGATCCATTTTTCTATCGCATGGATTGGTTTGGTCAGGAGCAACAAACTTTGGTAAATCGTCCAACGCTCGATGAAAAAGCCGCCTGCTAACTTATCAGCTCCACCTCATCGAGCACCACAAGACGCTTAGAGACCACCTGGGGCTCATCAAGCAGCGGGTGGCGAACGCATACCCCATCGGTCCGGAATATATGAAGTGGCAGGAAGGCGACTTGTTGGTGCATTTTGCTGGGTGCTGGGTAGACAGTTCGTGCCAGGAGCGATGGGCCGAATTCTGGAATAAGCGTGGCAGGGCGTAAAAATCTGGATGTGATACCACTCATCTGTAGGCGTTCGGGGTTCGAATGGGTATTGCCGTAATCGGGTACAGCATTTACATCACAACGTCAAATTAGACATCATCGACGAAGATCTCATCCATTCTAGAGAAGACTTGAGTGTGTGATCATTAGGGGAAAGCTCAAGAGTTGACAGGACAGGTACCCGCACATCCGACAGAGTTGTCCATGGTTCTTCGTGGCCTATTCTGGACGATCGGGTGACCAGTTCCTGGTTGCAGGAACGGACCGGTCGAGAAGATCCTGGTTCGGAAGAGAAATCATCTGTCTAACGATAATATCAGTCGCGTTGCCTCGCCTAAGTCATGAATGTCTAGCGAAAGGTTGGCGGTACGTACCTCCATCATGTAGGCGTAGAGTACCTGCCGCATGGCCGACCTGTCAGCAGCATCCGAGTAAAACCTTTTGTGTCGCCGATGTACACCTCAACAGGAAAATGATCACATTGAACGGCACAGAACGCATCAATATCATGCATACATTACTGCTTCCTACATCACACACTCTCCCCTACTTCTTGTTCAGCTCCTCTGACCTCGCGTGCAACTCTTCCTTGCTCGCTGGCTTGCCCAAGTTGTCACTGATGGCCGGGCCCTACAGCATCATCAGCAGCCAACCTCTAAGAGACCTTACTCAAACTCACCGGATGTGCCAGATGATCCATCGCACTTGCGAGCTTGCCCTTCCCACCAGATTCCTTGTCCTGGCCCTCCTGGTGCAGCGGGTGGGAAGAGGCGGTCGACTCGGGCGACTCCTTGGCGACCTTGTCGGTGAGGTCTTCGAGAGATGAACGTTAGTTGATGTTCTGCATGTTGGGACACGAGGCGTCGTGGGATCGGGGTGGGTTCAGAGTGATGCAGGGGCGGAACATACTGCTCTGGGAGCTGTCGGTAGGCAGGACAGGCATGTTGGTGCTTTGGACGGTGCTTGATGTTCTAAAGGTGAAGTCTTGACAGCGCTGAGAGTCTCAAGGCGTTGGAAATGATTTGTCGTGTGCTGTTTGTTGGTACTCAGGAAACCAGAGGTGCTGCCTTTCAGTTCATATGCCCATGGCGGAGTGATGACGTCGTTCCTCCAGACGAGGAAGGGACGTGCGGGGAAGGCCGTGTTTCAGCCTGCCCCGGTTGATGAGGGAACGTGACTTTGCTGACTCCAGACTCTCCTTCACAAGGGTGGCATCCATGGAGACTGAAGAAGTCAAGACATGTTGGCAGAGCACGAGTTCAAAGTCACGCAGAAAGCAGTGCATCTCACATAAAAACGCCTTTGCTTCGGCTGGTTACCACTCACTCCTCGCACGCCTTGACCGCCCATACAGTGCAGATCCATTTCGGAACCCAGTCAAGGGACCCAGAATCCCTGAAATCCCAAAGCCACACCCTCCTCTAGAGCGCAAAGCCTAGACACGCATGCCTAGTTCCCCATCCTACCCAAATTCAGTATCATGACTTCATGTTCCCGCCCTCCCGGTTGCCGCAGATACCTCGTCCATCCTCCCATCACAGACCCTAAAACGAAGAAAGGCACAAACGCACCGCCCACTTGCCCCATTAAGCTAGAGACCAAAAAAATTGAACGGGATCAAAATCTCGCACTTGGCCCTGCGCGCGGCTCTAAGGGAATTATTAAGGAGGAAGATAAGAGCAACGAAATTGCGACGTCCGTTCAAGGCCAAGCACACGAGAAAAGTGGAGCATTAAGTGAGTCCCGCACCTGGCTGGCCGATATCGCCGGCACCGCCAAAAAGAGACGGAGCGCCTGCCTCCTCCGTCCGCGCGTCCCGCACCCGACAACACCCGACACCATCAGAGCGGCGCGTAGGCGCAAGAGCTGGCACATGGCCTACTCACAACCCCCCGCCCTGCCACTCCACTATTCGTCTAGGCGCTGGTGTTGCTGGGAAGAGAACGCTCCCGGTCAGAGCGCCTGCCTCCACTGACCGGATCCCAAATCTAGCGTCGAAGAGACGCACGAAAAAGAAGCGAAATGGATATGTGGAACCACTTCTATGTTGCTGCTAGCAACGGGTATCCCCTCCAAAACGAAAGCTGGCAAGTTCGAGAGTGCCGGAAGAGACTGCTGCACCAACTCCAAACGCCGTGCTCTCGGAACAAAAAGGTCATCCGCGATCTAGGCATAAGCCCTCCTGTTGGCGAGAGGGAGCGAGAGCCCAAATTCAAATGCAACGCGACAGGCGGAAGCTCGTTGCCTAATGGATATGTACGGGGTAGTCGGATAATGCATCAAGTCATCCAAAAAGAGAGCCAGAAGAAAGGGCACCGTAGAATGCAAAATCCAGCTCAAAGGCTCATCGTCAACCACTCCCACTCTTGCGGGCCGGTACCTGGTCCAGAAACACCCTGACCCATGGCCCCCGGGAACACCTGATGCGTGCCAAGGGCCGACTGTTTCCCGTCCGGCTTTCGCGCTGGCGTCTTCCCGCTTGTGTCTTCGGCATCGCCCATGTCAAGGTCTTGTACGCCGCCCCTACTAGAGCGCTGCGGCCGCTTGGGCGCAACGGTGACGCCCCGTCCGGCTGACGAACCACTGCTGCCAGGAGCCTTTGGCGGGCCGGGCGCGATAGGCACGACGCTGCCCTTGCCCGCGGCAGCACCCGTCATGCCAGGCGTCGTTGCAGAGACAGAGCCCGTTACAGACTTGGGCGATTCCGATTCGTTGGCCGATTTCGTCGATGTCGGTGTTGTGACAGGTGCCTGAACTATGGAGTTCTTGCGGGAAGGCTTCTTCGACGAACGTGTAGAGCTTGCACCTACAGCCGCTACGCTACCGCTACCGCGATTACGTTTCTTGATAACGTCCGTCTTCAGCGACAGCGGCCGGACGACGCCGTGTAACTTAAGGAACAAACCGCAAGCGTTACACAACGGGTGGCCTTCGGGATTCCGCCGCCAAAGCGGGGTCGTCTGGGTGAAGCAGTTGGTGCACGTGGTTGGCTGTCCGTTCTGCTCGGTTTGTTTGCTACCGCCGGGGCTGGCCGGCCGTGACGGCGCAGCAGAACTGAACACCGATTCTGGAGGCGAATTGGGCGATGAATGCGAGTGGTGATGCATCCCGTGAAGGAGCCCCGGTGCATTTGGCGTTGACGCCGTACGCGGGATCTTCTGACGGCGAGGGTCGCTGCGATTGCGCAACTCACTCACTGATGCTGCTGAGCCGTGCGCGCGCCCCAGACTGCCGCCGCCCCACTCAGGTGGAGAAGGCACCATCTCCGTGCCGCCAATCGTCACGGTCTTCCGCGGTGGGCCTGCGGGGTATCGAGCGGGTGTAGGGTTGAACTGGTTGGAGAGGTTCGTCTCCCACTGGAAGCCTCCAGCCAAGTCGACCGACGGATCTTCGAGCGACTGGTACTCAGGCATCACCAGCGTCCGGTCCGCGAAGGCACCACCCTCTTCCTCCTCGTTCTCATCCGAATCACCAAATGTGAATACAGCATCGTGCTGCGACGCCGGTGGGTTGCCGATACATGTCGCATTGCTGTATTCGGGGTGAAGGACATGAGAAGGATTGACGACGCGGGACTGGGGAAAGCTCGACGCAGTAAAGTGGGGTACTGGACCGGTACTGGTGACAGCGCTGAAAATCTGGTCACTGTTGGGGTTGAAGATGTATTGCGGTTGCATCGAGTTCGACAGGTTAGTCGTGCGCTGCGGCGTGAATCCGTGGATGGCGTGCTGTCCTCCGTGGCGTTCAAAGTACATGTGCTCGCCTTCCGCGATGGGCTGCGGCGTCGAAACGGTGGACGGATATGCGGATCCAGGAGGTGAGTAGAAGTCGGTCGAGTTCAGCGATGAGGCCATGGAGGAAGCGTTGTAAATGGCAGTATGGCCACTGAAGTTGACATGGGGAGACGCAGATGGCGAAAAAGCAAAGTGTTGCTGGAACGGGCCAGCTGAGTTGATGATAGGGTCGCTTTCGAGGTTGAAGGTGTCCAGTGAAAAAGGAGCCTGGCTGTGCTGCGCAGGATGAGAATGGGAATAGTGCTGCTGTCCTTGATCGAGCGAATAGTTTCCCAGATTCGCCTCAGCATTGGGTTCGTTGGGGATGACCAGCCCGTTGACTGGAGGAACTTGAGGGGAAGCGTCTGCACGCCGCTTCGGGGGCTGAACTGCGCATTAGGAAGAGACTTGGTTTCACGGAAAAGATACACACCCTTCTTTCGTCGATGCTCGTCTTGCGCACGTGTCGTTGAACGTAGCCGAATTCCTCAGCCCGGCGCATGACGGGCTGCGCAACGGGAGCTGAAGCACGCGCGATGTGCATGTCGTCGCTAGCATGACTTGGCTTGCGGATGGGGATTGCAGAGGTGGCAGTTGGTGCCAGACGATCCGCAGACGGCGACGGCGAGAGGCCGGAGGGGGTGCCGATGGAAGTCGGCACGAGAAAGTCGTCGAGGTTCATGGGGTCGTTATTGGCTGTAGAGGTCGGCTGCGACATCCTGTTGGTCTGGCCCGAGGACTTTCTCAGCTGGGCGATGCCACTGGGCGCAGTGGACGGAGCGGAGGTCGGCTTTCGTTTGGACCTATCACGAACCAAATGGTTAGCACAACGGTCATCCAACAAGTCAAAACACTATAATCGACTCGAATGACGATTTCAACAGGGTCTCGACCAACCCTTTCCGTTCAAGTTCTAATCTCCGTAAGTTCATGGACATCATCCGCCAGGTCAAATTCTCCATACGCTCCGCGTTCGGCAACTGGGACTTCGCCCGACTGTACAGCTTCCACACCTGGGTCGCAAGCGGGTCGTTCCTTTGCATTTCCTCGGGATCGTCCAAGGAAAGGCCTCCGGCGCCATCTTTCCATACGGGAAAGTAGGACTCCTCCAGCACGCCCTTGCGCAGCGCGCCTTCCCGCGTCGAGAAATCCAGCGTGCCGTCTTGGGTGCTCGACGAGGTGAGCGACTGAACCGTGGACGAGGAGCCGGAGTAATCGTGGAAGTGGCGGGGGTGGTGGAATTGAGTCGAGGTGGTCGAGGGAGAGGATGGGGAAGGGAAGGCGGCGGAAGCGGAAGTATGATGAGGAGGGAAGGAGGAGAGATTCGAGAAGACGTGGGATGCGACGTCAAGATCGTCGGCAAAATGAGCAGTATGGCCGGTCGCGCCGCCTCCTCCACCTCCGCCTCCCCCACGTTCCCCATGGTGCGCCGCAGACATTAACGCAGGATGTGAAAACGGGAACGTCTGGGGTTGGACGCGCTGAGACATGTAGTTGGTCCTGCTAAATGCAGCAGCAGTGAGCGTGCGCTTCGCCCTTTTTTTCCGGGGCTGCTTTTTACTGCAGGTTAGGGAAATGTCAAAGGGCACAATTGCAGGTTGGCGTCTCGACGTTGCTTTCTTTTTTTCCGCCGCCGCCCACTCTTTCTCTCTCTCTCGCTCTCCCACCACTAGGCGAACAGGGAAGGGGAAGTGTATAGGGAAATAGAGGGAGGGGAAGGATTGGAGAAATTGGG
>ML996688.1:305959-538073 GCA_010356995.1 Trichodelitschia bisporula | reverse complement strand
GTGGGTGGTGGTGGTGGTGGTGGTGGTGGGTGTTTGCGTGGGTAGGTTGAGAGGCGTCGCCGGGGTTTGTGGGTGTGGGTGGTGGGGATGAAGTGCCGAGTGGTGGCCTGGTCGAGGACTTGGTGGACCGGGTGGATTAAACGGATGAGTAGGGTGCGGGGAAGACGCAAGGCGGGTAGGTGGGTAAGAAGTAGGAAAAGGGCAGAGTGGGCGGAGGCTTTGCGTGTATATATGAATGTAGATGGAGGAGCGGTTGCTCATAGAGGGGCAATTCGGGACGGGATGGAATCGGGGGATATTCTAGTTACTGTAGTGGTGGTAGTGGTGGTGGTAGTGGTGGTGGTAGTGGTTGATGTTGAGGACGCGCTTCGCTCGGAGCGGCGGGGCTTTGATTTGGTGCTAGTGTCGTGTGCGGCGTTGCGCTTGTAGGGTGGGGAAGGCTATTTCATTCGCTTGGACGGGATTGTCCTCTTGGGATTACTTTCGAAGGGTGTGGGTGGAGAGAGGGAGAGAGAGAGAGAGGGAGAGAGAGAGAGAGAGAGAGAGAGAGAGAGAGAGAGAGAGAGTATGGAAGAGAAAGTAGAGAGGGAGATGGAGTTAATGAACAGTGAATTGCTTTCTCTCTCTCTCTCTCTCTCTCGAGGAGAAGAAGAAGAAGAAGAAGAAGAAGAAGAAGAAGAATGAAGCTCAATGCTTTCGTGGTTTCGACGCTCTAGACGCTCAAAGCTCTACGGTGACGTGTTGCACGGGGGCTTTCATGGCTCGAACAGCTCCAATTCCTATGCACATGTCTCAAGGCAGGGAGCTCAAAGGGAAGTGAAGTCATGTGTTCGTCGACAACCACAAAATAAAAGGCACCCGAACGCCTGCTGCTAGTCCATTGGTGTTTAGATACACCCTCATTCACCGGCGTTGGTAGTAGTGTATCCACCTATCCCTACATCCGTAATCCCCATTCAACCACTAAATTAATTAAACATGGAGACGAGGCAATACAGTAGAGTAGAGTAGAGGGAGTGAAAGTGCAGAGGGGAGAGAAAAGCAGAGACGCGGCAGCCTTCGACTGGGATTGGGAGAGAGAAAAAGAGAGAGAGAGAGGAGGAGGGGAAGGGAAGGAACGAGGGAGGGGGAGTGAGAAGAGAGCCAGGGGGACGTGCACAGCAGCGGACCAGTTAGCGTGATGCAGCAGGGGTGGAGAGTGGGATGAAGAGTGGGGGTTCATCACCAAACACTTCCCTCGGCGGAAGGAGCATTGGAGGGGTCTTGCCTGCTCTTTGCCTGCAAGAGAGCACCGGCCGCACGCCTTCTCTAGCGCAGCCAGTCCGTCCGTGCCTGCCCTGCTCAGTTGCCCGCGCCTGCATATGGAAGGCTTGAACGTGCAGCCTGCAGCCTTGGCCTCCGTCTTTACGCTTTGTCTTCATACAACCAGAGCAGGAGCAACCGATGGGGAACGCTATGACGCATGTGCGGGTACTGCGATGAAAGACGACGGACATAACGATGCGAACGGAGATGCCACCATCCACCATCTTCACCACTAAAAGCACGCTGATCGCCACAACCCACCTCGGGTATAAAGGCAGCGAACAGATCATCGCCGCACCTCATCCGCACGGCGCACGTCAATGACGATGGTGGGGCAGCATGCCAAAATCCCACATCCGTTTGTAGCCGCCTTTGGCGCGTCATAACTAACCGTCTTCCGCATCTCTCTCCCTTGAAGTCTTCAGCCTTCAGCCCACCTTGCTTCATATGTCCTGCACTCTAGTTAGCATTGTCGCTAAAGTACGCGGCTATACACGACTACTTTGCTGCAGCCGACGCTTTCCTTTCACCCGATACCCGACTACGGGACCATCTACTTCCTACTTACCTTGGAATTGCTGTCATTCTGCTCATTCCTGTTAAGCGCAAAGCCGACTTCTTGTGTCTACGTGCGCAACGTACCGTAGTAGCATACTACGGTATGCCGCCAATGCCAATCGCCACGCGCCTCTTTAGTCTACTTCGTAGCTAGCGAGCGACCCCGCGTCTCTTGAGCTGAGGGGCGTGCAACCTTGATTTAAGCTCCAAACATGGCGCATCTAAGGGAGGGTGGGGCACGCCACGTCCGTGCCCTTTGCGGTACGCGCGTCTCCCACACAGCTTTCGGCTGTATCAGGTACTTGAGCATGCGACGCAGCTGCCCGCGCTTGCGTTCGCGCCGGCAAGTGCGCACATCTCCCCACGTCAACAATTAGGGTAATACCTCCCCCGCCCCCGGCAAGAACGGACCTACTCCGTACGCACATCGCAGGAAAAAAAAAGGCCGGCAACCACTACGACCCTGACTGCATAAAGTGCAGCTGCCTGAGTGGGTACACAGGCACAAATGGCCCCGTCGAGGCGCAACGCGGCGCGCGAGAACCGCTGCGCGAACAAGCCAATGGTCGCCCCGCGTCTAGGGTCCGGCACTTCAGCCTCTCGGCACCCCTCGCACCCTTCCTGAATTACCCGATCGACTGGAGCGCGCCAGACATGGACGATCCGGCGCCCACGCCTCGTTCGCTTCGTAAACCCCCCCAAATTCCTTCGGCACTTGGCTTTGCGACCTCCCGCGTGGTGCGCTCCAACCCGCAAGTGCAGCGCCGGACTCCACAAGCTTAGCCGGTGCACCGATGTTCCCCCCACCTCGGGAGTGAGCTTGAACGTTTCGAGCCCGGCATCAACGTCCGCCCAGTGCATCTTGAGTCATTCTCGTAGGCTGGGTTGTCTGTTGTGAGGAAGCCTTGCAGCATGGAACGAGCCACCTAGCCTCGCAGACCTGCTTTCCGGGCCTGGTTGACTCGAGCATTCCGCGCGTACCGCTGCTGCGGACCCCTCATCTGGCCCTGGGGATTGAGGCGTTGTGCTCGGACTCACTCGCATTTAAGGTTAGGCCGATCTGGGCATCCGTCCCTTGTGGGGAGTGGGGCCGTTTGACACGGCCTCGACTTGCGGGTGCCAATGGCCATAGAGCCTGCCGTGCCTGCTCTGCTTGCGACATGTTCCACGGTGCGCCAATGGATTGAAGTTCAGATCTTAGGTTCTACGGCTCAGATCTGACAAGAGTGTAACACCAAAATGACGTTCCGACGTCTTTGCCTTCTACTTGACCGCCGCACTGGTGATATAATAGCATTCAACGGCGGCCGAATTTCGGCTTTAGTTGCAACAGGCAACACGACATTGTCGCTCCGTACCAAGACCAGCCGGCAGCGCGGCGACAATAGACGTCCATCCAAAACGGCGAGAATAGGTTAAACATGTTCACTTACGCGTCATTCATCATGGCGCCAACCGCAGTCAACCTCCGGTCATCGGCCGTGGATACGTGGAGAGCGGGCCGCCGACAAGAGTGGGGAAGCTTCCGGAGGTCGTGCCGCGGGCATGCGCATTCGCCGTCTCCAGACCCTGAACGGGTCGAGGGTCCGCCTCCGCGTTGCACCACCTCAACGGACTCCACTCCTAACCCAAACCCTCAGCCCACCGACGTTCCGCTGGCGGGACGTTCCTGTAGCCCCCGTCTAGCCGCCGACCCATCATGAACGTGGAAATGCCGAAGTCGGCGACCTTTAAAAGACGGGACGTTGGGCACGATCGCCGGCCGTGAGCAGCTGGGGATCGCTGAGGTTAGAATAGCGACTGCATGGGAAGACTGCCGTGCGCAAACATCATCCCCTTTCAACACCGTTGCCCTTTGCTGGCCCTCCACAAGCGCGCCGGTCTGCAAAGTGGGATACATCTGGCCAGGTCTCACCCACGCACACCGCGAGGCGACGGGGAAAAGCGGGCAAACGGTGACTTGGGGGGATGCGCAAGGATGTCCAATCTCGGGGAGATGCGCGCATAGCCTAAGCTTACCGTCTTTAGCGGCAAGCGAAAAGGCTCGCCGCGAACGCTGGTCTCCATGTATTTCCGTTGCGCGTTGCAAATGATAATATGCCTCGAAACCTCGACGCAGTTTGCTTAGGGTCAGCATGCCGCCGGGGAGCGCACGGCCGAAACTGGGGGCGGCACAGCGTGTAGAAGGGTCCAGTCCCGCACGTGGCTTGTCTTGGCTCCTGCAGAACCCCCACGCTGGCGCAAGTGTGGTGGGGTGTGCTCACCATGTCTCGGGCTGCATGTCAGCGAGCCAGAAATGAGACTGGGATTAACCCCGGAGCCCGGTGTGCGCCACCCTGACGCGGAACCACCTCGGCATTGACCGGGTCACGCGAGAGTGCATCAAGGGCTGGAATATCTTTCTCTCTTGTCCGGCACCCATGGGAAACTCCCGCTGTTGTTTGAGCTTCCAGATTGATCCCTCTCCGTGGGGTAGAAGAGGGGGGCGGAAGGGGGTGCGGAAAAGGCGCGCGACAGGAACACGGATCGCCAAAAAGCGGTAAGGTTGAATGCCTGTTGCGCTTCGTTAGCACGGGCCTGCTAACGTTTGACGCTCGGGAGAAACGGGGATGTGAAAGCAGGGGAGTACTGTAAGATAGGGCGATCGTAAGTGGTTGTAAAGTGGAGAGCCCAAAGCGGAGGAGTGGAGACTGGAGGCGAACTGGAGGTTAACTGGGGGTGGGAGTTCGGTGGTTGAGCACCCGAACCACACGGGCCATGTCGGAGCAGGACGGGAAAGACGCTTGGGCCGAAACGCATCCCCTGCATGGCGTGGGATGGTCGTCCTTGGCGTGGGGGTCAACACTCTCGGATAGTCGGCCGTCCCCTCGGGTTCGCCTCGGCCCTTCCACAACCCCTCTTCACCCCTCCGAGAGGCCGGTCTGGACGGGGGAAGGGAAGGGGGGGGGCTTTCTCCACAGCGGCGAGCCAAGTCATCTTCTCTTTCTGTCCGATCGGTCGGGGGACCCGGCGATGCTGGCGCGGTGCTCGAGGTAGAGTGTAGCGAAAGTTGAACGGCCAGGTTCGAGGTGCCGCCAGCCCACCTTTTCCCGGCTTGCCGAAGATGCGAAACCTCGGGGTCGCCCTGGATCACCGACTCCCTCCTAATCGTGTGACGGAACGACATGATCCAGTTTCCGTCTTTTCGTTGTCGGTGGCGACACAAAGTGACTGATGACGACCGACAGCCATGTCCGAAAAGACGAGCAGGTTGCAAAACGTCGGGAAGTTGCACTGGGTGCGAGTGACTGGCACTTATATAATGTCCTTCCCAGGGGTTTGCAGGAGGCGGAGGGAAGTGATAACTTATCTCTGCCCTCTTCCGTCATTGCCCCCTCTCTGCCAATGAGCCGCCCACAACCCTCACACGTCTACCTCTGCCACAGCCCGAGCAGGGGCCCATATGGTACACCAGCCTGTTGGCAAAAACGCATCAAGGAGCCTACCGGGGCAGTCTCAGGCAGTTCTTATCAGCAACGCTGTATTTTTGCCTTTGAACCTTGCGAGTGAAAGCTTCGCACTGCTTTTGGAGATAAGACAGATTGATGGCTTGCTGCAATTGGCTGGCTGGCTTCCCTATTCGGGTCGGTACCTGCGTCGACAAAGATTGCGCCATTGACGGGCAAGGCGGCGAGACTGTTGACATTGAACACAGTGACATACCATTTTTAATTAAGCTCTCCTGTTTCCATTTTGGTCCTTCATACGATACAATTTCCACGCCCTATACCGTGTTTATGCGAGGCTGGAGATCTGTTTACTCGCAGGATACGTCGGGTTACTGGTAGAACCGCTACAATGTCACACCTAAAAGGCATGTTCCGTGATGTACCGATAAAGAGGCCGGGTTGAGCACGCGTATAACTTTCGGTTTCGGTACTCGGGCCGATATGCGGTTCGGCTCTTTGCTAATATCCGATCCGTGCTGCCTCGCCGTTCGCTCGTCATTTTAGTAGGTCATGATGAGATGGTGCGTACTGTGCTCTCCTTCACGGTACATGCTGCTGGTAGCGTATCAAGTAGTTGGAGGAGTGCGGTACCAGAGCTTAGAGAGATGAAGCCGACGGATTGTGCGATAAGATGCTGAGACGGCAATGGCTGCCGACGGAAGAGAGATGCTGATAAAAGGAAAGGCGACACGTGTGAGGGTTCAAATGCGAGAAATCCTCGGGCTTAGGGCTGATAGTAAAAGCACGATGAGATGGAAACCATGGCATTCAAAGGCTTTGACGTCTCTCAATCTGCACAGTTTGCAGAACCAGAGGGAGTGATGAGCAGATGTTGACTTCAACGCGAAGGTCTGGGATACCTTCTCCCTGGTAGCAGGACAGTACGACGTCGATACGCTCGGCAACTTGCAGAGGAAAGGGCCACCAGCCAGTCGCAGTCACTGCAGGCTTTTCGGCTTCATGCTTAAGGCCAACGACGGGTTTCGACCAAAGCGCTTCCTTCATTCCTCCCCTCTACCGGCCCTCGTGCCGATTCGTTCCGCATCCGATAAACGATATCCAGATGAACAATATCATCCACCCACTCCCCAGCATCCCCAATCGTGAGAGCACAGGCACGAAGCAGTTTCCAACGTCCTTCTCATCAGCAGTCTTCCGCGCCGCAAGACCCAACCAGCACGCGATATCGATGGCCCCCACGCGCGGACGACTATCATGCAGGAATGCCATGACAACCGAGGTCACATGGGAAGAGAAGCCACAATAGGCTCATCGCACAACGATACTAGTGGAAGGGCAAGTAAGAAACCTCAGTCGGGTAATCCGTACATGCCCTTCCACCCGTCTCGTATGGCAATGAGCCTATTGCGGCTTCCCGTCATATTTCCTCTCTTGTCATCGCATTCCTGGATAATGGTCTTGTTGGGGTGGGTTCATCGATGACGCGGGCTGGTTTGCCCTCCTGCCAGGTCTTGAAGAGATGTGCGTCGAAAACCACGAACTTGGCCGCTTGTTGTCTGGATTTTTCAAGCTGCCCTTATGAAGCCGCACATCGACAAAAATGCCCCGTAGTCCGACCTTTCCATCAACTGCCTGCCCATGGTCCTACGAGCCGGGCTCGCGCCTCACCTCCGCCTGCGCCGCACCATTAACCGTCTCCTCACCAAGCACCTTGCTGGCGGCCATAAACCTGCGCCCATCAGCCGCGTCCCGTCCTCACCGTCTTGCAACTCACATAGCGCCCGCATACCCTCCCAGTCCACGCATGCTCTCCGCCTGTACCGCCGTCATCCTAAGCAGATTCTCGAGGTCCGATACGTGCGCCGTCAGCTGCGCGAGCTGGCTGTGGAGGTGGGAGAGTTGGCGCGGTTTTTGCGAGGGAAGCGTGCTGAGGCGCGAGGTTGCGTTGCTTTGTGGGCGCGCGGATTGCGACATTGTGGTGCGGTGGTTTGGGTGTTAGGCTGGTGGTGGTGTTGTGGGATGACGTCGGGGTTGGGAGTGCAGTGGAGGTGAGGTCGCGATTGTAAACACCGCGGTCCCTGTCAACGCACGTGACTGGGGGTTTTCCGGGTTGACCGCGCGGCCAACGTCGTCTGTCAATTTTGGTGAGATTTCTGGAGCGGAGGCGCGACGATGTCGTCTAATTCTTTTCGCCGGATTGCATTGACTGGTGGAGTTGCGTCTATTACGGCATTGGGTGCGTGGTACGGCGCTGGACTGAAAACTCAGAAGCAAGTCCAACAGGTACATCTAAACTCCGCTTTTTTTTGCCAGCTGCTTATGGATGCATCCTAGGTCGTTGAACGGAAGTCAGCTGAGAGTGCTGAGGACCGGCTCGCCCGTCTGGAAGCTGCGAGGGCGCGATTGATGTCTCAAAAAGCTGAGCTGGAAAAGAAGATTGCCGATATTCGTCGAAAGTCTTCCACGGAAGGAAATGGCTCCTCTCCTTGAAGTTGCGAGATGGAGAGTTTGGGCCTGACGGCAGTATGTACGGCTGGCCGAAAAGCCCTCGGCCTCCCTTCCGGCATCGTTTGTCCGTTGCGGCTTGGTGGCTGAACGAGATTCAAGTCAACAAGGGAGATCGGTGGTAAGCTTAACGCCCAACATCCATCCATGTCAAAATATTGACATGCCAGAGGTCATTCCGCGGCCATCTCAATCCTACGAGTACTTCAGACGAGCTCGTCGGAGCAGTCGGATCAAGAGAGGAATCAAGCTTCAGACACGATGCGGCACAGCACGCGCTAGAAAAAGACGAAGGGAGGCATTGGATTTGATACTCTATGCATTGGCCATCTACATTATCGGACCTCTCCAAACGCTGTAATAGTTCGTAGTCACCTACTGTCAAGCCAGCACCTTATCCATCCACCGTGCGAGGTCGCGTATGATAAGCCCGCATTTCTGTCGTTAGAAGCGGCTTTCACGCCCTGCGAGCTTCGTCGTTGCCTCAATCCGATAACAACGGCCTTAGCGACTGCTAAATCGCCGCCAACTTCAAGCCACGGGTCATCGTTGCCGGGATGTACACGTACCCGCTGAGCAAGCACACTCCTACGCAAAAGTGTTACGCGGGCGTCGGCAGCAGACAGGCCCGTGTTCCCCATGACCAGCGATTGAAGTGCTCTTTGCCAGAATCCGGTGATTCCTTAAGAACCCATCGACCTTCGGCGGGCCTCCATGTAGTCCGGACCAAGCTGGGAGCTGCGTGCATCCCTTGATTCCCGTGGAGACTCTTCAGCATTTTCAGCCGGATCCCCTGAAGTGACGTCCTGGACGGCCATCTTTCAAGCGCGGGCAGCCGTCCGAAAGTCTGGTCATCGGCAGATGTCGACCGGCGCGGTCGTGGAGGATGCCGTATCCCTTTCTGCCAATGACTGGGGCACCACGGGCAGACATACCTCCCTAGAAGTCGAACTCGGCATTGTGCCCGGTGGTATGCCGTGAGGAGATGAATATCGTCTCTTCACACCTTGGTCTGCAGGCATGGCTGCAATGTTGTGATAGCTCCTTGCCGCAATGCCCAGAGCTCTGAGAAGCTGATTGAAATCCCAGTATCAGACGATGAACACCTGGCGAGGCAGACATGCTGATGTTTTACCAGTTGCCTTGCTGCACCATTGCCGCCTGCTAGAAGGGCTGAAGGGCGTCCTTAGTATTTCCATGAGCCTCCCATTTGCTCCATCTAAGACCTGGAGTGGTGGAAGCATCACCACGCCACGTGTGCACAACAACGACGCATGATTCAATGTAAAACGAAAAGACAAAGGACAAGGAAAGTCAGCGGCGGAAGCGCTTTAGAATAAATACAATGCCCTTCAAGTATGCTCCTTCCTGAGTAGCAATGCTTCTGCCATATGTCCACATCATGGAGAGTAATATACCCAAAGACAAGTTGACCAGTAACTGCTTTCATCCGCACTTCCACAGATATCCCTTCTCTACCCTCTTCTGCGTAAAATTGAACTGAGAGTTCAAAAAGGCCATATGAACTCAACCATACGGGCAAAGAAGAGCCTCAGTGACGACGCCGTTCTCCTTTGTCTGGACTGCATCCTCGAAAGGCGATCAGAATTCGTCACTTCTTCATTCCTGGAGGAGCTTGAGTGGCCCCTGGATTAATGCCATGCCTCAGAGAAGCTCAAGTCGATACACTCGCCTCTCGTTGTAGATATCTTGTATGCTGATAAAATAATCAGGTGCCCAATCGGCTGCTATTGCAGTCTTGATTGCACGGAATATCTGTTTTCGCATCGCTTATACCCAACTCACTCGAATCCCGCACAGCTCACGTTCCTCACTACCATCCTCAAAACCCCTTTATACCGCACTCATAAGCACTCACAGGCACTCACTACCCGAATCACAACCCCCTGTACCGCACTCAAAGGCACTCATAGGCATTCACTACCCGACTCACAAATCTCCCACATCTACGGTATGTAAGGCAAGCAATAACTCCGTAAATGTTACTCCCCGTACCTCATCCTTCGACCGCATCGACCGCAAGAACGCGAGACCCGCAAGAACCGCAAGACCCGCAAGAATGGAAGCCTCTACTCCCCAAGTCAGCCTCGCGCAGGCCATGAAGATCAGCAATAGCTACATCGCAGATTTCCGCTTCGCGCTCGAACTAATGGAGAAGAAGATAGACGATCTCGGGGAGAAAAGAGGTCCGGAGCGTTCGCTGGAGAGAAGTATTAAGAAGTGGGGCCTCTCCGCGAAGCTCCATGAGTCATTCGAAGAGGCGCTCGACTATCTCGAGGCCTTTGAGAAGCAGCTAAATGCAGACCTGTCCACTTACCTTGACGGCGAGATGGGTCCGGCTGAGCACGCCGCGATAGTTCATAAGTTTACTTCGAGATATGAGGAGCTCGCTGCAGCCCTCGCGGGCCTCACCAAGCAATGGGCCGAGGTCGGTGCGAAGCTCACTCGGACCTAATGGAGCTCGGACGAACGTTTGCGTGGTAATTGATAATTTGAAAAGAACAATGACCCCTCTGTGATTATTCCCTGTGGCTGCAGCCTTCCTTGACAGTATATACTCTGTGACTGCAGTCGCCCTCAACGGTATCCCCTCTTACCATCCATATTTTCTCTGAGGGCATAACAGGCGTTGAATGAAGGCTTAAGATTAGTTTATGCCATGAAGAAAAGAAGTACGGTACGAAGAGAAAGTAAACTGTGAAGCCAGTGACCCTAGTTCTAGACCACTCCGTCAGCACATGGGACCTCCAAATACCCCGCAACCCCATACTTGATGCTCACAGCTCCCAAGAGAAGCTCCTTAAGTCCAACACAAAGCGAATCCTAATCCCTTATCGGGATCAAGAAATCTCTACTCCCTCCGCCTTTCTCACCATCAACCCAACCAGCTCAGCTCCACCACCAACAAGAACCTCAACCTCCCCTAACCCCGCAGCGATCTCCACGCGCTGATACCTGACGCAGATCGAGGGACCTACCCCGCCCCCACGCCAACTCCGCACCCCGCACCCACGAACCAACCAGCACAACCAACCAACCACGTACAAGCGCGGTGCGACGCCGCAAAGCTTGCCTTGACGTCCGGCGGGTGTTCAGCCTTGCTGTGACATGTATACTAGTAGTGCGGTTCTGAGGTGGAAGGGCATTAGGACATATGATCTTTTGGCCCCAGTTCAGGGTCGAAGGGTGTGAAGTTCGTGGGGAACAGCCCCTGGGTCTGGTGTTGAAATGCTGGGTACGGGTCAGAGGCGTGACACGACACGCCAAACCGATGTCGGAGCTTGTCGGACGGAGAGAAAAGCGAGCTGCTTCAGTCTACGGGAATTACAAAGGACAAGGCAGACACGGAGACGAAATATTACAAGAATCACAGCGCTAAAGGTAAAGGGAGCCTACACTGGCTCAGAGATCGCTACGCTAGCTGCCGGCTAAGTACAGTTGACATTAAAGCTTAACGCGCAGCCACCACCCAGACGCCGCGAAACATAGCAAAGAATTCCACACCGCGCCTCGCTTGCAATCCAGAGGAACCCCTTGAATGACGCCGTCGCTGATACGTCTAAAGCCGAGGACGAGAACGCTAACAACCCGTCCTTTGTAACGCCAGTGTTGAACATACCGTACCACAATTTGCTCCTCTTCTAGAACTTCACTTTCGGCTGCTGAGTCGTTGAGACTGCTACTCGCCTTTGGCGCCTGCTTGACCATGTGGATGCATAGTGGCAAGAGCATTCCCAAGAGCATCGACGGTCGGGTAACGCGCACGACGCTCGAGGTCGTCAAGCGGGATGTTGGAGCGAATGTACCTAGGCCAGTTAACATCTACTTGTAAACGAGCTTGATATGGCAAATACTTACTTTTGTGACTGATCCTCACGCGCATCGTAGTCCCACGAAGTGAAGCGCCCCACCTTCAGCGCGCTCCAGCACAGACGGCGTTGGCGCTGCGACTGTAACACCGTCTCGTGGATAGCTTTGAGATCCCACTTGCGGGAAGTCTCCTCAGCGAACGCGGCAGCCACGGCAGCGATAGCGGGATCGGTCGACGTTGCGAGGTTGACGAGCTCGTCCGGGTCAGAGACAAGATCGAACAGCATCGGCGCGTCGACCAATGAGGACGTGTACTTGTAGCGACCGCGGCGGATCATGATCACTGGTGAAATGGAACCTTCGCCCATGTATTCGCCGAACACTTCGTCGACGAGCCGCGCGCCCATCAGTGCTGGGTACAGGCTCTTGCCGTCGAGCGGCAGTTTTAGGTCCAGGCGTCCACCGACGAGATCGACAAGCGTTGGAAGAAGGTCCATAGTCGACACCGACTCCGGTACGCGACGAGGCGCGAAGCGCGGGGGGTAGTTGACAATAAGAGGGACGCGAGCGGAGTTCTCGAACCACGCCATCTTATACCACAATCCACGCTCGCCGAGCATATCGCCATGGTCGCCGGAGAAAATGACAATGGTGTTGCGGTCCAGCTTACATTCCTTGAGGGTTGACAGCAGTCTGCCAATCTGATCATCAACGTAGGAGCAGGCTCCATAGTAGGCACGACGGGCTCGCAGGATGGCCTCATCCGGGACAGGTTTGTCCCACAAGTCGATACACTTGAGGAGGCGCTGCGAGTGAGTGTCTTGCTCGTCCTGTGGAACAGTGACCTTTGGCAGAGGGATGTCGACGCCTTCGTACTGCTCCCAGTACTTGTGAGAGATGGCATATGGATCATGGGGGTGCGTCAATGAGACCGTCAGGCAGAAGGGACGCTGCGCGTCGCCCTGACGTACGTAGTCGTACAGATACTGGGTGCTCTAGCCATACAGTTAGCGGTCGTACAAGCGATGGAAGTACGTTTCACTCACCCGGAACATGACCTCTTCATCGTAATCCAGCTGATTGGAGCGCACGCACGGCCCGGCCTGGAGCACCGAGGACATGTTGTGATACCACTCCAGGCGTTGATCCGCATCATCCCAGTTTACCGCCCAGCCAAAGTCTCCGGGGTAGATATCTGAAGTCAGCCGGTTCTCAAACCCGTGCAGTTGATCCGGTCCGATGAAGTGCATCTTTCCAGCGAGGGTGGTCTCGTAGCCTTCCTTCCGAAGGTGGTGGGCATACGTAGGGATGTCCGCGTTCAGATGGGAGGCATTGTCGTATGCGCCGATCTTCGATGGCAGCTTCCCGCTTACCATGCAGAAACGAGAAGGAGCGCATAGGGGAGAGTTCGAATATGCATTCTCGAAGACCACGCCAGTTTCAGCGAGTTTGTCGATGTTCGGTGTCTGGACCAGTGAATTCGGATCGTGGATCTTGAGAACAGGCGCCGCAAGCTGATCAGCCATGATATAGAGGATGTTAGGCTTCACAACTTCCAACGGTGGATGACCATTGGCGGATCCCGCGAAAACGCCATCGAGGAACTGCGCTTGTTCACCAATTGGACTCTCAGCGTGGGGAGCCATCTTTATCGGAGGGATTTGCGATGCTCGTGGATGTGCGGGTGTGACGTTGAACTTATATGCAGGTGCACGCGACCACCACGCTTCAAGGGAAGTAGCTACCCTCTTGCAGATGCAGGTACGAACTAGGCCCCAACCGCCTAAATGATGACACACTAGGAAGGCGGTGGACCCTTCAGAAATCAATGGGTGGAAACTCTTTGGCAGAACCGAAGTTGAAGAAACTCTTTGGAGAAAAAGCAACGAAAAGAAATGCAGGAACCTTCTTTGCGGCTGAATTAAGTACTCAAGCCACCTCCAAGGATTTATGTACTTGCCGGGTCGGCAGAGGGAGAGAGCTTAGCCAAGAACCGGATCTCTGATTGCGATTGCGATGGCGACTACCATTGAGGACGATGGCGCAATTTGACGTGCTGCTGAGATGGTTTAGCAAGACGAATGTAACACGTGATGGCAATGACGAGGTTATCGACAATGCAAGTGGCAAGTGATCAGTGATGATGACTGCTGAGAAACGGGATGAGAGGAGTCGAGCCGTGTCTACCCCGTATATTTTTGGTGGGGAAGTATGGTACGCCAGCAAGGAGTTCAGAAGTGGGGAAGTGTGGGAAAGGAGGACAAAAGTGGACAGACCACGACTTCAAATGTGTGGGGAGGAGGTCATGGGAGAGGAACGGGAATAGTTGAGATAGTAGTGAATCCGTGGCTCCATAAATCGATAAAATGTGGAGTGGGACACCAGACAGCATGCACCAACATCAACGTCTTTATCATGTCAGTCCCTCGCTTAGAATTCTAGATTGGCTGCATCTACTGCACACTAACAAATTTATCCGGCTAAAATCCCCTTCAAATCTCAACATCCATCTCCAGCAATCTCAACATCTTCACTGCACTCCTGTCGGGTAGTCCGCGGAGCATTGGGTCTCGTCCAGTCTTCTGCGGCAGCAGACATCTTCTTGACACTTCAACCTCAATGTCCCCCCAATGACTTCCCTTGCATCCTCATCTCGGACTACACTCCGGTCCGGGCCATCCCCGTCTGCTCCCCGCCTACTCCCGGGTGGCCAGCCCCGTCACCGCTTCCTCCCCGATGGCGGCATCGCTCATCAGCAAGCAAGCTTTCCCTATCGTACGGTATCTCCGCTCTCGATAAAGCATGCGAAGGACGATAATGCGGGGTAAGGTGGCACGAAATAGCGACTCCTCACCGCCCTATCATCCCTCATGTACACCACCTTCTTGCATCTGGTGTGCGCCTGCGCCGCCGGCTCTTTTTCGTCATGTGCGGCCACGACGACGTGGTGTCGGTATCCGTTATCTCGTCGATGAGCGTGTCTGCCACCGGACCCTTGGGCACTACCTCGTTCCGCGGCTTCTTCTTCGCGCCCTCGCGCCATCCCATGCCACGGTGATGAGCCATCATGTGCTTCGCTGCTGCTTCAGGAGCCCACACGCCACACTTGCTCTTGCGCCACCCTGCTTTGGAGTACCAGTCCTCCTGCGGCTCTGCGCCAGGGATCCACATGCCGGATGCAGATCGTGGGTTGTGGTCGCTTTCAATGTCCCGTCGTCTGACTGCTTCCTCCCGCTCGTCATGTCTAGATCGACACTTTGTCAAGACCACTGACTCGTCCATGCAAAATATGAATACCGACTCATCGTCGGCGGACCGCTTCTTCGGTGCAAAGTCAAAGGTGCTTCGATTCAGAACGTCGACGAGCAGTTTGCCCTAAGTGCCGTTAGCACGCCAAGAGAATGCTGCCGGACATATCACTCACCAGTCGACCATTACCCATACACGATGCTTCGTCTGTCATGATTGCTTGATCTCTCTGATCCCATATCTGAGAGCTTGGGAGCAATCTATTCATACATATATCCTAATGGATGGCCCCCCACCAACCCAGTTCCCTGTTTCGCTCCTCTGCGGCTTCATCCGGATGGCCTGCAGAAGTGGCATAGGGCTGTGTATCCACGCGACGCCCCTTACCGTAAGCTCCACCGACGCCCTCTCATGCAGGCCTAAGATCGACACCTGCACGATGAACCCGATCGGGCCTCCAACTCGTCTGCGAGGGCGGTGATTCAGCATTGACCTGACCACTCCCGCTGACCACCCTGCTTACGACAACGAAAGAAGAAACGCATTTCATCAGAGCGAAAACTGTCCTCGAAGACTTATACCTGACCTCGAGGCCCCACGCCAAAGTAAACGCCGAGCGTCGCACCGCCTTAAACCTAGCCCCGGCTTTGAGCCTCGTACAGCCTACGCAGCCAGCACGATCGCCCCCCCCCCCTCCCGGCTTGGTCGTTCCACAGCGCTCGAGAAAGAAATCGGCGGGCTTGCTTGCTTGCCTTGCTGGGAGCGTCCGTGCGCAAACCTCGAACGCCGTGAACAAGAAAGGGCGCAAAAAGCGAGGCTGCTGATGCTGTACCTCGTGAACGCGCGCTTTCCATTTGCCCGTGAGTCTGGCGTCAGCTGCGTGGGCATTTTGGCGCGCTGAGGTGGACCCAATGCGCGTCCGCCGCTGCTGGATTGGGCGAAACATGCCTTTTTTTTCAATGGTGACTCTGATACGTGTGTGCTTTGCACGTGTACGCGAAACTCGGCTGATGGCCGTCGACTGGAATGTGACTGCGCGCCTCTGCACCGGCGGTGCTTGTGCGAGGGATCGGCATCAGTGGCGCGAGTGCCTGATAAGCGGAGGTTGCTCCTAAGGTCCGGAGTATCAACTTGCTCCGAGGAGATCCATGTAAACCCGAGCCTGTACGGATTCTGTGCGTCCTTTCTCCGCATTCTTTCCTTGCTGGCCTGAAACGGCGAACACCGTACCTTGGTTTGGTTTGGCGTTTGCTCCACCGCCTTATCACGGCCTGGTAATAAGATGGGGATAACTGCACATCCGAGCGTGATTGGGCCGGGGCTGACGCCAGACGTGCCGAAGGGAGATGGTGTGCAGCAGACAGCCATCTAAACTTGGAAAGTCCAGGAATGCCCGGGTCATCGACACAACGCCATCCAGCTCTTTCCATTCCACCATTCTCCACCAAACGTCAACCCTTCACATCCATAACAGGAATCGGACCGTCAGTCTCATCGCGCGGGCGCCGCGGATCCCCCAGATTACTCAACGCAGTTTCGACCAGTTGCTGGATCCATGGTCTGACCATTGCAGATCGCAGCCTTGCAGTGGCGCGTCTAGGGCGCCTGCACGTCGCCCGATGCGGCGGGACGCGCCTGAAACGGCTAAGCCACATCTGACCCCGCAGATATCACGACCTCACAGCTGAGAGGGGACGACGTTGCACGGCGTCACTTTGTTGTCTCCCGCCTGATGGCAGCGCGTCTTTCATTCTCCATCCAGCAAACCGCATAATCTTCGCTTACACAGCCTGATTGTGATCCATATCCTACAGTTGAACGGTCACCGCCGTCCCACTACACGTTGAACGCTAAACACAACTTTTCCCTTTCCCTTTCCCTTTCCCTTTCCATTTTCCCGTTTCCCGTTTCCCGTTTTCCATCCGAACTCCAACCAAAAAGCAAGGAAGAACTATACCTCCTCCCTTCTCCTCACCCCCTCCTTCTCCCTAAACTCGCTCTCAGTATCGCTCACAACCCCGCTACTCCCAAGCCCCGGCTTAACCTCCACATGCTCAGAGCTCAGCTTCACCTTACTAATCCCAAAACTCGCAAGCAGCCCAATCCCACTAACAACAGTAAACAAGATCCACATCTTCGCCATACTCCCCGTCTTAACACTCCTCACCAACTCATCCTGCACATCCGTCAGCCTGGCCGGGGCCTCAGCAATCGCCCCTCCCCGCGCCAGCGCCTCCACAATGCTCTCCCCAATCCCCGCCTCCCTCAGCCGGTCAAACTGTCTCTCCATCTGGCTCTGGAACACAACCTGCCCCAGCACAACCCCCACCGCCCCACTCAACATGCGGACGAAACCAAACGTCGCCGTACCCAGCGCGACATCAGCAGGCGGCAAGCGCGTCTGCAGCGCAATCAGCGGCGCCATGAAATTCGGCCCAAACCCAATGCCCACGAGGACGAGGAACGGGATCACGCGGCTCCAGTCCAGGTGCGGCGGGAGCATGATGAACAGCCCGAGGCCGAGCGTCATCAGCGCCATGCCCCCGCGGAGAAGTTCCAGGTACCGGCCCGTCTTCTGCATGATCCACCCAGCGCTGGCACTGAAGATGGAGAGCGGGATCGCGAGCGCGAGCATCCAAGTCCCGCTCTGTAGAGGCGACGCCGCGAGTACGGACTGGAAGTACAGCGGGAGGAAGTAGGCGACGGAGTTGAAGACCAGGGCGTCGGTGGCGCAGACGGCGAGCGCGGCGAGGTTGGAGCGGTGCGCGAAGATGGAGAAGGGCATGATGGGGCTGGGAGAGAGTTTGAATTGCGCGGCGAAGAAGAGCGCGAATGTCAGTGCGCTGAAGACGAGTAGGCAGACGACTGTTGCGCTGGACCAGGCGTACGTCACGCCGCCGAATTGCAGGCCGAGCAGGAGCATTACTGTTGCGCCGGCCATGGTGAAGGCGCCAAGCCAGTCGATGGAGCGGAGCCCGGCCATGAGGGGCACCTTGGGTGTGTGGATGTCGAGGAAGAAGAGTAGGACGAGCGCTGCCATGCCGTCGGCCGGGACTGCGGAATTAGCTTGATGGTTTTTTTTTTGGGGGGGGGGGGGGGGGGGGGGGGGGGGGGGGGGGGGGGGGGGGGGGGGGGGGGGGGGGGGGGGGGGGGGGGGGGGGGGGGGTGGGGTGAGGTTTACGGTTAATCCAGAAGCACCATCGCCAGCTCAACTTCTCGGTGAACGCGCCGCCGAGCACAGGGCCCAGTGACGAGGCGATGGCCCACACGGCGCCCACGATGCCGAGATACAAGCCGCGGTCACTGGATCGTCAGCCTTGCAGCCCTAAGTAAAACGAGAAAAGACTCAACCAACCGGATGCTGAAAATATCACTAATGCAAATGTTCACCAGAATCACAATGCCCCCACCCCCAAGACCCTGCACCGCGCGCCCGGCAATCAACATGGCCAACCCGGTCGCCAGGGCGCTAACCAAACTCCCAACCAAGAATACACCATTCGCAATCAGCAACACCGGTTTCCGGCCCCAGACATCTGAGATCTTGCCCCAGAACGGCACGCTCGCCGCGTTGGTTAGCAGGTATGACGATCCAATCCATGCGTATCCGGCGTCCGTGATATGGAACTGCGCTGCTATCGTCGGCAGTGCCGTGGTGATGAGCACTGTGTCAAGCGCGGCGAGGAACACACTGAGACATAGCGCGGCGACAAGCGCGAGGGTTGCGGCTTTGGACCGGCGCGGTGTGGGCGAAGGCGAGGCCGGACGAGATGTGGGCGCGCTGCTGAGTGGCGTGAGGTTTGAGGGCGAGGTCGTCGTCGGCGTCGACATGCTAGCCGTTTCCTTCTCCATGATCGCAGGTGGGGATGTGGCAACGCGGTTACCGCTCAGAGAATATTCGAGTCCTTGTGGATACGGACTAAAGTCCAGCGGCGGCAACAGCAGCAATCGCGCGGCTTATCCCTCTGCGCGCGAACGGGAGCGGCAGAAGATTGGCAGGGCTCGTTTAACGCAAAAATTGCGTGCCGCGTCCAATATCCAGGATCCGAAGGCAGGATCCGAAGGGTGATCAGAGAAAGACAGATTGAGGGCTAACCAGCGAGTCTTAATGAGCCCGGTCCCTGCTTTTGAACGCCGTTTTCCGCTGGAAGAACAAAATGCGGGGGGAACGGGAGGAGACGCAGTGGCCACCCGCAAGCCAGATATATGACCGCCGGCCCTAGGCGCGCCGCGCCGGGCGCACACCTCCGACATGGCGCGGCTACCGTCCGATCCTTCTGCGGGACAGTGCGGAGTGTGGGGCGGATGGCGGGCCTGGATTCCTCTATTGAGAGCGTGTGGTTTGCGAACGTGTGGTGTGGGCGGGTGTGCGAGACATCTGACGTCCGGCTTGAGCTGACGTTTCCTGTTGGGAAAGCAAAACACGGACCCAGCTGGGAGTGCAAAACATGGTCTCGCCGCGTCTCGCCTCGCTTTGCACGGCTTGTGGGACGCAGGGAACGGTTGCGCGGTGGCTCAACAACGTCGACAGGACAGCTGAAGCGGGCGGTGGGTCGCCTATCCGTATGCGCTAATGGAGGGAGAATGGCAGCATGACGAGGCGGTGGGACATACCGTAGGATACCGCAGCCCAACCAGACTCGTTGCCCGCCCTTGACCAATGCCAATTGGCTCGACCACAGACGTCAATTGCGGGCGCACACCTGCAGTGAGGTACACAACATAACGCGGATCGGAGGCGGCGCGGGCGGGGATCGGGGATGCGGGGCGGTTACACACCTGCGGGAGAGAGAGTGAACGGGAAGGATCGATACCCGGTAAGTATGGGGATGCTGAAACCAGTCTGAAGGCTGTGTTGTTGTGTTTACATGAAGAACGAGCGACTCAACGTCCATTTGCGTACTGTGTGCGGCGAGGCTTCCTGTGTTTGACACATGGACTGATGGACGCGGGGAAGTGAGTGTGGATGCAAATATGGGACCCGGCCCGCGCGCCGCGCGCTTGACAGCTCTTCTGGGCGCGCCTCGCCGCCTCTTCCTACCCTGTCGCCGTAGCCCGTGGGGATTGGAGGTCGTATGTGATCGGCACGGGCTGGCTTCCGGATATTGGGCGCGACACATATGTATCCAGCCCGCCCTTGAAGCATCCGCCCTCGATGTCCTCAGCACACAAGCCGGTCTAGTCCACGTTCACTTCCCACAAGTCACCCTCAACCTCCTCTCCTCAGACATACGACGTGTGCAGCACAGTCCAAATAAGCGCGATCGATCACCCCCGCAGCGGCATCTAACACATCCAGCATCGCCCCTAGTGTGCACCTTCCCGTAAGCAGTGTGGATGCGCGCCCTCTCCCCCCCTGGTCCCAGCACACGCGAGGGGCGCGCCGTTACGTGCAGCGGCCGGCAGACAGGGTATCGAGGCCGGGGGGAGACGGGACGGGGGGGGAGTGTCTGGGGTAAGTTATCTCATCTACGGGCGTCCGGGGACAAAGAAGGGGTGATGTACGGTAGCGCGGGTAACCTTAAGCCCTGTCGACAACAACGACAGACAAAGAAGGTTACATGTGGAGATGGAGGATCAGGACCCCGCCGTCCGCAAACCTGCGGCGCAGACGGCCGCGAGCCCGGCTTGCTCTCACAATGATGGTTGTACGGTCTGGCTGCGCCGCAAGATTGTTCAGACGCTTCCCGGTTGACGGTGCGGGTGCTCTAGCAACAGAAACCTTAAGCCGCGGGGTGTAAGCTGCGACTTGTAGTCTTGAGCTTGCGAGAGAGCGGGCGGAAGAAGAATTGAAGTTGCAACTGCAAAGGGTGTGCAACCCGCACCGCACGAGCAGCCGCCCGCCCCGGGGCACGGACGGGTCGCGGGTAGACAGCCTTCGCACAGCGCACGTTCCGGTGCCGATCGAGCGTAAATAAAATCGCGTGACAATTAGGCAATCTGGTGTACAGTAGCTCCCGTGGGCCATCTCTGTAGAAGAATTCAACATCAAATGCCCAATTGCTCGGTTGCTGAAGTCCCGCTAAAGTCGAGCTGAAGTCCAGCTGAAGCTGAAGTTCGATGCCCCAACCCCAGCCCGCAAGCCATTCCCGCGCCGCCGCGCCCCGACACAGCGGTCCGTGGCTGAGACGCAAGCCATCGCCGGAACCGCACCGCGTTCTGGATTCTGCACCTCAGCATGTGCGTGAGACACGTCTCAGGCACCGGGCTTCGGGGGTTCCGGGTGTCGGAGGGGTGTTACGTAAATCAGCTGCGGTGCTCGGGCCGGAAGTGGGGAGGCGGTCGGGCCGATCGGGAGCTGGTTGGCAGGCTGGGGGCGGGTGAGTTGGTTTTTACGTTATTGACGGGATTATCCGTGGAGCGGTGAGAAGTGGGTGAGCTGGAAGGGATTCCCTTTTCGGGAGCTGAAAAGACAGTGTTGATGCTTGCGTTGGGAGGGCATTGTTGATGTGACCTGGCGATCAGCTTTGCCAGATACCCGTGCATTACGTATCTTCCATCACCTCGATGTCACTCCAACCACCTTTTGTCCACGATTCTACTCTCATTACCCTCGCCCTTTCCCATCTTGACCATCGTGCTTCGCTCCCTCCGTTGATGCGGGAAGGGGAGGGGAGAGGGGAGCGGGTGCTCGTTAGTAATGAGGGAATTGCTCAAGGCGCGTGAAACGGCAACAAATGCAGAGTGTAAGCACGAATGAAAGACAAAGAACTGAAGAGAGGTGCTCGGCAGGGCCACTCATATCTAGGTACACTGTTGGCCCTTATCCTCTAGCGTTCCTTCCGGCTTCTCCCTCTGCCACTTCCCTAGCTCTACATCAGTTGGTGTCAAGAACGGAAGAGGAGGAGAGAAGGATCCATAAGCACATTGTTGAACTCGGAGATCCGGCAGAGTATTCAGGCTCCCACCTCCTAGCACCTCTCTTGCCGACAAGAAAAACACCGCACGGCATCAAGGTAATAAAGGTATCAATACCTCCCTGCCATCTACCGTTCAAGTAGAGACAAAGAGCGTAGCTATCGCGCTCCAGTGCCCAGAACATCACCAGATGTGCCGCCCATTATATCGTACAACCCTTGCGCAAAGCCAGACCATACATGCCCACCCCCAGCCCCGATCCTAGAGGTCAAAGACACGCCATGCAAAACCCTTTCAGAAAGACCACACCACACCACCACCTAAGTAAGCCCAGATCTCGATCGAGACCTATGTTGGTACCGCAGAATCCCTTCCCGCAGACATCGCCGACATCCAGAGTCCACAACAAACCGACCACCCATACTTCCTCTCCAACCAGTGTACTCCATGCCCGCGACGCCCTTCAACACCCTATCTTCAACAGTGAGACAAAGGAAAAGCACCCAAAGCGAAAGTGACAAAAACACAAAAATCGTGCCACCGTACCGCCTCCCGTAAGTGCAGCCCCAATCAAATCCTACAGTACAGTCACCATTAACGTTCCCTCCTAATCCATTGCGACTGCTGCTGTTGCTGCTGCTGTTGCTGCTGCATCTGTCGCATTCTCAAATCCTCCATATGCTGCACGTCATACCCCGCCGTTCCCTGGCCACTCGGCGCCTGCTGTCTACGCTCATCAATCATCCTCGCATGCTCCGGATACCAAGTCTCCGCTTGTCTACGTGCTTGCTCATACCCATGCGGTTGTCCCGGCGGTGAGCCGAGTACGTGTTCTTGCTGGAGCTGTGGTGGCGGAGGAGGCGCATACACCGGCGGCGGACGGACCTGCTCGCGCGGCCCAGTCGGCGCCCCGGCAGGCGCGCGGTACCGCGCGTCCTCGCGCTCGTGCATCGCCAAGCCACGTTCCATATCCACACGGCGCGGATCGAACTCCTGCACGCCACGGCCCCGATCGACACGGCGCTCCTCCTCCCGCTCGCGGAATCGATCCATCTGGCCCTCGCGCTTGCGCTCCGCGTGCCCAGCGAGCGGATACGCGTTCTGCGTATGCGCGAACTCGTTACGTGCGTGTGGGGCACCCGGATGGCTGGTTGCTGCGTAGTGCCGGCCTGGCAATGACACGCTACTCGATGGCGGGTCAATACTGCCGTAGGGATTGGGACGCAAATCCATAGGGCGCACAGGCGGCGTCTGCGTGCTGCGGGCTGGAGCTTGAGGTTGCGCGTGAGGCGTGGCATGAGGCTGAGGTCCGGGGTAGGAGGCCGAGTGCTGCGCAGCGTGCTGCGGCCCACTTGGATGTTGTTGCTGACCGTATGAGGGAACACGTGAGTGAGTCTGGTACGGGGCAGGCGGGGGAGAGGGCACGGCACGCTGGGCTGGGTGGTCGAGACCAGACAGCCCGCGATAGTGCATCGGCGGCCGGGTCTCGGGTCCAGGGTGTGGCGCATGATGCGGCGAGCCCATGTGCGGCGGGATATGAGACGCCATTTGCGCCTGCTGCATCGATGGGCCGATCGCACGGCTCTGCCAAATGTCGCGGGGGGCAAGTTGTTCGCGCGGACCCTGCGGGCCTTGTGGCTGCGGTGGCTGCTCATTGATGGGCGTCGAGAGCGATGATGTCGGCGTGTGCGAATGGTAGGCCTGACGCGGGTAAGAAGCACGAGAGTCTGGCCGCTTAATCTCGCTAAACTCGCGTGAAGTGGGCGTCAGGTCGGCAGAGCCGGGAACCTTGCGATGCATGCTTGCCGGCGTGCTATGACCGTGCGGAGGCTGTGGCTCAGGATCACGCTTGCGCGGGCGGTCTTCCTCGGGCTCAGCGGGGTTCAGCATGCTCATGATATTGACGCGCTTGGTAGGCGGCGGCGGCTGAGGAGGCGCGGGTTGCTGTACCGGCGTGGGGGGGACAGGCGACGCATGGCGTGGGATACGCGACGGCGGACCGAAGGCGGAAACATGCGATTGCGGCGAGCCATGGCGCGCCATGTCCACCATTTGGCTCGTCGGACCGCGCTGGCCAATGGGCGCAGACGGCGGTGGCGCTCCAAACGGCATCCCATAAGGTGGGCCCTGGCGCTCCGGTCTCATCTCCTGGCGGACGTCGTGAACCGGTTCCGGGCGGAGCTCGCGGCGCTCTTCCTGGGGCTCCATCCGCTGCTCCATCCGGTCCATGCGCGGCTCCATGCGCGGCTCCATCCGCTGCTCCATGCGCGGCTCCATGCGATCCATGCGCGGCTCCACCCGCTGCTCCAGACGCTCCATACGAGGCTCTGGTCTAACCTGGTGACGAGGTCCTGTTGGCGGCGGCTTTTGTTGCCGCTGTGGCTCAGGCGGTGCAGCGGATGGGGGGTGCATTTGAGCGGCAGGCTGCTGGGGCTGTATAGGTGGCTGGACTTGCTGATGCATTAGCTGCTGTTGTTGCTGCATGTGCACCGGCTGTTGGGGAGGCGGAGCCTCGGCTCGGGCTTCCGGATGCTCACGAGCCGGTTGCCGGGCCATGTGCCCGCTGAACATCGGGCGATCCTGGGGAGGGAAGGCCTTCTCGGTCTCCTTGGGCCCCTGAAAAAGTGGTGGCGGACCCCCATCCGGACCCATTTGCGGCTTGGAAGCTTGCACCTCGCGGTCCGGCAGGCGATCAAGAACCTGTCGTTGCGAGTCATACTCCGATTTGATGCGTTCCATCGGTGGTTTCTGCGCGCGCACATCTTCCTTGGGCTGGCTCGGTCCATGGTGTGGACGATCCTCACGGAAATAGCCCAACTTGGGACCATTCGGCTGATGATGTCTAGGGATATGACCCTGCGGCGTCAAAGGATTCTGAGCGGGGGCCGGCGGCATGTGTACGGGATGCTGCGGAGGAGAAACTCCTGCGGGCTGCATGTGACGGCTAGTCTGGCCTGGAACCGAGAAACGACCGGAGGCAGGATACTGCGAAGGCGAGCCGTGCATCTGCGGCGGCTGTGCTCCAATGACTTGGTCAACGGCAGCATCCGCATCTGGCGTGGGGGCAAGAGCACGCTGAATCGATGATGTAGCCGACTCGTTCCGGCGCTTAATTACTTGCGACGGCGTAGGCGGCGGGCCCGGATCCTCACCCAGCTGGCGACGACGATCCGCCTGGGTGACAGCTTCGATAAGCTCGGGATACTTGCCTTCATTGACGTATTTCTGAAAATGATTTTTGATCTGGATAAAGTTAGAACAGAATATGAAATTGGCAGAGCAAAACACTTACCATCGTCTGCGTCTTTGATCCCATGTGGTTCGCAATGGACAAGAAATCTGAGCCAAAGTGGGGCAAGAAACGCCTAAAATCTTGCTCTTCCATGACCGACCAGTAGCTCGACGCACCCTGCCGCTGGGTATTGCTGTGCGACCGCGGTCGTTCTACTTGCGGTAGAGCCACCGACGGCGGAGGCACAGGGGAAGGCAGGGCTTGCTGCGGCGGTACAGCCTTTTGCATCTCCATGGCGCTGTCCAGATTCATGCTGCTACCCATGTTAGGGTTCAAGTTGCTCATCTGCTGAGGCGCCAGGTGCTGCGGCCCAGGACGCTGCTCGGGATCACGCGCGGAGCCAGGACGTGATGGGACGTGGGGCAACCCTGGAGCTGGAGTATGCCATTCCTCGGCCTCTTGCGGCGGTAGCGGTGTCTGTTTACGCTCACGATCCACCTTCTGGGGAGACTGGGCGGGCTTTGCGGCGAGGGGCTGGTTACGGGGCTTCTTAGGCGCCTTTTCTTTTGCAGCGGTCTTCGCTCGGGTTCGGGTGGGCCGCTCTGTGGCGCCTTCGGTGTCCTTGTTTGCCGTCGACGCCGACCGTTTCCCGGTAGCCGTCGAGGCCTCCCCTGCCTGGGTATCGTCCTCCTTCTGGCCGAATTCAGGTGCAGCCGCACGACGCGGACGCCCACTACCAGTCACCTGAGGAGTTCCAGAAGCACCTTGCTGAGCGGCACCATGCGAAGCGGCAGAGTTGTCGGTGTTCTTCGCAGCCTTTTTGCGTTGCCTTGACTTTCGCGTCTTGGTCTCCTTCTTGTAGGGCTTTTCCCACTTGCTGGCGTAGTAGTGGTCGATGCAATCCTTGTACGTCCGGTTCGGGTTGATGGCCTTGAGCTTCTCGGCGATTTTACCCCATTCCTTTGTGTGCGACGCGTATTCAGAGCGCAAGATCTTGTCCTCCTCCTCGGTGAAGTCGTCGCGAGGCGGCACGAGACGGAAGGCATCGATTGCATCTCGCGGGCGCAAGTTGTGGGCCATGTCCCGAAACTTCAGTTGGTGGATCTCCCGGCGGGGGAGCATGTCGGGAATGTTGGCTTGCAGGTTCGGAGAGGCAGCTGCAGCAACGCCCTCCGTTTCTTTCTTCTGGCTCTCCTCGTAATCAATGGCGGACTGTCTGATAACCTGTTCCATGTCGTACTCGCTTGCATACTGATGTCGGCGCTTTGATCCCACTCCCTCGGTTGGCACTTGCTGTCCCTGACCCTGAGCTTCAGGTGTCGCAGTTTTCGCCAATGGTTCAGGCCTCCTCTTACCCTCCTTCTCCTCCCTCTCTTTACGCTCTCGCTCTTCCTTCTCCCGATCGAGCTCATCCATCTCAAGTCGCCAAGTGGTGTAGCGCCGCCTAAACTCTGCACTCAGCTCCTCCTCTTCGTCACGCTCCATCTTGACATAGCTATGAACAACGTCTTCAAGAGCCTTGTATCGGGGATTAGCAAAGGGATCGGGGTCAGACAGCGGAGTTGGGACCTGGTGGCCCGCTGGATCAGGGGTAGAGTCGAAGGAAAGTTCGCGAGATTGAACGTCGTCCGTCATAGGGATATCCGTCATGGCGATGTCGGACTGGGCAGGCTTTGGTTGGCCGAGAGGAATCCTTGATGTGCTGTGGAGTTCGTTATCCACATCGCCAGCCTTACCGTCGGCGACTTGACGCGGTACCGGAACCGCAACTTCGCGCGGTGCCAAAACTGCAATCACATCTGTGCTGGGTGGTGTAGGCTCCTTGAACACCAGTTTCGGGATGATAGCGCGAACTGCCTCAAGACGCGCGACGGCCTCGAGAACGGACGAGATGATGAACTCCGGCTTGGAAAGATCGACCTTTGTTGCCTCCAGCCGGTTCTTCGCCTTGAGGAACTTTGCCTCATTCTCGGCAATGTCTTTTTCCTCGAAAACCTCGTCCATATCGTCGTCGTCGTACATGTCGTCATCAATCGACACCGCATTGGCTATGATATTGACAGGCGGTACAGCGACTGGTGCTTCCTTGGTTTCCGGCTCCGACGCGCTGACGGGGACTTCATCTTGCATGACTACATCCCCTTTAGCTGCCTCCTGCGGCTTTGCCTCCTCCTCTTTCACGAAGCTCTGAAACCCTCCCTCATCGAACCGCGGCACCTTACGCACAGGACCACCAGCTGATACCGGTCTCGGCACCTCCGCCTCTCCATCGGGACCCGGTGTGCGCGCCTTGTCCCGGCCGGACACATCACGTTTGGCCGGCAGTGAAAATCCACGGGAGTTCGGTGGCTGAGTGTTCGCTCGGCGGGCCTTGGGAGCAGTAGGTGCAGAAGGGGGCGCCTGCGAAGCCAGTGGCACAGACGGTACTGCGTTGCGTGGACCTTGGGGTGGGACACGTTCGAGAGAAGGCTGATTGCGCGGGCCACGAGGAGGGACCTGCTCGGCTTTCGGCCCTGTAGGAATGTGACCTTGCATGATGCGTGGAGAAGTGCTGAGCGTGGCTACGCGAGGACCAGTAGGTACAGTGTGGCCAGGCGAGGCATCCCTCATGGCCGGCGAAGATGCTGGCTTAGGGAGCGCCATGGCACGGGGAGCGGATGGTGCCGTCGGAGGAGCTAAACTCGGTTTAGGAGTAGGAGGCTTGGGCACAACATCGGGTTGGTGAGAGTTCATGGCGGGCGTCGGTATCGGGGCTGGCTGCTCGATTGTCGCCTTGCTGACAGCCGGCGCTGATGGAACGGCTTTAGTGAGTGTGGGTGGAACGTTCTCTTTGACCTCCGGCTTTTCCTTTTTCTCCTCTAGAGCTGTAGAAGGCAGTACAGGAGCCGTCGCCTTCTCCGGACGATCAGCCTTAGGTGCCGTTGGAATGGGTGCTCCCGTAGCAGCAGCTGCCGCGAGCGCCCTCGGGGCAGTTGGGGGTGCCTTTGCCTGTGGTAGGGCATTAGTAGTTGACGGCGACTTTTTCATCTCTGGATTGCGCCAGACGTTAGATGTGGGTCCAACGATGCGTAAAGTACCACCAAAAGGGGGTACCTGGGGAGGTACTGGGGTCGCAGGAAGGGGAGACGAAGGCCGCACACGCTCCGTCCGACTCTGGATCTCGCCTCTTTCAGGCCGCTCGCCCCGGTCGCTCTCGCGGCGCGCTTCGCGGGTAGGCATATTTTCCGACATAACAGATCCCCGACGCGTCGTCTCGTGCTCTCGCTTAACATCGGCGGATTTGCTGTCATCGGCGCTGGGGTGAATCGGTGGCCGTTCCTCCCGTGGCGTCGAAGCGGCTGACCCAGCACCCGGACGAGCTTCGGCGCGCGTATCAAGACGTGACGGCGGATCACGACGGTTGTACAGATCCCTATCGTCACGGTCACGGTAATAGCGATCGCCATCATCACGGCCCCGGTCACGCGGATCCGAGTCGCGCGGTTCGAGGGAGCGGTCGCGGCGGCGGTCGCGAGGCGAGCGGCTCCTAGGTCGGAAGTTGTCGCGGTCATCTGCATACCCACGGCGTCCGCGGAATTCGTGATCGCCACGGCCACGGCCACGTGCGTAGCCTCCCCCACGGTACGACTGCGACGCCGAGCCGCGCGGCGCATCAGAGAGGCTTGAACCACCGGAGGGAGGCCCGTCCCTGGAATGGCGACGCGCACGCTCAGTGTCGATTGGATCCCGGTCCCGGTCCCGGCGTGGAGAGCGGCCCCGAGGCGAAGGACGTGGCTCCCATCGATCGCCCTCGTCACGCCAGCGTTCGGTTTGCCGATCGCTTAATGGAGCATCGCGTGAATACGAACCACGACTGCGTGGTCCTGTGGGCGCAGATGAAGAGTCAGAGCCTGCACCTCGCGGGCCACGAGGAATATCGGGGTAGTTCGGTCGATACTCGTTGTTGCGGTACGTCGAGCCCTGCGCGAAAGCCCCAGACACGCGGCGGTCCGGATAGCGTGGCGGAGTCCGGTCGCGTGGATTGAAGCGAGAATCGCGCGAGTCCCGATCGGGATATCGCGACATGACACTTTACGGCGACGTGCGCATTGGCGTATGACACTGTGTACGGGTAAGATCTGTCAGACGGCAAAAGGTTGATGAAGGTGAGTGAGTGTGTGGGAGCAAGGGAACCGACAAGAGTTCGAAACAAAATCAACGGCTCGCCCGCCTAGACGGCGCTAAGGCAACCTAGCGCGCCAAGGTCGTCGAAAAAGAGGGATGGCCCGAGCGTTTCCCCTCTCCAGATTTGCGCCACAGGGCGAGGATCTGGTCAGGGCGTTGTGGTGGTGTGTGGCTGGTGCAAAGTGAGGTTGCGTGGCTGCTGGAACTGGGACTGTTGGGTTGTGTTTGAGTGGGCCCGTCCTGCTCTTTTTTTTTGCTCTCGACCAACGAGGAGTCGCCGTCACGGGGATCGAACTCTTGAGGCGGCGAGAGGAGTTGAGAGAGGCCAGAGTGAGAGAGTGAGAGAGTGAGAAAAGACCCGGACAGTGAAATGTCACGTGTTGAAGTTGTCAAGAAGACGTCCGTTCCGTTTGTGGGTAGAGAGATGCCGTCGTCGCTCTCACGCCGCTGGACAGTGAAGTTGCGCGTAAAAGTCGTTTGTCTAACCAAAGATGGTGTGCTGAGATTGCTTGGAGCCCTGTTTTCACCAGCGCAACAAGGCCCTGAAGACTGCAGCGCCGCGTCCTCCGTCGTGCCTCTCAGCTGATGACGTTGCGGCCACAAAGTGCGATGGCGATGATAAACCTGCTTGCCGTTTGAGTCGCTGCGGTGAGGAGAGGCCGGGCGTAATAGAGAAGCTCACCTTGGAGAGTCGGTGAAGATGGTCAAGTGTGTTGCCAGGGCCGGCGGTTAGGTGAAGCGTCTGAAGTAGAGAAGTGCTAGAACAACGTCTCCACGTGCACTGCACAGAAACGGGTTGAAGGAACAGCGGAAGGAAGGTTGAATGAACACGAGCAGCACGAGGCGATGACGGAAGTGCTAATGCAGAGACGATAGCGACAACAATGGGTATCGTACAGGCAAATGCGGGGTGGCAAGGCTCGTGATGTCGTGAAGAAGAGACGATGAAGAGAAGGGAGAAGTGTGGAGTGCAGGTTTCCAGTTGTGCAGGTGTGCAGCGTCGCCGAGTGAGTGTGCGTGCGTGAGGAGTGAGCACGGTCGCGGCCGCGGGTAGAACAAAGTGGACTAGCGGCTAGTGGGAACGGAAGGACTGGGGGGGCATGGGTATGGGCATTGGCATGGGAGAGGGTTGTGGTGTGGGCTTTTGGGGTGGCGGAGGGAGGGGGTAGACTTCTACGGTACCTAGGTCTAGAGTGGTGGTTGGGCCGACACAGTACATCAGTAGACAAAAGTCACAGTCGAGTGGCAGAGATATTCGGAGGAGAGACACAAGAGGCACAGAACGAGAGATGGGACATGAGTGGGGGCAGACAAAGTGAGTGATGATCGATGGAGCGGCAGTTGGCAGCGAAAGTGACAGCAGCAGCCCCGTTGGAGCAAGCAAGCCGCCGAAGGAGCCCAGCGAACCCGAAGCCTAGCTAAGATTAAGATAGGCTTGTCTCCATTGCCTGCCTCTAATCGTACGTTGGCTGTTTAGATTTGGGAGGCGACGATGTTGGACACCGGACACGAGAAACCCCACAGATCACGAAGTGGGGAGTGAGATCCCGGCTTGGTGATCTTGACGTTGAGAGGGGTTGCGGGGAGAGAGCCTGTATGAGATGGTAGGCAAGCAGTCAACAGTCAAAAGGTTGAAAAGGCAGATCGCTGCTACGTAATGCAGATCCAGACGCGATGAGGACGAGCCAGAAGCCAGAGCACAATCCACCCAAAAGTCCACAGGAAGACAAGCGTCACTGCCCGTGCTTCTGCTTCTCTGACGGGCGCACAGAAGACCGGCACTTGAACCTGGTAAAAGACAACAGCAGAACATCAGCGGCATGAGGCTTGACTCTCACGACTCTCACTTGCGCCTGCAGACAGGCGACGGTGACAGGGTAGAAGAGCGCCTCACAGGTTCGCCAGCGACTCCATACTTTCGGACCTCTCCCACTCTCCTTGCTTCATTTTCGGCTTTCCGGTGCTAGGCTCATCGCGGGTAAGTCGAGTACGTAGATTGGGGTCAAAAAGCTGTCTAATGTCCCTTGAACTCTGCATCGTCGAGAAAGCAGAAGAACGGACAGCCAATCTGCGCATCACACAATCCTTCGACGGCTCACCCACCCTCAATCAGCTCCCCAGTCAAGGTGCCTCCTCGAAAAAGGGCTGCAGGGAATGAAGAGAAAGCCGCTGCTGCAGACGATAGCCCGGTAACCCTCTCTAAAGTCACTGGGTAAAAGTCTACCGTATCCACACCCACCGTAACCAGCCAGAAGAGCGCCCTACAAGCAGGGTTCATCCTCCAAACCCCCGGGCGATACATTTTTGGCCCCACGCCCCTGCCGCGCAGTGATTGGCCAGCGTCTTCGAGATCTCTTGTTTCAGTGTGCACCAGTCCAACCAGGCCCCGAACAGGGCCCGTGTTCAAGCGAAAGGGGAGCTCCCGTAGCAATGCATGAGTTGACCCCAACACGACGTGCGCAAACCCTTCCTCCGGCCTCCCGCATAAATGGCCCTGGTCCAGCAAAATGTGCCACCGGGCGCTCGCGCGCTGGCGCTGCAGTTGCTTGAATTGCTTGCTTGCTTGCTGCTTTGCTTGCCTGCTTACTGGGCTCGTTGCTGGTGCTGATAGGTGGATTTGAGCGTTGGGTCACTTGCGTGAGCGCGGAGAGATTCCTCGCTCAGCCCGCAGTGGCGAAATGGCCCTGTGGCTGATGAAGGCAATTAGAGGCGAAAAGCGCGGGGTGGACGAATCAAGGCCGGCACGCTAGGGAAATCTTCCGTTGGGGCTGGGCCCCCCGTGGGATCTGACAGTAAAAGTGACTGTCAAACTAATAGCACATCGTTCGACGTCTTCTTCTCCTCACCTACGAACGAACCAACAGATACGAGATGGAAGCCAGAGCGAAGAGATGAGAATGACGGACACTAAAAGACACGAGAAAACGAAAAGCTTGAGGCCAGAGAAAGAAGACGCCCCCCGATAAGTTCCAATCGACGCCGCCGCCGCCGCCGTTCCACCCCGGGCCCCACCCGCCCGCCGCCTGCCTTGCCCTGCCTCAGTCCCAGGCGCAGGGCTCGCACGCACCGGACCGCCCAGACAGCGGCTGCCGCCTGCGGAATCGTGCCAGCCACCTACGCCCGCGGCCCCCAGCGCCGTCGCCGCGAGTGCGGAACGCGGTGCGGAAGACGGAATACGGAAGTCATCATCGACTGATGACAGCATAGGGGATGGGGGTAATAAAAGGTGCGGTGGGCTCCAGTGGGGTCAGTTCATGTTTTTTTGGGGGTTCGGAGAAGGTTCGCTGTGAGCCGAGGAAGTCCTTTACAGAGACGAGGTTGGTCGAGCCGTCTTTTCAGAACTAGAGCGGAATACGGCCCTCGGGAGACGATCCGGGTACACCCTTCTCGCCTAGGAAGAAGGCATTCTATCGCAACACTCGCAACAAAAACAGCAGTGAGAGGAAGACTACCGCACTTTATTTGCCTCAAAGGCCTCGACGACTTTAAGTTGTGAAAAGCCGGCCACACCGTTTCGCACCTTTTCCGCAGCCTCGCCCAATCGGCCAATACACGCTCTCGTCCACCATCCCGTACCGACCGAGTCCTCATGATGCGCGGTAGGGATGTCTCGCTGCCTGCGTCAAGTCGCTCGAACACTCACCGCCGTCGTGCATGGGAGTAGTGTCGACTGATAGAGCGTCAGCTCCAAGTAACGATATAAGAGAAGCGGAGAATCACGAGGCAACCCAGCAGACATCCAGTGCAGATTTTCGAACTGGTACCTAGGAGAAAGCCCCGCAAAGTTTGCCTTCCGGCAGTCCTCGGCGATCTACTGGCGGGGTTGGACCAGACGTGGCGATTAATCTATCCCCCGCGCTGGCGAAGTGCGTTCCTGCGGCTGGACGGGGGATCAATCTCGCCCCTCCCTTCCCACGTATACTACATCCCATATCGACCTGGAGAGAGCATTCACAGCACTCACGGTATCCTTCGCCCTCCTCCTCTCCTCTACAACATCAGTACCAGGCATCAAGAACCCTTCGGCCCTTCTATAGCCCTCCGCCCTGGCCTTCCCCACGCACGCCGAAACCCTCCTCGGGCTACCACATCTTGGGTCTGCACGATCGAACTGCGTCCTGTGAGACCAAGGTGCGCCGTACCGTGTTTGATGCGCGCGGGGTAGGCTGTCGGGGGGCCTTGTAGGTTGCACGTGGTGGTGTGGAGAAGGATGCTGGGTTGAGGGGTCTCTCGTGATTATCTGAAGACTTAATCCGCGGTTGAATGTAGGTGTAAGGACGCGGTGACTGTTATGATGCTGTCTCGAGAGGAAGACTGGAGCATCGGATGCCTTATATGTTGAGTCTCTGGATGTGCACATTAGAAAGAGCTCGTACTGATTCTAAGCTTACTACTACTTATACCCAGCTTGCTAATTGAGTTTAGCAGGATAGTTTAATCGAGTGTATGAAAGATACGACTTGAGAAGGGAATACATGTTCTCCTTCTGTCTTTCTATTCGGTTAATCTCCTAGAATGCACATTCGACAAAATGAAATTGTTCCAGAAAGCAGCCTACGTATTAAGAGGATCCACATATGGACAGTGAGGTGCTTAGATATCGGCGGCTGACAGATATGAACTGTGATTTCTGTCTGGTGTTAGCTATTACTTCTAGTCTAGTGGCACGCCAGAACCCGTGATGGCCTCGTCATTATTGTAAGCTGAACTGAATAATGTAGATTCCAGTAGTTCCCCGTGGCTTGTAAGCAGTACTAGCATGCCCCAAACGCCGCAACCCCAGCCGAAAAGCCCAGACAGCAGCGGGAGCTAACGCGGAGGCAATCGTAAACTCGAAGCACCAGCAAAGCAGACAATGCCGCAAAAGGAGATCGATCAGACGGCGAAACAATGCGACCGTCTCGGGCGTCAAACGCGCCACTGAAGCGCAACGGCCAAAACCCTCAAGTGAACTAAGTCACTAGAGATCCGACTTGCGCCAGGGGCAGCCCAAACGCCGGTGACAGGGCTGAGGATTTCGCGTCAACCGGCCAGGCAAGGTTTAGCCGGAAGCGCCTAGCCACGTGCTGTCGTCATTGCGGTGGAGGGGTTGATTGCCGGTTGCTGACTAAGGCGATGGAGAGCGGGGTGCTTTGAAGCTGTGATATTGATGGAATGCTACGCTGTACCAAGAAGCAGTAGAGGCGCCGCATACTGGGTGTGCTCACCACGCCCCGAGAGTCGCTCTCATCTCAGTTCCCGTTTTTCTCTTCCTCAAACCTAAAGATGGCACTTGTACCCTGGCCCGCGCTTTTCCCCGCCGATATTTTCACGGACACCATCCCGCTACCACCCTTACCCGATCTCCTTCCATAGCGTACCGGGCATACTTTCCCCGCTACTACCATGGCGGACAACCGCGCCCCAGACACGGTCACCGCCGCTGTTCTCAAGCCCTCAGAATCCGTCCCCGAGGGCTCGAAGCAAGTACAAGGCATCGACTTCAACGCCCACCCAAATGGCATCTCAGCCGCGGATCTCGTGGCCGGCATGGTGAGCATGGGCTTCCAGGCCAGTGCTCTGGGTGATGCCGTACGCATCGTCAACGACATGGTAGCTCCCAAGTCCCGCACCTTCCGCACAGGAGCTGACACACCCAGCGGGCGTGGCGCGACCCCGAGACCGGCGACCGCACCACCATCTTCTTAGGCTACACGTCCAACATGATATCGTCCGGCCTGCGCGAGACGTTCCGTTTCCTCGTGCAGCATCGGCATGTCAGTGCCATTGTTACGACTGCCGGCGGCGTCGAGGAAGACTTTATCAAGTGCCTGGCGCCTACATATCTAGGCTCTTTCGCGGCCGGCGGCGCGGGACTACGTGCTCGGGGCATGAATCGGATTGGGAATCTGATTGTACCGAATAGCAACTACTGCGCGTTTGAGGACTGGGTTGTGCCGATTTTGGACGCCATGCTGGCGGAACAGGAGGCCAGCAAGGACAGTGATGAACCGTTGGTCTGGACGCCCAGTAAGGTGATTCACCGGCTTGGGCGCGAGATCAACGACGAGCGTTCTGTCTACTACTGGGCGTGGAAGAATGACATTCCGGTGTTTTGTCCGGCGCTCACGGACGGAAGTTTGGGTGATATGCTCTACTTCCACACGTTCAAGGCGTCGCCGCAGATGCTGCGCATAGATATCGTTGAGGACATCCGCCGCATCAACACGCTCGCCGTCCGGGCTAAGCGCTCGGGGATGCTGATCCTCGGAGGCGGAGTGGTCAAGCACCACATCGCCAACGCGAACCTGATGCGCAACGGCGCTGATTATGCCGTGTACATCAACACGGGGCAGGAGTTCGACGGGAGTGATGCTGGGGCACGGCCGGATGAGGCGGTTAGTTGGGGCAAGATTCGCGCGGATGCGCAGAGCGTAAAGGTACGGGCCGTATTTCTACTTTGGGAGAGGTCTAGAATATGTCTGATCGGATATGCAGGTGTACGCTGAAGCGACTATCGCCTTCCCGCTTATCGTCGCGGCTACGTTTGCCGCACCCCCGGCTACGGCGCAAAGCGCTTGAACTGGATCGGCGCCAGTTCATGGTGGGCATGTGCCACGCTGATAGGACGAACGGTGTGGAGAAGAGGTCAGCGCGCATGCGGCGTCGAGGGATGGCGGTTGCAGGTGAGGATGACGAAGGATGAAAATCAGTATTATCGTCAATGATGGAGGATTTTTTCCCGAGACTTGCTAGAGATGAATCGAAAGTGCCTTCAATAGGGCTACATACTAGCACCTCTGTCGGTCTGTCATCATGTCGACTCATAGCTTCATCCCCCTCCTCCTCCCTGATGTGTCATTCAACCCAGGCGCATTAGTCTGTCGACTTTGTTGCGTTGTCACGGTTGACTCCAACGGACGACGGCGCGGTGGCTTGAAACCAGCAGGGCGGTGAGAGGCCCGCCGTGCCCGCCACATGTTGATGGGGCGTTTCAACAGTCTCTAGGCTGTGAGCTGTGGCTATGTTCTCTCTAACCTTACTGTATGAGTAGTAGATGAAGGCATCGAGCAAAGAGGAGGGATAATTTGCTAGCAGGGCGTAGGCAACAGGGTTACATGTGAGCTGAACCACTCGATTACATAACTACCAAAGTACTAGGCAGTCATCGGGTTGTCCAGGCAGATGCCTTGACCGGGTGCGTGATGTGGGAGAGCGGGATGTGAGAGTGGCATTACTCACGTGTTAGCGTCCTTGCTTAGCTACGTGGGGAGCATTGGGCGGCGTGTGGGTCTCAACTCACTCACCACCTCCACCTCCACCTCCACCTCCACCCACCACCTCCCGCCTTCCACCACAACTATCACCGCCTACAACCTCATCATCCATATACTCCCATCTAAGTACTATATACCGAAACTCTTCTGCCCCAACTACTGTGCAAGCTTGCTATTATCTCTTCGTCATCCCGTCTTCCTTTGCAAACAAACCTCCTCCACGCAGCCTGATCAGCCTTCCTGAGCTCTTGTCCCGACAACACCACCGTTGCGGCTCTCCGCATCCCAACACCCTCCCACATCCCTCCCTTCGCTTTCTTCGCAAACACAAAATAACAATACACCACCCTGCCATAACTCTCTGCACTTTCTAGAACATTCACTCTCGTTTGTGCTCCTGGTCGCTCTTGCCCTCAGAGCTGGACCCCTCCCACACTCCGCAATGAGCCTCACCACAAGCACTCAAAACGCCGAACCCCCACAATTCCTCTTCGGTTCTCCAAGCCCGCCTCCATTCTCGTCCCAGCTCTCTCCAGCACATATCTCATCACCTCGTTCTCCGCCGCCGTTCCCCATGGACGAGCCGGAAGATATGGACATGAGCACCTCCACCACATTTCCGGCACAGAACCACGACCGGCAAGTGCAAGTAAACACGGTCGAGGCGATGGATGGAGTTGCACACAACCCGTCTAGCGATTCCGCGGCGGAAACGGTCGCCCCCCCAGCTGACCCGTCTCTCAACGAGCCTCTCAACACAGACATTGCGGCAGAGGACATCATGGACACAACACCAGATGGGAGTCCCGCTCCAGTACCTCCGCTCGATCCGGAGGAGGTACAATTGAACGCACCGCTACCTCCAGCTCAAGCGACAAACCCACCTCCCGTTCCCGCCGCAGACCCCACCGACGAGACAGCTGTTCCGCAGCCTAGCCAGGCTGAGATCGTGGTTGTGGAAGCGGAGGAGGCACAACCGCTCTCTACGCCCGCCTCGCCTCGCGCGGGCACTCCGGCGGCAGATGATGGTGGTGAGGACTCGGACTCTGAGGAAGAAGAGGAAGAGCGGGTTTGGCAGGAAATCATTGAGGATACTTCAGTTCCCGATGAGCAGGAGCTGAAGGAGATGGCCGAGACCGGTGCCACCGACGTCAGTGCGCTTGAGCGTAAGTCATATCTTGTATATCTGACCTTGCTAACCCGTCAGATGCCTACTGGGAGTCCAAGACGTTTACTCCGCTCACCGACCCCGAGAGCCGTCCTGGGCCCAGCGGTCGCATTGACTGGGAGATCAAATACAATGGTACCAAAGAGAAGCCCAACAAGGACTTGGTTATGAAGTCGCCAGTGACGCGTATCGGGGGCTATGACTGGCAGATCAAGTTCTACCCTCGTGGAAACGACTCCGACTACCTTAGCGTCTACGTCGAGTGTCTCACCGTAGCTCCACCCCCGAAAAAGGACGAGCCAACCTCAAAAAGCAAGCGCAAGGGCCGCAAGGGCGAAGAGCCGAAGACTGAAGAGCCGAAGGCCGAGACGCCTCCGCTGCCGTCACAACCGGAAGGCCCGGTGGAGTATCAACACACCCCGATTCCCATGATCAACGGGGTGCCCGTTCCGAAGCGGCGCAGCGTTGCTGCTCAAGTGTCAGTCATTCTGTACAATCCCCTCGAGCCGCGTGTCGGCCACTACCGCACCTGTCTGCATCGCTTCTGCGAAAACTCTCCCGACTGGGGCTGGACGCGCTTCCATGGGCCTTACTACGAGATCCAGCACCGGCATCGCGGCCAGCTGATGGCGCTGCTCCGTAACGACACTCTCGCGTTTACAAGCTACATTCGCGTCGTCGAGGATGATACCAACTGTCTTTGGGAGCATCCTAGCCGTGAGAATCCGTGGAATTGCCTTGCGATGACTGGCCTGCGCGGCCTGACGAGTGACCTGCGCCCTCAGTCTGGGGGCAACCTAGTCTCCGCTGTGTCGACGTGGATGCTGCTCAAGCCATTCCGTCAGCTGCTCTACGAGGCTGTTGCACCGGACCGGGTCCGTGATCGGCGCACCAAGCCCAAGCCCCTGCTCGCAGCCTTCCAAAAGATCATATACGGCATGCGCCAGCCATCGGACTTTGACACAAAGACCACGGTGCCCCTCGATGACATCTTCGAGGCCTTTGAGTGGTACGGAATTGACAAGCATATCGACAAGATGGACGTCATCGAGGTCTGGGAGGTGCTACGCGCAAAGCTCGAGCAGGAGCTGCAAGACACCCCGCTTGCAAATCGCCTCAATGAGCTCTTTGGGCCGGCCAAGGACCGCACAGTCAACAAGCCGTCATACAAGGCGCCCGTTCGTGGTTGCGAATCGGTTCAGCAGGCGGTTGAGAAGGCGCAAGATCTGGTGGATTCAACTCACGAACTGCCGCACGTGCTTCAAATCGAGCTCGAACGTCAGCAGTTCGATGAAAAGGCGCGGTCATGGAAGAAGCTTGCGGACATGTTGAAGCTCGATGATCACATCCAGCTCAAAGACACCTGGTACACGCTCTACGGGTTCATTGTGCACAAGGACAACCTGCAATCCGGTGTCTACAACTCAGTTCTACGTCCCAATGGTCCTCGATCCAAGTGGTATACTTTCAAGAACGGCAGAGACGATAATCAAGTCGTGTGTCTCACAAAGAGCCAGGCTATCGAGGCCCACGAGGGGATTGCACCTGGGAAACCGATGGTGGAAACGGCTCCGGTGGCATACGTTGTCTCGTATATCCGCGATGACATCGCTGAACATGCGTTTGATAATGAATCTGAGCCGGTGTGGGATGTTCCGGAGTGGATTGTGGAAAAGTTCGCCAAGATGAGCGACAGCGACATTCCATTATTCCACTCTATTTTTGGAGCCTACTACGAGAGTCAGATCAAGCAGCACAAGGGCCCCGTAGAGCTCCAGGTCATTGACCCGCGCGCCTTCAAGGAGCACGAGGGCCCGGGATTGATCGATTACTACGATCCGAAGTGGGCTTCCTCGCCCCACGTCTTCAACATCACTGTCCCAGCCGACGCCCAACGCTTGGAGATTCGCGACCATATTGCCAAGGCGCGCGGTATCTCTAAGCCGCGGCGCTGCGTTCTCATACTTGAGAAGAAGACTGGCAACTTCTTGTTCCCATCATTCACTCCGTTCACGCCCGCCTACGTGGACGTGCAAGTTACGGCTGGTGAGTTGGTATTGCATGGCTTCAACCGCTTGATGCTATACGTTCTCGACGAGGCGGATCTCCCGCCCCCGCCTCCCCCGATGATTCCTCCGCCCCCCATGCAGGTGCTGCCGCCTGCTCCACCTCCAGCCTTGGATCCCCCGCCGGTGGCTGCCACACCTCCGGCGCCTCCGCCTGGGGAGGACGTACCCATGACTGGTGCTGAAGATCCGGTTCCAGTACAGGACAGCATCCCACCGGTTCCAGTACAGGACGGCATCCCACCGGTTCCCGCACCCGTCGACACTGAGATGGGTGGTGTCACTGAGACTCCAACGCCAGTGGAGGTTCCCACTCCCCTGCAGGAGCCGGCTGCCGTTGAGGACGTTCCTCCCACAATGATCCCCCCTCCTATCCCTCCGATGCCCGTCCCAACCCTAGGCGGCTTCATCCCTTCGCCGCCACAGCTGGACCTCTCAATCCCGCCGCCGCCGCCACCAGCCGCTATTCCCGCCCGCGCTGAGGATATCATCTTCTTCCTCAAGGTCTTCAAACCCGCGACCCAACAGCTGGTGCACAAGGGCACCTACATGGCGAGGAAATCGGCCCGCATCGACCACACCGTAAACAAGTTGCTCTCCTCCGGCAAGGACACAGCCCTCCAGCTGTGGGAGGAAAACGCCACGGACGCAGCCCACTCGCTGCGTCGTCGCAAGACCTTCGCCGACGAGGAACTGCGTTGTGGAGCCATTATCATCGTCCAGCCACAGATGCCAGACGAAATCGCCAACGAGCTCCGCGAGCGCGGCCTCCACACCGACATCACACACTTCCTGCGCGCGCGCAGCGATCTGCGCAACTTCCCAAATTGGTGCTCCGGCCGCTTCATCCTCGATTACTTCAGCACGGAGCGGTACGAGGGCGACATGGTTGCGCGGCAGGCGCACGGCATCGGGCACCGCGTGTATCACAATGGGAATAGCTACCGCGGGTCGTTTGTGTTGGGCGAGCGGCAGGGCGACGGTGTGATGGTGTATGCGAATGGGGATGTATACGAGGGGACGTGGGAGCGCGGGATGCAGCATGGGCAGGGGCAGTACGTGGAGGCGTCAACGGGGAATAAGTACGAGGGGGGTTGGCGGCATGATAAGCGCCATGGCGAGGGCGTGACGACGTGGAAGGTGGCGCAGGAGACGGAGCGGCTTTGCCGCATTTGCTGGGATGAGGGGGCTGAGGCGGCGTTCTATGACTGTGGGCATGTGGTTGCGTGCCTGGGGTGTGCGAAGCGGATGGATCAGTGCCCGGTGTGTCGGAAGAGGGTTCTGAGTGTGATGAAGTTGTTTTATGTCAGTTAGGGGCTGGGTGCTGGGTGCATTTTATGTCTGCGGAAGATGGCGCGTTGTGCTTTGAGGTTACGGTCTAGATGATGATGCGGGTGTTCTATCGATGGGTGTGCTTTTCATGGTTTACTTTCAATTGCTTTTGTGTGTTGCTTGAGGTTTCTTTTCTGTGTTCGTTTGTGGGCTCCGTTGGGCTGGACTCGGGACGTGGAGCTATCACGACTGCGACGATGCGAATTCGGCTCGACTCGGCTCGACACGGCTCGACTATCGCTCGACTCCGGCCCGACTCCGACTCAACGACCCTCAACGACCCCTCAACACCGTCCCGATTCCACATTAGATCGACGTCATTTCTTCATCTCCATTCCGGCGTTCTCAATCACCCCAACGACAGCGAAATGTACTCCACCACTAGAATGGCTTTTCACCATACATCGTTTCCCCCATTTCACATCCCCCCGTTTCACCCTTTCATTCTCGGTTTCCGGTGTTTCCAGCAAATGGGCTGTGTGCGGGTTGTAGGCTAGGTAGGCTAGGAAGAGCGGATGGTATTCGGTAGTAGGATAAATTGCACGCCTCGCGGTGTTCTATTTCCACTGTTCTATGCTTACAACCCCATGCTATGCCCATGCCCAGAGAAGCGAGCCATCGTACATCCCATCCCCTCCCCCATTAACGCCCCCCAACGCCCGTGCTATGGTACATTAACTCTCCCCCGCCGGCCTGACCGGAGGCTGGACTGGGCCCGAATGCGCCCCCGACGCCGAAGCCGAAGCCGAATGCCCCGCCCCATGCGCCCCATGCCTCGCCTCCACCGCTTTCCTTCGCCGGGCAAAGAACCCCGCATGCTGCTGCTGATGCACGCCAAAGCGCTCCCGTCTCGCCGTCGCCGCCGCATGCGCCTGAGCCTGCGCCTGTGCATGAGCCGACGCCGCGGCTCCCGCACCACCCATACCCAGTCCACCCCCCGGCGCCCCCGGCAGCGGCAACCCCTCCCTCCTCTCCCTCAGCCCAATCCCCGGCGGTCCCTCGCCCCACATGCGCACGCGCTGCACACGACGCAGTCTTCCTAGACCCAGCCAGAGCACGATAGCGGAGATAGCGGCGCAGGCGACGCTCACGGCGCCGAACCCGAGATCCGATTCTTCGATGAAGTTCTTGAGGTTCATGCCGTAGAGGGCCGCGATGAAGGTCCCTGCCCCGAGGCCGAGGGTGCAGATGCTGAAGCGGAGCTCCAGGAGCATGAGGGCGTTGCGGTTGGCGTCGAGGATGGCTTTTACGCTGCGGGGGTTGGTTAGTAAATTTGGGGGGGGGGGGGCCCACTCCGGGGGGGACGTACATTTCCTCCGTGTTGCGGATGTTGGAGACTAGATTCTCGGCCGCTTGGACGATTTCATCGGCGACCTTGTGGTAGCTCTCCAGCAGCATTTCAACCTCCGTGTGATCGCTCTCGCGGCGCTGACCGCCCTTCGCCTTGTCCGTCAAATACATAGCCGCCAAATCGTCGTCCGCCTCGAGTAACTCGTCGAGCGCATCGCGCACAAGTCGCGCTTTCTGCTCAAACGTGCCCAGTTTCTTGCTGTACACGAGTAGGTAGCGCAACTTATCCCTGTCGATGTCTTCTTCCAGCTCGCGCAGGACCTTGAGCACGGGGTCGCGCACGCCTTCGAATTCGGATTCTAGGCCTGAGGTCACGGAGATGAGGACCGCTTCCAGGGCGCGCAGTTCGTAGGGCAGGCTCCCGTTGGCGCGCGCGTCGCGCGAGCGCAGTTTGCCCTCCAAGTCGTACATGAAGACGCTCTGCGAGTAGCTATCCGAGCTGCCATACGCATCGAACACAAGTACGCGGTCATACTTAATCAGCACCCTTAAGTGCAACAAATTCAACAATATCGCGCTCGGCCGCACCAGTATATGCGGCAAGATACTGCTGTCTATCTTCCTTAGGTCCCGCGGCAGCAGCCCGTATTTCGCGATCAGCTCGCTCTTGCGGAATTCCCCGTTTACGAGGGTTACGTTCCCACAAGCATCGAATTCGGTGCAGCGGAGACGCAGCTCCGGGGTTGTTTTGACGATGCGCGAGGCGGCGGAGCCGTCGTCTATGTACGGCGCGAGGGGACGGATGGTTTCGAGGCGGCAGGGGGAGGGGCGGCGACGCTTGAGGCTGAGGAAGTCCCAGAGGCGGGCTGCTCGAGTTGAGGACAGAGGTCGGCGGGGTACGGCGCGGGGATAGGTTTGCGCATTGTAGGGTGTGTGTGGCCGCGGAGGCGGGGCGAGAGGGCGCAGCGGTGCGGTAGAGAAGTGTGCGGTGTGTAGCGATGCGGGGAGGAAGCGCGCGGTCGAGGGTCTGCGGATGCGGAGACAGATTGCGGTTGCGGGGAGGACGGGCGGCGTGGTGAGGGGCCGGCTAGTCTGGGCCTTGAGGAAGGAGAGGAGGGCGGCGGAGGGGGCGGGGGTTGGGGGTAGAGGGGGCATTGCGCGCCATGGGGGAGTGTGGTCGTGATGGTGTCGTGGTGGTGGTTTGGCATGAGTGGAAAGTTGTGTGAGGGTTTTTTTTTTGGTGTCACGTGACTTTGGAGGGAGTCGAAAGTGGTGGTGGGAATGAGTTGTTACTTCTAGATTCGTGAAAGATAGGATAACAGTTGATTTGGGATGGAATAGGATCATTGAGCGTGATTCTATGTGGTGGTAGAGAATTCCACGTGAGGGGATGAGGCTCCACAGCCTTGCCGTTCTGTATCGGACAGCCTTGTTCGCCTTCAGGTTACAGCTTCACTCCCGCCTTTCAAGCCATGCCCGGACCAGATCTTGGAGTTCACCGCACGGATAATCGGCGTTCGGTTTCAGGGATTGCACCCAGGGAGCCCATCATCGGGGATATACCTCACCGCCTAAGAGCAAGGCTGAACACCTTCCTAAACCAGAAGCTCGCGAACCACACGACCTCACGACACCTCCAGTCCGATCCCAAGCATGAGCTAAATGTGCATTACTCATCACCACTCAAGAAACTTTTGCCCTCGATCCATGTACCAGAAGCTTAGAACAAAGAAAAAGCCAACGATGGGGTATATCGCTCCAACCTGTGTCCCGACCGGCCTGTATACAACGCTCTCCCAATCACACCAAGGAAAAGATGCAACGGCCGTATCATCATAACCTCTCCATCACCGCATCTTCAACCCCCTAAGCAAAACCTCCACCGCCCGATCCACCCTCAAACCATCCCCCATATCCGTAATCTTCAACGCGCCCTTCGCCTGCGCCGGCGTAAACCCCATCTCCACAATCCGGAATATCGCCCTCTCCGCCGAATTCAACGCCCCATCCCCGGGCATCCCCTCATCCCCAAAATACGCCGGCGGGTCCTCCTCCCCAAGCGCCGGATGCCCAGCGGGCGGCGGCGGCGGCGGCGGCGACACCGGCATTGGCGGGTACATTGTGCCGTCCGTCGGCGTAGCCGGCACAGCAATCCCCAGTCCATCCACGTGCTCCGGCTCCATCTCCGGCTCCCACCTTGTCGACACCGAGTAAAGACTGTACCGCAGACTCCCCCTCACACTGCCCACGCCAACATCCAAACTCCCGCGCTGCACGCCCTCCCCCGCAGACCCCACGCTCCCTCCCCGCCTAGGCCACTCCCCGCCATACACCGGCCCGCGACTCTGCTCCCGCTGCAACACGGGGACAGCCACCGCCTTCATCCGCCTTGGTACCTCGGGCGCAAAGGCCTCGGCCAGCCGCTCCTCGTACGCAGCCCGCACCGCCGCGCCCAGGAAGCCGCGCCGCGTCGAGGCCCCCGGCGGCGGGATCCAATTCGTCCAGCCGGAGGCGCGGGCAAGGGCGTAAGGTGCGGAGACGGAGGCGGGGACGTTGGCGATGGTGGCGGGGGTGGAGGGCGTGGAGGATGCGGAGGCGAGGGCGAGGAGGGGGGAGAGGCCGAGGGTGAGGAGGTGGGCGTGCCATTCGGCTGCGGGGGAGATTAGCTTGGTGGTTCAAAGAAGGAAGAAGGAAAGACAAACCAAGCATCTCCTCCTCGCGCTCAACGTCCCCGCCTTCCACGCCCAGCGCGTCATACACACCATACCCGCGCGCCAGATCCGTGCGACCCAGCAGGCCCTCGTCGCCGGCTAGCAACCCCGTGAGTGCCTCCCACACCTCGCCCAGATCCCACAGCTCTTCGGGCGAGAGTCCGGAGCGCCCGTTCCCGGCGCCAAACCACTCACGCGCACCCAGCAGCGTCGCGGAGACGGAGAACGCATCTGCGCCGATAATGCTCCCGCTGCACCCCTCGGCATGCGCCATTTCCCCACCACGTAGCCAGTCCCTTTGCGCAACCGTATCCCCGGCACGCCCCTGTCGCCCAAATACCCCCGCGAACGTCCACATACGCCACAGCGCAGCATCAACACGTCCACTTCCCCCCTCCCTCAGCGGATCGAAAACCTCATCCGCCGGAGCAGCCGCACACTCCGCCAGCATCTCCGGCCTCAAACACCCCGCACACCTCGCCGCAAGCACGCGCTTAACCCCATTAACCACCCTCGCCCCATACCCATACGTCCTAACCCACTCCGCCGCGCCCACCTCGCGCACCCTCTCCTCATCCTCCCCATCCCCCGCCTCCACCGCACTCTGCACCCACTCCGCCGCAGCCGGACACTGCCTCCCAACCACCCCCCTCACAAGCCCCCCCTCCTCCTCCTTAAACACGCCATAAAACCCATGACTCACCCTCGCCAGCGCCCACAAATCCGCCAAACACCCCGCCGCATCAAGCATCGCGCGAATCACCCCCCCAACCACCGCAGGCCCAATGATGCACTGCGCAACCGGGCCGCGGTGGGCGCGCAGCGGCTCCGCGAACCGCACCCAGCCGCCGACGGGCTTGCGGACGGGGCGCGCGGGGAGCGCCGCGGAGCGCCGCTTGGAGGACCGGCGGGGCATGGGCGGGGGCGTGGCGGCGGCGCGGGCGAGGGCCCAGGCGGGCAGGGCTTGGTCGACGGGGGAGAGGCTGCCGAGGTGCGATTCTAGGTCGCGCTCGGCTTCGCTGAGGGTGGGGCTTGGGTCGGTGTGCAGCTTGGTGAGGAGCTTGTTGCCGCGGCGGGAGGACATGCGCCTCCGGGGAGGGGGGGGGACGCTGGGTTCGCGCATGAGGCGGACTATGTCGGCCATTTTGGGGGCTGCATTGGCGTCCGAGGCGCGACGTGGCACTGGGGCCGCGAGGGGGGAGAGAGGCGGGGTGGTGGGGCTGTGGTAGGTTGTTGTTTCGATGCGCTTGGGGCCGGAGTGCATGCTTGTCATGCTGGAGCGGGCGGAGGGGCGGGAGGAACGCTCGTCGTCTGAGGAGGAGCTTGTTGAGGCGGGTTTTATGGGGGCGGATTCTTCGAGGATGGAGGCGGTGGAGGGGAGGAATGAGCGGCGGGGGTGGGGTTGGTGGGGGTGTTGGAAGGTGGGCGAGGCGGAGGTGAGGATGTGGCTGTGGCTGTTGTTGCTGTTGCTGTTGCTGTTGCTGTTGCTGTTGCTGTTGCTGTTGCTGTTGCTGTTGCTGTTGCTGTTGCTGTTGCTGTTGCTATTGCTATTGCTGTTGCTGTTGCTGTTGCTGTTGCTGTTGCTGTTGCTGTTGTTGTTGTTGTTGTTGTTATTGTTGTAGTAGTTGTTGCTGGCCACGGGGGAGATGGGTGATACATCCTGCGTGATCGTGTGGGAGACGGTGATGCCCTTAGGGTGGACGGGTCCGGAAGGCTTGGAGAAGGGGACGAAAGAGAAGGGCCGGCGCTGGGCAAAGTTGTTCGGGATGGTGACCTGGATCTTCGGCTTCTGGAGTTTTGATGGTGAGTGGGAAAGATAGTCTCCGCCCGTGATAGTGGGAGGTTCCGAGAGCCGGCTGGAGTCCCATTGCGTCTTGCCGTCCTTCCATACGCCGATGATATCACCCTGGCTGTGGGTGCGGCGGTCACGCCGCGACTGACGTCGCGACGGGGAACTGGGAGCATCGGAGGGTGAAAAGCTAGCCGTGCTCACAGAGGCCATGCGGTGCAATTCCGGCTCTTCTGGCGGGGCAGCGCCGATCATGCGCAAAATCTCCTCGTTAGGTGACGTTGCCATTTCGACCTCGAGCGGCGTGAGTTTTGGTCCAGAAACCGGTGGGACGGCGCGCAAGATAGTTCCCTCGAGGCGCGGGTCGCTTTTCCGTAGTCTCCAGCGCTTCTGCTGAGGAGGAGCCATGGTCGCGGTAGGCGTGAAAGCCGAAGTTAGCGGTGTAGGTGGGAAGGCGATAGCCATGCTTGATACGGCGAGAGCTTGGGTAGTTAGGACAGGAGTTTCGGTGCCACGACGGCTGAAGATGGAGAGGCTACGGCGGTTGATAGATGCAGCGCTGGACTGCGGTAAGGCGGCGTGAGAAACCTCTGACGACGCCATGCTGCAGTCAGACGTGGTAAGGCGAGCTGTTGGATAATCTCAAATGTCCAAAATCGACGGAAAGGCGGCCTGTTGGGAGGAGATTGGTAAAATAGCCATAAACAGGATTAGAACGACATTAGGAAGGATGTGAAACATGCAGAACGCAGGCAGTGCTCGACGATGACTATTCTGGGCCTCATGAGCCTCCTCTGAGGAATTAACGTGTAAAAGAGCAGCAGGGCCTCAGCAATAGGAAGCAAAAAGATCAGGCAGACAGCAGCAGTGGAGGCCGAGTTCACGTTGCGGTGGGCTTGTGCGGGCATATGTGAGAGCCTTGACCCATCCCCCTGGCGAGCTGTCGCTGTGCGCGCATCACACCAGCATATCTCCGGCACACGCGGGAGACGGGAGTGGCGTCGTAAGTCGGATTAGCACTAAAACATCATAGGGCAATGGGTGACGTGCGCCCTTTGATCATGGCAGAGCGGAGCGAGCAGAGCAGCCGCAGTGATGGGTGACAGTGGATGGAAGTTGGACGTCCTGCAGTTACCAACATGGGTATGGCAGCTTCCACCATTTCCCGGGGCAAGGCTGTTCGGCGGCGGGTGGGGAGCCGAGCCACGCACCCCAAAATAGCCGCAACAGCCAAAGAGAAGCCCCACATTGTGGCCTCCCCTGCCTGGAGCAGCCTGCTAAGCCGGGGCTGAGCCGTGGACGCCACGGCCTTGTCCCAACCTCTGCATGCATTGACGGCGCATCCTTGGCTGGCCTCGCCTCCCTGAGAGGGCAGTTGTTTCTGCAACAACAAGCCTGGTGGGGGATGTTGGCGTTGGTGTTGTCAATACATCCGTAGTCCGATAGATCCGTCCGGAGTAGGAAACAGTCCCGGCGATATTATCCATCCACGATGCCCCCCTGAAAGAACCGAAGCGTGACGACAGTCAGGTCGGCGACGAAAAGCCATAAGCCTGTCGCGGATTTCCCCATCACATAAGGCGTCCCCAGCAATAAACACCTGGGCGTGCTGGGCTTGCCCCTCTCCGCCTCGTTGGCCTCTGTGGCGCAGCCCGAAACCGCCTCCCTCCCGATCGAACACCCTGGGCCAACACCACCTCAGCCCCTCCCCCGCCCCCCGCACCTGGCCGTATCGCATCGCCATCGCCATCGCGGTTACGAGCAACTCTCCCGAGGGAGGGTGTCGAGATGACAGCGCTGTGTGACCGCGTCCAGAATGAGGTCGGCAGGAACGGTAGATGGAAGGCGAGGATTTGTGCGGATCTGGGAGGAATAGCGTACGAGCCGTCGGACTCATGGATCAGTAATTACCAAAAGAACATCCCGTCGTTGATGCGCATTGCATTCTCAGGCCAGCTGTAGCCCTTATTCGTCTGATTCAGCCGATGTCGGTGTTCGGGATGCTCGCAACGCCGATGCCACTTCCAACAGTCAACTCGTGCCTATAAACTGAAACGTGTCGCATACTCACGACTCGAGATGTCGTGAGCATTTCAGTCGTCCGGGTGAACCCGGTACTTTGGCTGACAAGCCGTGCAACAGGCCCTGGAATAGTCTGTGTTACAGCGTGGTGAGAATTCTCGTCGGTTATTGTCGCCAGGTCCAACACGGCTCCCTGCTCACTACTAGCAGCGCTTATGGGCGACAAATCACCAGCTGGCAAGCCCGCCGCCATCCATCGCAGGTCCATCCATCGCAGGTCCATCCATCGCAGGTCCATCCATCGCAGGTCCATCCATCGCAGGTCCATCCATCACCGTAAAGAGATCCATGAAGCAATCTCGTGGAGAAAAGCCTCAAGAGTCCACGTTCGGGTTCCAGAGCCTAGGGAATCCCGCGTGGCAGACTCATCTCCCGCTGTATCACGTCACACATAACCCCTTCGGCACTTCTGCGGAGCATGCGCGGGTCCACGGCTGGAAAAGGCCTCTTTGTCTTCTCTAGACTGTTCAAAGTTCCCGACAGGAAGGCGAAATCGACGGTCGAGATGCGGAAGAAGTGTATTGTTTCGAGCTGTTCTTCCATGCTTTCTGCTCCCCTCAGTTACCCGTAGGCCTGTCATTCCTCTGCTGACTGTCCTTTCCTAGTCACCCAGAGAGAAGCTTCGTCCCTGGATGTTGGTTTTGTCTGTGTGACTGTCGCACACGCCGTATTTTAGGTGTTGGGACTTGTGGATGTCAGCTCTAGCTGGCGTATGGACCGAAACTGCAGAGCCCAACTCGGGGTATCGGCCTTTATTGGACCGGTGATGCTCAAGCTATGGGGATGATCGGAGCAAGTGGGCATATGGCATGTCATGTGTTGATGTTGGTTCCATATCGTGGAGATGCTGATGCGAATAGCTGTGATGAAGCCAGTTGCAAAGGCAGCCATGGACACTGGCGTCGTGAGTCGCTAGTTCTAGTCGTGGGTTAAAGTGGCGAAGAGTCCAGGGTTGTTCTTTGCCGTTCACAACTACACAGTATGGCTGCCTTTAGAAGGGAGGCTTGGTCAGTAGACGCGGCAATCTCTGAACGACTTCAGCTCGCCATCAATATCTCAATGTATATCGCGTCTAGCTCTGCTCTCATCTAGCTCTGCTCTCATCTAGCTCTGCTCTCATCTAGCTCTGCTCTCATCTTAATCTTGCATCTCACGCTCAGGATCCGTTGGATCCGTTACTAGGACTCATGTGTTCAAAATAAGCATCCACAGCCACCACGGCTTTCATGTGTCTCGTTCCCCATTACCTAGCCTTTACTAACAATGCTTCCAGCTTCCTACTCGATCGAGATCAGCCGGTCATGACCACAACGAGGATCAACGCCGTGGGCTGAGCACAACTTTTGAGTGGAGTCTAGCCGCAATGTTCGAGGTGTCGCTAACCAACACGAAAAGCGTCTACTTTAGTGCAGAACGAATGCTACCAAGCCGGACGGCATGCTCCCGGATGTGGTATTGTGTACGGCGATCGAATGTCGGGCCGTCGGCGGACGATATGCAAATCGAATGTCACACAAGCAATCGGACCCGGTGTGCGACCATTTGATTGTCAGGCTGACGATATCCAACCCGTAGTCAATAGAATGTGTTGGCACAGCTGATGCCGTCCTTCGCTATGCAGGAAGCGTACGTCCTCGCTCTTCATCTACGCCAATTACTGTCCGATCAGAGGTATCCTCGGTCACACCAACCCGGTATCAAGACCCGAGATTCTTGTTTGTTGATCTTTGCGTCCGGATGAATGACTCCTCAGGGACCGAAAGAGCAAGCTGATACCCTTCCCGGGATGTCGAAGAAGCGGCTTGCTACCGTCTGCTGTTGTTGCCCCAGACCCACGATAAACCCTAGCAACCACCATGCGACCGTTCAGTAGGACAATCAAGGTGCGCGCTCACATCTCTCCCGGTACAACAAACGCACCGCCGAGCAGAATCGCCGGCTCATCAACCGCATGATGCTCATAGCTAGCACCGGTCAGCGAAAATCCCCGTCTCCATGCTCCCAGGCCACGTACCTCAACGTCCCCACGCCTCCAGCCTCCAAGATCAAGGACGGATTATCCGCCACATTCCTCCCTACCCATCTCGCTGCCAAAGCCCGCAGAATATGACCATGCGCAACAATCAGTACGTCGGCGGGAGGACACTCCTCAGGCGGGCACGCCAGCGCAGGCGCATGGTACTTGTCCCTTATTTCCGCAATGATGCGATCCAACCGCTGCATAACGTCCTCAGGCGACTCACCCCCGGGACATCCATCGCGCCAGATATCCCATCCGGGCGCGCCCTTCTCCTCCCTAATCACCTTACTCGTCAACCCCTCATACTGTCCATAGTCCCACTCGCGCACATCCTCGGTCACCGTGACCTTTGCCGCGCACCGCACGCTCTCATCCCAGTCCTCGTTCCCGGTTGCCGTCTGCCACGGAAGCGCGTCGCCAACCCCCAGGCCCAGCAGCTCGAGCGTGCGGCGCGCCCGCGCCCGCGGCGACACGTACACTTGCGCCAGGCGGTCGGGCACGATCAGTCGGTCCGGCCCGACGAGCGCGCGACCCGTAGCTTGGATGCGCTTTTCGCCCGCGGCTGTCAGCGGGATGTCCGTTGTGCTCGTGTGCCTGGGGCACGGGGTGAGTGCGGTGGAGCGGGAGGGAGCGGGGAGACACTTACTGCCCGCTTAGCGACCACTGGGTTTCCCCGTGGCGGATGATGAAGAGGCGCGGGGTCATTGTTGCGAATTGGGGGGGAGGGGGGTGGGGGTGTGCGGCGGTTGTGCGGCGGCTGCCAGCTGTTTTTATGTTTTCTTCGAGGCTGCCCCTCCGGCCGCCCGGACTGGCGGGATATGACGTTGTGGCGTGCGGGGCGTGAGACCCTTGCGCCTTGGTAAGCACATGTCAGATAGATGCGGCGCGGGGGTGGGGGCTGCAGATGGGACGAAAGTTGAAGATTCGTTCTATCACTTCCTTCACCCACTCCTATGGAGTATGTGAGCTTGGACTATGGGAAAGGGATGCTGTGAGTACATTCGCTCATATCTTCTCGTCTTACTACCTCCCCCAGCCCCAAGGCTGCGTCTCTGCCTTGCGCCCTCAACAACCCCACTTGTCTGGTTCAGCTGCTTACACTGCGCAGTGCTTTTGACTACGCCGAGCCAGGCGCGACTGGTAGATCTGGATGCCCTCTGAATACTTGCGGATTTGCTCCAGATGACCGTATCAGCCTGTATCATCTGGACGCCCTCGAGATACGCTGAGTCCCTCTCCCCATGCCCGTCTCGGTCCGTATCACGGCCTGTAGCAGCCCCTGGACGTCCTAATACCCGTCAATACACGGCATCTATCACAGGGAAGCTCCGACTTACCCATGCTCTAGTGCCGCCTCACTGGCCAACCTGACCCGACCTTCTGGCCGGACCTTCGTGCTCAATCTCCTGAAGGCGCCTCTTTTACTCCTTATCACCCTTCACTCTACCGAAGCCTTGATCCCTCCCATCCGCGCACTCCGCGACACTCTCCGTCGGGTGTACATCGACAAGCGCCCCCACTGTAACCGGCCCGTGTGGAATGGTGCCTCGTCGTAATGCTGCACCATGTCGCGGACACGCAGCGAATCGGGATCCGTGCAAAACGGACTGCGACGTCAGTATACCAAGAAGAAACAGCCCCTCCCAGTAACACATACCTAACAGTAACCAGCAACCCATCCGGCCCCTCAATCGGGCTCCATTCGCGCATCTGCCGCGCTTCAGGCAAAACCGTATTCCACACCATCGCAGCCGGCCAAGGCCCATCCACGACAATCTGCTTGACCGGCACATCAGGACTGACGGCAAATACGAGCGTGCGCTCATCCACCGCCAAAAACCCGCGCGGATCATCCACCACCCCAACGCCCAGCCGAGCCAGGATGTCAGCGTCAACATCCGTGTACGCCGGGTCCTGGGCGTAGCACGCAACCCCCCGGCCATGCAAGTCGCGCAGCGCCGCCGCCATGGCGACGAGCGCGCAGTGCTGCGTCACGGCCGCGCGCGTCGTGTCCGGGCACCCGAGCCGGCTCAGTGACCCGAGACCGAAGGCGACGATCTTCGTGATGCGGCGGGCGACGGGCGCGGCTGCTAGCGCGGCTATCAGTGTAGAGCTTGCCCCGCTGGCTTCCCATGCGCCGCGGTGGTGCTCGAATTCGCTCGCCACTTGCCGCAGCGGGTAGCTGGGCACGTCTTGCACATACAGGCCCAGCGTGATGGGCGCGGGGTATGGCGGCCCGCAGCGCGCTTCTGCGTCGTGCACGAGCTGCTCGTAGGAGTGGTAGGCGGGGCGCCAGACGACTCTGGGGAGGAGGTTAGCGGGGTGCTGAGTGGGGAAGGGGGAGGGGCAAGGCATGCGGCGCCCTGACGGGGGATGAAGCTCACTTGACGCGGCCGCGGGGATACTGCGACTTGCGCGGGCGCACGCGCGACTTATCCAGCTTGTACTCCTTGCGCACGCCCTCGAAGTCCTCAATCGTAACCACGGCCGGCGCGGCCGACAGCTGGCGATCCACGTCTTCGAGCACAGCTCGCGGGAACAGCGGACGGCCCTGGGCGTACGCGTCGACGAGGCGTTTGATGCGCTGCTTCGCCAAGGCGGCGGCGCGGGCCCGGTCGACGGCGGGGTTGTAGTGGTGGACGTGGAGGTTGGGATCGGTCATTGTCAGCGTCCTTCGTATGTTTAGCTGGCCTGCTGCTGTTCCCCCCGGACCCCGATCTCGCAGGGGTGATGGAAGGAAGTGCTGTTGGAAAAGAGTCGACGAGGCGGGCGCGAAAGGCTGCAGGTCCCTCACCTGCGGCGCGTGGGTGGGGTGGGGTTATAAGCGTGGGGATGGGAGTGAGTGAGGGGTAGGTGCGTTGGCGGTTGATATGACGCCGCCGAACGGTCTATATATGGCCAAGCGCTTGGACCGTAGATGGGCAGGAGGGAGGCAAGAGAATGTGGTGGACAGGGCTGGGGGATGGTAGAAGAGGAAAGGGGGGGGGATAAAGAACATATTGGTATCCCATACCCCCCCTCCCCACGCCCCGCGCGTACGCAGTAGTCGTTCCCCACCCCCAAGCGCACGGTCATCGCACGTCCCAACGCCCCCGCGCGCGAAGCCGATCGGGCAGCCACTCTCAATCCAAAACCGAACCCACAAAGCCTGGGGAGTGGGAGGACCGGGAAGGCCGGGTGTCCAGGGGTGCTCATTCACCATCGCCCACCCGCGCTAACCCCCTCCCCCCGGCGCCCCCATTATCAGGAACGGACAGCCGTTTTTCCTGGCATGGGATGCAATGCACCGGCCCTGCGAGGCATCAGGTGGGCTTACAAAAGCTTTGCAGAGCGGGCCGGGGGGGGGGGGGGGGGGGGGGGGCATGCGAGGTGCGCCGGCGTACCTTAATACAGTGCCCGGCTGCGCTTGGCGCCGTGTATATAAATTGCGGTTAAGGTTATGACTTGGCCCGCTGGGCTTGTTTCGGGCCCGTGGGCGATGGGTATACGCTGGCATGCTGTGCGTTGCGCTGGCACGGCGCGGTAGGTGCGCGCGTAGCCTGGGGATAGGAAAGGAACCAGAAACGGGGAATTGAAATGGGGGACGGCACCTACGGGGGATGCGGTGAAGTGGGAGGGGGAAAACAAATATGTCGGGGTATATCGGCCCACCGCCCCGCCCCGCTTGCGCTGCCCTCGCCGCGCGCTTGTTCGACTCGTATATTAACCCCCTCGCCAAACCCCACGCTACCACGTCGGTACCGCATAGTATGGTAAATCCTACTATGCATGCCTACCCAGTCTATCGTGTGCGACGGTAGCCGCCCCTTCCCCCGTCCACACAGGCACGGCCACGCGCGCGCTGATGGTACTTCACACGTCGGCTCCACAGCGCGCATCCGGGTCGCAATCCTGGCCCGACCGGCCCGGCTGGCCCGGCTGGAGCGCGCGGCTAGATCCTACGCTGATATCACGCTGATCCGGCGCCTCGCCTCGCGCTGCTGCGACTTGGCGGGCGCGTCGCGCGGCCCCCACGTCTCCGGCCTGGTGCATGCGGGTCGCAGGCCCGGTCTTGTCAGTGTCAAGCGTGTCAGGTGTCAGTTGTCATCGCGGTGGCAGCGGTTGCAGCGGCGGCTGCAGCAGTTAGGCGCTGGTTGCGGCAGGGAGGTCAGCGGTTGGTACCGGTACGGCGGCCCCGATATCCGGCTAGCTGCAGCTGGAGATCGGACGAGACGGGGAGTACGGTAGCGGCGGAGGTGGAGATGCTGCTTTTTTCTCGACATGCGCTTGTGTTGTCGTGACTTGACTTGCTCGAGTGGGACGAGGGGCGCTAATGCAAGGCACCCAGGCTGCAGATTCCCGGCCCACTCGAGAAAGTGGCGACCGTTCCCGTCCGCGAAGACACCTGGGCAGGCCGGCCATGAATTCTTCGGATAACCCTGGCCCGCCAGCCGGCGTCGTCGCAACAGCGCGCCTGTAACCCGGCACTAACCCGCGCAGGCCCGCGCAGCCGGATGCTCCGTGTCTGGATGCGGAAGGGAGCCGTTGGTCTGGCGTGCGGGGAGGGGGGGCGCGAGTCTGGCTGGCTGACTTGCTTCTCCAGATCACGCCGCTCGCTTCCCGCGATACTGTATCCCGAAAGGCTGTCGTATCGTACATGTTACCGGCACGCCTGTTACCGGCACGCCTGTTCCCGGCACGCTGTTCGGCCGTCATGCGCATTCCCGCAATTGTGCATACACACAATGTATGGAAGTAGCGGGAGCCGCGCTTCTGTACATTCGCGCGCGCATCGCATTGCCCAGCTGCTGGACCATGCTCGACGTATATGCGCCACGGTATATCGCTAGAATCCTCATTCATGTAAAAATGCCACGGACTATTCAACCTCTCTACCCCTCAGTCCTCGTGCCCACTGTAACCGCCTCATCGAACCAAAAAAGGCTTAACGCCACCAGACTTCCTATCTCGGTCCACCCCAAAACCCAACCCACATCCACACCGCTCCCTTCTCAGCCTCGCTAATCACAACCCCTCCCCCTCCAAGCGCCACACCCCGCTCTCCCCTCCACGCACCCCTCCAAACTCCACAAACGCACGCACCACATCCAAGCCAACACTACCCCGCCAGCCCCCCCCCATCCCCATACCCACTCCTACTCGTCCCCAAATTCGAGCTCATCCGCCTAAACCCCATCCCCATCCCAATGGGGACACTACTCCTCCTCCTCCTCACACCCATCGACGGACGCCTCGCCTCCACCGCACCCCGTCCAGGCGCCGATCCAGTCTGCACCAGCGGCGCCCACCCGGAAAACCCGGCCTCTGCATCCGCTCCCTCGTAGTCCCCATCGCCGACTTCGCTGCTCCCCTCCGTAATCGCCGCCGACGCAAGTGAGGCGCTGCGCGTCCCCTCCGGGCCCAGACCAGCCCCGCCTGGGCTCGCCCCGCCCATGCTGTAACCCCACCCCGAGCCGCGCTGCCCAGCCGATCCAAAGCTATACGCCCGCTCGCGGCCGCGCGACAGCGTAGAGGCGCGGCTGAGCAGCGGCGCAAAGTCGCCCTCTGGCACCTCGTCCTCCTCGTCTAGCTCATCGTACTCCTCCACCGGCTCATCATCCCCCTCAGCCCCATCCAGCTTATCCTCGTCGCTCTCATCAGCCGCGTCATCGTCGTCGCCTCCGAACCCCTCGCCCTCGACTAACCAGGCACTCACCACTGCAGAACAAGCTGCAACAAGCGAGAGGAGCCAGAACGGGGCGATGATGAAATTGCGGCGCACGCCCCGGCTGAAGACTACTCCCGCGACGCTCGGGCCGATGGCTCGTCCCACGGCGCCCGTGCTGGTTGCGATACCGTTGACCGTGCCCAGGACGCGCAGCGAGCTCGCCGTGTTGGTCAGCAGAATAGTAGAGCAGGGAAAGGCAAAGATGCAGCACAGGCTCTTGACGAGCCAGAGGCCAAAGAGCGCGGCCTGTGCGCCGTTCTCATTTGGCACGAGCGTCGCGAATGGTACGAAAACGTATACTACTGTTAGTACCGAAAGGACGATGCGCAGACAGTGGAGCACGCCGTAGCGGCGCGCCAACGGCGGAAACAGGAAAAATTGGTAGAAGATGCCTACGAATCCGTTCACCGTGAACAAGGCTCCGATCCGGCTAGATCCTAGAAGGGTAATTCTTTAGTCAGTGATAACAGACGAAAAAAAGCCTATCAAGGCTGAAGATCGGGTAATGCGCGTCATGCGGCGTTGTGGGGAAAAGAAATGGCAGCCCTACTTAAACCAAAACCACGATTGAAATTTAGCGGCAGCTTAATCTCATCTACGTTCTTTCCCGCTCTTGGATGATGCATGAACACTGGGAGCAGCTGATCAAATGCCGTGGAGTGCATTGCCAGCAGTGTGTATACCACCAGGTTTAGCGCCGTTTGACGTGTGATTACCTCTCGGTATCCGGGCGCGCTTTCACGCTTCGTCGTCGGGGCCAAAGGCACCGAGGACTCCTCATCCTTCGGCGGGGTATACGGGCGATTGGCGCGCAGGAGCGGTTCTGTTTCAGCACCCCGCGCTTGCCGCCAAATGTTCTTTGCCCGAGTGACGCCTCTTACAACCACCCCCTGCAATTTCTGACCCAGCAAAAGGCCGTAATCCGGCTGACCTCGCTTAGAGTCGAGCGTTTCTTTCAAGAAGAGCACGCCGACTGTAATGCCAATGAGGAAAAACACCGACGACACAATGTTTGGCAGGGCGTACGGGTAGCGCCAGAGCAGACCACCATGCCCGCGAGGATCATCCGGACCCTCGGACGGTTTGCGGCGGTAGGGATTCGACAAGGCGCCGCCAAAGGCTGGACCTAGGACACTCCCAATGCTGTAGACGAGAGGCATCAGGCTGAAAGCCCTGGGCTGGAGTTCCTGTAATTCAAGCGTCAGCACGGTAACCATGAGGGCAAAAGCGCCATGCCACCCCCACCCACCTTCCAAGGGCACATTTCGGCAACCATGGTTCTGATGATGCCCACATTACCGCTGCCGGCGCCACTCAGCGCGCGCGCAGTTATTGCCATGGGGAGCGAGGTAGAGAAACCCCAGATCAAGCTTGTGATCATGGCGTTCACCAGTCCGAGCAGCACAATGTACTTGCGCCCAAACCTATCGGATGCGCGCCCCCACGACACGGCGGTCAAACATTGGCTGACGGAGAACATGGCGGACGCAGTACCGGCCCAGAATGCAATATCAGTCTCCGGGACGCCAAAGGACTCGATCATCTCCGGCAAGTAAGGGAAGATGGACGTAAGGGTTATTGGCTCGCTAAGTCTCGCAATTGCTGTTTGATTGATATTGTGATTAGCACGTGGAAGGCTACCAAGGGCTTTCTATTGAGATAGGAATATATACCCAGAATAGTGAGTTGCTGCACCGGCAGCTTGCGCTCGGGCTTGCGAACCATGATGGCGAAGGGCCGTGATGTATGACGTATGGGCTCCTGCTCGTGTCGTCCCTGCGGAACATGGAATGTCGCGGAGGTTCCCAACGGTAAGAATAATGTTGAGTGGGGGAAATAGAGAAGTCGTCACACCGCTCGGATAGCAGTTAAGAACGACTGGTATTCAAGGAGGGGGATGTACTAGAACTAAGGGAGGGAGCTCATGACAGAGCATGAGAAGTGCGATGGCGAGGAGATGCGATGTCGGTGCTGACAAGCTCAAAGGGCTCAGGGGACCACGAGCTAGCACCGAGAACAGACTGGTCTCAGTTGATCCACTTGCCACCCTTGCCAGGAAGTTACGGTACGATATGCTAAGGATCTCTCGCGCAAGTTTCCCCGCAAACAAATGCAAAGACTTTTGGTCGTTGAGGGGGCGTACACGGCAACTCCCTTCCCTTCGGCCCACCCATGGACCGCCGGTAATAACCTTAACTTAGCGCGTCATAGCGCCACCTTTTTAAGGCTTAAACCCCGCAAACAAGCCACCTTCCGCTAGTCCTTATTTAGCACAGTCCAACCCGCCGAACCGCCAGGGGGGAGTGAGTATGGAGAGGGGTTGGAGGGCATACGGTAGAGGGGCATCATCTAAGGGCAAACAAGAGATCCGAGGCCTCAACCATCTGGACTCGAAGATGAGATGAGGGGCTTGCAGGATGCTTGCTTACAGGATGCTGGCTCGCTTGCTTCACCTGCCCGCTGCCTGCCACAGTTGCGCTGCAACAACCCCCTCCCCGTCGCCATGTGTGCATTGTGCATTACGCATGTACGCACGCCATACGGGATGCTCGGTTCATCTGCACAGCATCTCAGGGATAGTCTACCGGTCCTCGGTACGGTAACCAGGTGCTTGCATCCTGCCTGCTCATCTGACCCCCTTCATTCTTGGCCGTTGGTCAACGTGCATTCATCATATGTACATATACACTGATGAGAGTGTCAAGTGATTAGTACAGAGTGTTACTCTTCCCCGTATTCGCCTCCAACTCCGCAGCCCTTTCCAAACACCCGTTACCTGAATTGCCCACGACTGAAGAATGTGTTGAGCAACCAAACTCCTCCAACCCCACTGTAGCCCAAGACTCCACGACGCCGGTGAATCCGAATCCCGAAAATACGCCTATGACCCCCTCATCATTCTCTGTCTCCTCCAAGGGCCATCCGAAAAAAAGTTATGGCACGCCTCCGGAATAGTTCCCGCCTTATACTCAGTAACTTGGCCAAAGGCGGCCACGACTTTTTCGGAATGGCTCTTGCTCCTTTAACCCCATCCGCCATTTCCGCCGTTCTGCGGATACATATTCGTAGACTGATCCACGTTCCAGAACGTATCTGGCCCAAAAAGGCCGGATATCGCCCCGTCGATCACTAGGTTCATCCCCTGGAGGCCGTAGTCGAACGCGTCGTACATGGGCATCCCACCCGCATACTGGTAATTCGGGTCCATGGGCATGCCGCCTGCATCCGTTGACACCGGCTGGTACCAACCCGCCTGCGGTACCATGGGAGGCTGTTGGACCTGCCCGTTGGCCGGCATCGCCCCGTTGCTGTAGTTGTTCCCCATGGCTGCTTGGCTAAGGAGATCAAGTCCTTGGGCAGGCTGCATGACCGCGTTCCCCGCTTGCCGGACCTCTTGGCCTGTCGGAGGCGTGGCCCTTCTGCTGAGGGGGCCTCCCTTGCCCTGCTTGATGTTTTGATACTTTTCGGCAAGGCGACGGATGACGTAGAAGAATTTGGAATGAGGGCTCCTCGCATCGCGCGACATTATCGTCTGGAACCTCTGCTCCAGCTCCCCAAGGTATTGCTCGATTCGAAGGTCATCCTTCTTGATGACGTTTGCCAGATCCTCCGAGCTCGCGGCCATGTACAGCTTGATCATGACTACCATAGCGTAAATGCACCGTACACCTAAACTTGTAAGCTTGTGCACATCGGCAGCATCTCACACACTCACAAAAGAGGACGGGCAAGACGTAGATGACGTCAATTTCAAGGGACAGGAATGTATGGAGGATCTTGTGACATGACGTTTGGCATGCTGTCAAGGCCTGGATGTGATGAGGACCAAGGACACTCGGGCCCGCTGAGTTCTTGAAAGTTTCTTCCGTAAACGGCGTCTTGAAATCCTCGACGTTGTTCTGTGAGTGTAGAGCGATTTCGTGGAGATAGAGGTTGGTGACATGCTCGGCGAGTAACAAGGCCTTGTCATCGATGACTCGAGTCCGGACATCGGCCAGGTTTTCTTCAAAGCGTTTGATGCTCGTAGTAACTTTGCCATCCTGGATTGAAAGGCTGACGGCTGGGTCGTCCATGTGAAATTCCGCTGCGATTCGCTCGGCAATATTGGCAAGCTTGACGTGTTGGCACAGTATTTTGTCCGACGGAAGCGCATCCTCGGCCGTCTCGAGGTAGGCGAGGCAGTCTTCCATATAGTCTGTAAACCGAACGAGGATGGGCCGTCGCAGAATCATCGTGATGCTGATGCAGAGAAAGTAGCACACCAACCAAGCCCGCCGAGCTTCGGCATTATCATGGACACTGGGGAGTCGGGGTCGTTGGTCTTGAGGCCGCTGGTCATTGGGGAAAAGCTTCTTCCACACCGGCCCCCGCTTACCCATACCAATGTCGATAGCCATAACCGCAGACATGTGCACCATCTGATAGTGCATATGCTGCTCGAAGTTTTCCGGAGGGCGGTACCAGAGCGTTGCAACCTACACGCAAGTTAGAACGCATCGTCGAGTCGCAACACGGACGGACCTGAAGGGACTGGATCAGCTCCAAGCTCTTCTCTCCGTTCTTCCACATGCTGGTCGCGAATTGCTCGCGCAGAACCTCCTCCAACCGACTTTGCGTGTCATCATCAAGCCCGGCGCCAAAGCACGTGCTGCTGAGGATGGACAAGAACAGTATAGGCTTGTTTCTCCGAACATCGCTGGCTTTGGTTCCAGGCGGGAAGGTGACGGCAGGGAAGTTAGGTACGAACTCGTGGACGTAACGGTCGAAGAGATGTTCCGCGGTTCGATGGGAGATGATCGCATCGATTTTGCCATCAATATCCGAATGGTCGAAAACTACAGGGCCCCGCTGGTTGTAGATGCTTGCCCCTCGTTCGTCTCGGCCTGCATTCTCCACAAACTCGTTCTGAGACCGCTCGTTACCACATCGAGGCTACAGCGAGTTAGCCAACCATGCGAACATCCCCTCCCCACAAGCACACTCACTTCATTGCCCAACACGCGATATCTTTTGTTCGGTGATCTGTCGTCATGTCCCACCGTCAGCGAAGACGAGCGAATGTCAGGAACCGATTTCGTGTCCGGTGGGTAGTAGTCGTACGGGGAGTGCGACGGGCTTAGCTGCCTCTTGACGGGAGGCTTGGGCATCATGGTGGGTGGATCCCGTTCCTCAGGCCTGTCCCTTGCCCTTTCCTTCGCCCTGTCCTTCTCTTTCTGTTCCTCGGTCAACTCAAGCCTGGCTTTGAGTTCGTCCAGCTTGCGTTCCAGGTCGGCGACTTTGTTGTCGGTCTTCCTCGTCCTCTTCTTCGTCGGAGGCGTAACAATGCAAGTGCGGTTGGCCTTTGCACATCGCCTACAAGCGTTTTGGGGATGCTCTCCCCCTGGTTGGCACTTGACTTTTAAGCCACGGCAGGAATCGCAAGCGCGTGAGCGCTTTGACTCGGGGCCTTTTGAAGCCGACCTGCTCGAGATTAGTTTTCGGCATCACGGCGAAAGGCAGAGAGACGCACCCCGGGTGCGAAGACGTGCCGGGCTGTTGCGGACTTAGATTTGCCGTGGTGTCGTTTGCATCCTCACCTCCGCCTAATGTAGTATCCAAGCTGCTCACACTGAGGGCGGGGTCCGGGCCCGACAGTCCGGGTAACTTGAGAGCTTGACCTAAAGGCGGGAGATGAGCTTGGTTTTGACTTGGACGATGTTGGGAAGGAGGTTCGTGTTGGTTGTGAAGCTGCTTTATGGAATGATTATATGATGTTGTTGTAAGGTAGTGGTTGGTCGCGTTAGACGCCATGGGACGTACTGGTTAGAGTGCAAGTGCGGGTTCGGAAGGCCAGAGGTCGGAGAGTCGGTGGTTTGAAGTCGGCGCTGGCGGACCTGAAAGAAGAGCGATGTGGGCCAGGTCAGCAAGCTGCAGGGCTCCGTGCGACGGCAGCAGGAAACGTTACGGCGGAGAGGGGGCGGGGGGGGGGGAGTCTTGGATTCGACGGAACCAGCGCCGGAGCCGGGAACCGCGTCACTCTGCCAGTTTTTGCTTTGTGGATTGATAACTTTGGTGATGAACTTGGCTGAAAGAAATGGGGAATGGGGTGGGGATAGACAATGGAATGCGACGTGATGATATTTGGTTGGGTGATGGGATGAAAAGCGGAGAAAGCTGTTTTTTTGGGGGAGGGGGAAACTGGGGGAACAAGGAGGGCAATGCAATTAAGGCACCTTTTTGGATACGCTTGCTTCCTTCCTTACCAACTTACCTACGAATTGGCATCAAATGGAAGCAGCTGCTTTCAGGCTCCCATGCGCGACCTTCTTCGTCGTTTCTCTTATTTCCTTAACCCTCGCTCACTCGCATTGCGTTGCTTACGGATGTACTTCACTCCATCAATCCAGTCTAGGCATTTCAGCTCTTTCATAGCAAGGCTTTCAGCATCATCCCTTTTTTTGTTGGCGGTTCGTAATGATGGTCCAAGGAGGGAGAAGTGAAACGTGGGAGACAGATCATTCTTTCGCTGCTCAGTCACATACTACGGATGTACGAGGTACGTACTCTTTCCTCGCCTGCGGGCGTCGCTGCGGACTAGAGCTAGTTCTCCTCGTAGTTCTAGGATCCCAGTGGGCCTGAGGCCTTACTCGTGGCTGGTGTGTCTCCGTTACTCGTACGGTACCATGCCATGCGCCTTGCTGCTGGTGGCCTTGAATCATGGTGGGAATCTGGATTTTCTTGATCCTCTCTTCTACGGAGGTATGCGTGAAGGCTCCTGGCTCGAGAAAGAAAAGAGGGTAGGCGTACGAGATGCATTACCAAAGGTCGAAACAGAGACCATTCCCATAGTTCCAGATGATGCGATACATGGGCGACGCGGGAAGAATAGCCCATACCGTAGCTTAATGGTGGACGGGATGTGGGTGGAGACACAATGCACCCCCGGCACCAAGAGCCTCCTCGGCCCTAGAACTAGAACTAGAATGTGGAGTGCGGAAAACCAAAGGGCTCGCGCTTAGGTTAAGCCTATTTATAAGCCTAAATGGCGTCGTCACACCTCCAAACGTGCCAGACTTTACGTTGAATGATGCAGTGGGTGTTCAGTTTGTGTGGTACATGTCTGCAAACACCTACGAAAAGACTTCCTCGACTCCATCGAGTCAATCGAGGCCGCAGCTTGTGAAGCAATCTGAACATCGGCCTCGTGCTTTGCTGCGCCTGAAGTCACTATCCATCGTGGCGTCGCTCCCCAGACATCACAGCCCGTTCAAATCTGCTAAAAAAAGCCATTCGTTACCAGTGATCAACAGTTCCACGGCGCCCCAACAATGGATGTCATCCCACAACCGCAATCAGGGAAGCCACAGCAAAGTCAGCCAGTCCACCATCAGATAGGCCACCAACCAATCGAACCCGATTGGCAAGAACGTGTACCACCGCCTTCTCTTGCAGCTTGAAAACAGGCCTCGTAATCACTTAAGCTGACGATCCTCAAGAGCCATCCGATAAAATCGCGGCTGTTTGCGTCGGCAAACACGCTCACGCGGGGCGGTCACGACGTTTTCGGATGGTCCTAGGCACCTGCCGCGTACTCTCGATGGCATTGGGCATGGTATGAATGTGTGTCTGCGTGGAGATTGCGTATGTCGATGCGTGACATGAAGTATGGCCCTCATCAGCGTGCTAGCCAGAGCTCACCGGCGGTATAATTGCAACTTCGTCTCCCTCCTTGATAGTGATGGCACGGTCATCTCCATCATCGTCCAGGTCGACATACTGGTAGTTGACAGTGACAGCACAGCTCGAAAGCACTTTATCCTTTATTCCAGGATATCGCTCTTCGAGAAGATCAAATAGATCCGCTGCGCTGACAGGAGCTTTGAATGCCTCCACGCTCTTCTTGGTGTAGGACGAGGATGCGGCGAAGTAGAGGAGGTTGAAGTGCCCAGGTGGCGGCTTCTTTGATGGCATTGTCCTTGAAGCACGTCAATAACGCTGACAGAATGCTCTGCAAGGGAATAATGATGAAAGGAAGGAAGGGTTCAGTGGCATTATGGTCTCCGCTGTGCCAGGCCGTTCGACCATCAGCTCGGATAATACATGCTTTGAAAAACATCATTGAAATGAGGTGTCCAGTGTCTGACATGGGCTGAGGACGATACCTGAGAGCATGCTTACCTTGATGTTGCTACGGGTGTTGGGTTGATGCTCGCTGCTTGGTGAAGAAGAATGGTGGAAGTTGTTGAGATGGTGGGGTTGATCTTGTAGCTCACCTGCAGCATCCAAGTCCCGTGAGGCCCGGAGCTGGAGGCCCCCGATGTGTGGCACAGGGCGGGATACAAGCCACAGACGCGGTGCTGTGGCGTACATTTTCTCGGACCTCTGCCCAAAACTTCATGCGACCATCGCCATCCTCCTGCAGCTTCTGTCGACACCTCCAGGCTTGGATCCTGAATACAATGCGCCGCAGAGCGATTCCAGCTTCTGGACAATCTCTATTCTCAGGAATTTGCTACGATTGCCTCATCAGCCAGCGAACGCAACCCCACGTTTCTCCGCTTGCCCCCCGCAGTCTGCGAAAGGTATCGGCGAGCAGAACCTACTCAACATCGTCACAATCACGCCTCTCGACAGATTCGCAGGATCCTTCGGATAGTCGCCATGAAACCGCTGTTCCTATCAGAAGAGTCAGGGCCCCGCCCTCGCCGCCGCCCCAGTTTGAGAAAGTCTTTCAGTTTAATAGAGTCCTTCCTCGTAGAGACTTTCAAATCCGGAAGGTCTTGGTTGAGCCGGCGAGGGAGGTAAGCACTGCTCTATGCTTTGTGGTTTACCGTCTTAAATCTAATACGACTTGTAGCAACGGGATGAAGTTAGTAGCCATGTGGACGAAAATGAAGACCTTTCGATGATACCTGAGATACCAGACTACCTTTTGTCGAATGTCCCCATAAGAGAACAACTCGCGGAGTGGCAAGCTGCGCACGGAAACCCCCTCACGGAAATCCTTGCGCCCCCGGACACCGGTGGAATTAGAGGACTGGCCTCTGGCAACTTTCGAGTGTCACCCGAGCAGGTTGAGGACAGGGTCGATAGCGAAACGATGCCGCTTGGAGATGATGTTGACCTGGAGTTTGTGCCTCCTGGAATCTTATACAGCCCTGGAGACCTCGTGGAATTGATGTGAGTAATAATTGATTTCCATGGTTTTCCAAACTCACTCGTAGTCCAGTTCTTCCGGTAGTGAGCCTGTCCTGGCTGTGTATGTCCAGGATATCGGGTTGACACAGGCTCAGTTTATCACGATACGCGGGAACTGGGTTAACATGCGGAAAAACAACGTCCACTACACTCTTCCAAACTTTCTTTCCCCAATGATAATCGAACCGATTATCCCCTATTTACCTACCGAGGAGGTTGCAGAGGAGTTGCTGGACCAGGCACGGCACTTCGACATCAATCCACCTCGCGCCGTTACGGGGCCCATTATAAATGCCTTGGGCAAATTCTGGCGACAAACCGAGGAGGCCTTCCGGCAAAATACATCGGTTCTTGACAGGGTCCACGAAATTCTAGCACACAGTACTGACCTCCGGTTTGGTACATTGAACAGGATTGCATCAAAGTTACTCGGCAAGGATGAACCAAGTAATCCTGAACTGTTTGCAGTGCGCAGGGCAATCTTACACGCCGGCATTGGGTTTGGGTCAGATGAGAGAAGTCATCGGCAGACCGGTATCTACCAGATCAGGTCCAAGGAGCAGGTTCAGCACATTCACGAAGTGCAGGACTGGCTTCGTGAATTTCAGGAGGATCGTGTGCGTCTCCAGACGACAGCAGAGATCGGCGACGATCCCCCGAAGCTCAGCAAGGGATTTACGATTGTTCAAAATTTCATTAATAAGGCGCGCATCGAGATCGCAAAATCACGCGTCAGCCGAGAACCCTCACATACTGGCTGCGCCGGGCCGAGCAAAGAGAAGAACCGGATCCTCTCAGGAGCGGCTTTCACTCCTGAAGAACAGCAAATCATCCTGTTCGTAGAGTACTGGTGCTTGCGAGAGCTTTTTACCAGAGACTCCACCCTCAAGGCGATTGCTCCAATGTTAATCCGGGCCACTGGCATGTACGAAGACCATCAGTTGCGCGTACAAACCGGGTCACTGTTCCTTCAAGAGATCGGCGTTATGAATCCTTACGTCAACCGCGTCCTCTTTGATGTCAATCTCCTTCTCCCGACTTCCCAGCACTCAAAGCCGCTGGAGAAGATGGCGTCCAAGTTGGCAACGCTCACCAAGGAAGGTGTGAATCTCAAGGACACCATGAGCGACCTGCGCCATGACTGGAAGGACCTACCGGCATTCTGCATAGATGACGCGGGCGCACTGGAGATTGACGATGCCATCTCCATAGAGCGCATACCAGGCTCGTCGGATGAGCACTGGATCCACGTTCACATTGCCAACCCAACCGCCTACGTTACCGAAGAATCCATCTTCTCCAAAATGGCCGCCCATCTCACCGAAACCTTTTACGCCCCCGAAGTCACCTACCCTTTACTCCCCAACTGGATGCCCAGAGACATGTTCAGCCTGCAAAACGACCGCCCCTGCCTAACCTTCAGCGCAAAAGTCAGCCTGACCGGCGAAATCTCCGAAACAAAAGTCCAACCCGGCCTTCTCCGCAACGTCGTCAGCCTTACCTACGACCACCTAGCCGACATCCTCGGGAGCGCCACGCGCAAAAAAGCAGTCCAACTCGTCGTAGGCGGTGAATTACCCTCCCTCTCCCCCCCCCCACCCCCACCTCTCAAAGAATCCGAAATCGCAGACCTCAAACTCCTCCACACCCTCTCCCTCGGCCGTTACGAACACCGCCGCAAACAAGGCGGTGTGTACTTCGACCTCCCCCACCCCAAGCCCACCGTCTACCGTGCCCCCGGCGTCCCAGGCCTCCCAGCGTCCCCCGTCCCGCGCCGCAAAAAGGCCATGCACATGCTCAACGACCCCATAATCGCCGTCACCACCGAGCCCTTCCGCAACTACTTCGACGTCTCCGCGGCCGGCACGCACGAGCACCTGGTGCGCGAGATGATGATCCTAGCCGGCGAAGCCGCAGCGAGCTGGATGTGGGCCCGCAGCATGCCCATGATCTACCGCGGCATCCTGCGCACCATGAGCCAAGCCGCTATGGACCGGCACGAGGCGGAAGTTATCCAACCCGCTGTGGCGGCGAACGGTGTGTTGCCGCTTAAGCTGGGGCTGGAGTACATGCAGATGTACGGCCGGGGCATGTTATCTCTGCACCCGATCAAGCACTACTCCCTCGGCATCGACAGGTACGCCAAGGTCACGAGCCCGCTGCGGCGGTACGCGGACATGATGGCGCATTGGCAGATCGAGGCGGTGCTGAGGGAGGAGGCGCGGGTGGGCAAGAGTCTTGCCGGCGTGGGGGCGGAAGATATTGATAAAGTAGTCCCGTTCCACCGCGCGGCGCTCGAGCCGATAATCTCGCGGTTGCAACCCCGCGAAAGGCTGATTTCACGGGCGAGGGTTTCGTGCGACAAGCACTGGATCACGCAACTTGAGTTCCGGGCGTGGATGCACGGGGAACTGGATCTACCGCGGCGGTTCAATGTTATTGTGCGGTCTGCGTTGCCGGAGCAGATCGCGTTGGGGCAGATGCTGGATAATAGCTTGGAGGTCATCATCCGGGAAAACACTACGGGTGATGCCTTCGAGCTCACTGATATTTGGGAGGTGGAGCTCTATTCGGTGGACACGCATAAGCGGAACGTGGAGGTTACGCCTATTCGGCTGATTCAGCGTAACGGCTTTTCGACCTCCTGATGGGAGGCCAGAGTCTACGCATGTATCTATAGAAAACTGGCTACCCTTCATGTACAATTTCGCTAACTTATGATGTCGTGCTTGGAGACTGGTATCACTCATCAAGTCATTCGAAACACATGCCAAATTTGGAGAGCCCGCCGTGCGCCTAACAAAACGCATACCGAAACCGTGCCATGAATGCTTGCAAAATGCTGTTGAACATGAAAGGCTCATTAATCGTGAAGCTGATGCGTCGGACAGCTCCCCATACCCTTCGTATCCCACCACTGTCGAATGCAGGACTGCACATGTTAGCTACGTAAGACCTGAAAAGGGAACCACTTACTTTGTGGAACTTACACAAGCACTCCAGACGCCCCATCTCATCTCCCTCTTCAAACTCCTCAAAGCAAATAATGCACTCCTGGTTCTCCCCATTCTCCCCTACACAATCCTTCTCCGTCGCCCGATACAACAGCATCCTCCCGCCTGTCATCCTACGCGGTCGCAACCCACCCGGTCTCGGTGACCCGCCGGCTGACGCCTGGCCATGTGGACTTCCCGCCAAAACCCCTGAAGATGTCGACAGGCCAGGCGAGCCGGTCCTGTCCGCATCGGGTGATGCGCGTGACGTGGTCGAGCCGTACGAGTGCGATCTGATGCAATCATCAATATGCGCTTCGCGGTCCACATCGCTGCCATCCGGTCCTTTGGGCGGAAGCTCGGACCCACAGATGGGGCACTCATCCTCTTCTGCTATCTGACGCCGGGGTGGTGGAGGGGCCCGGGGAGGTTCTTGGGGTGTGATGAGCGAGCGGTAATGCTGGGCGAACTGCTGTGCATTGCTACTTGAGTTGCGAGGAGGGTACATCCCGGAAGAAGGTCCGGCGGGGTGTGGGGGAGGGGTGGAAGGGGGCCAGTGACCGGAGAGTCCGGGTTGGTTGGGGAAAGAGCCGGGCGGATAGCGGAACGCGTCTCTTGCTGTCGGTCTGATATGGCCGGGATAGAGGTGGCTGATATCACTGCTTGTGGAGCGGTGACCACGATACGGTGCTAGCAGAGGAGGCGGCGGTACGAGAGGACCGGTTGAGTTACGCGGCCTTCCTAGTATGGAGGGGATTCCCGCCCCGTCTTCAGTTGTAGCCGTCGGTAATCGGCAATTGTGTGAAGGGATGCGATCGGAGGGGCGTTGGGGAGGCGGACTCATATTCGGGTCGGGCACGCATGGGTTGCAGACTCTGACTTCTTCTCCTCCCCAGTGATTCCGGAATGCGGGCATTTCCTCATGATCATCGGTGAGATCAATAACACTGGGAGGGCGTACAATGAACTGGCTGGGAATGGTGATGCGATGCGGTGAACAATGAGCACACACTACCCTGCCGCATTTCCTACCAACAGATCAGCAAACAGCTTGCAAACGACCAAAGAAGCTTACCTGCAATGATGCTTCCGATACCAGAAGGAAAACGCCGTTTTGCAAACCGGGCAGCTCGACACCGCCGCGTCCGGTTGCCAGCTTGGAAGCACAATATCACTCCCTCCTACAGAGGGCTGCGGTAAAGGATGTGGCATGGTCGGTCGCCTCACAAACGGGTGCGGATGTCCGCGTTGACGCGGCGCGGGCTGAGGTCGAGAGGGAAGGTTGGAGATTTGGAGCGGCGAGCTCATCAGGTCGATTGGATTGTCTGCGGAAGACCCGGCATTCGTTGTAGAAGCAGCTACTAACCCCACAGGGCCCTGCGACTGACCGCTCGAGGAACCCGTCTGCGGCGGCGCGTGTCCGTACCGGCGCGGAGGTGTCTCTGGCGCTGTCATCCTTCGCTTCCTATCGGCAGCTCGCCGATAGTCGGTAGAGGTTGTGCTATTTTGCGCTTCACCCTGAGCAGCGGTTGCTCCGTCCTCCTGAGGATCCGGGAATGTGCGACTACCCTCCATAGTGTTAGTGTTGAGGTCAGCCTCGTAAGGCGGATTGCGAAGGAAGTCTACCCAAGTCTCCCGAGCTGAAGTGCCATCTACCGGTGTATCAGATTGTGTGCGCAAGCTGTGCTGTCTTTCATAATCCCTTCGATACCGCTGTAGCGGACGGTGTGACAAAGGGAGTGCAGTGGACGAAGTGCTATGCGGAGTTGGATCTGAACGGAGACTCGAGTTGTCAAAATTTAGGAGATCAGGTGTGCTTCTGGATTTCAAAGAGGGAGTTCGTGGTCGGTCGTCCATCCGGACGTTTGTCGCGCGTCACTCTGGAGTGTTGATGGAACGTTGTGGGGGAAGGAGGGGCGAGAGAGGGGCGAGAGAGGGGCGAGTGGCTAAGGCTACACCGATAGTCTCACAACTCAGCAACGTTCAAGGTGACGGAATGGTGGCGGATAGAATAGATCGCGTGAAGATAGGCTTCAGTAACTCACATGTATTGCGAGAAAACGGAATGCGGCTTTCTACTCTTTCCCCGGAGTTTGCGACGGTGCGGTGGTAGCGAGTCGCGCCTCGTCCCAAGCAATGGTCGTGTGCTGTCGGGAGTGTTTGAGAGAGACGCGGGAAAGACGGATGCGGGTTACGGTGGCAGTGAGGGTGAGGGTGAGCAGCTGCAGTAAGGGTGTGAAATCGTCTGCGGGAGGTGACTGTACGCGCGAGTTGTGAAAAAAGTGCGGATTGTATTTATATCGAACTTGCGGAAGACGGATGGACTTGGAGGGGTGCAGATAGGCAATAATGGAGTCCGGGACTCGTGAAAGAAGCCCCGGAGCGTGACAGCCAAGGCCTACACATCGATTCAAAGTGTCCAGGCGCCGAACTGATCGTCTCCGGCTTCAAACCCGTGTGGATATTCGACACCGACTCCGTATTCTAGTCATGCTGTTGTCTATACTCCCTACTGGGCCCGCTTCTCATATTCACTCACCCGCGAATAAATGTATACGTCGAGTGCCCTTTGGATGCTGTTTGACCCCGAAGATGATTGTGCCGTCAAACAATGGATGCGGAGAATGTGGAAACCAGGCACGATAATACAGGAGTCTGCAACCTCTGCTCAAGTGGCAAAAAAAGACATCAGATATCTGATATGCTCTCAAAGTGCCACTATGTGCAATGATCATGGTGTCGTAATTCATTACTTCTGATCACGGGTATTCGCAAGTGCATAAGGAGAACTCTAGTGACTGCATCACTCAAAATGAAAACCGCTTCCCCGTACTCTTCCCTTTCGCCACGCGTCTAAAGCCATCACATTCCCGGCACCTATTCGTGCAGGTTCAACATCCCTAGCGCGACCATAACTCATAAGGCAGCATAACGCCAAAGCAAAAGATTGCATGTTTGGACGGCAAAATGATACCATGCCTGCAGCATCACGAGTGGCCATATTTCAGAGACCCTTGACTCCTAGAGCATGCGCGTAATTTTTATAAGAAAGACAAAAACTCGTGATTCAAGGTCAAGAAAGGATGAAAAAGCAGGCGCGCTAAAGTTCACAAGAAGACTTAAAAGAACGTCCCGAAAGTGCCATCCGCTTCACGCGGCAGCGGCTTTCTCGGAGTAGTCGGGTTTCCACTCTCGTCGGTAGCTGGCTTCCGGTGCCTATAAAACATTAGTGATAATCACTTGAAGGGAGAACGAAACACACTTGAATGTGAAGCCGACGAACAGCCCCTTGTTCATCCTGTCCTCCCGGTCTGCCATGGTCTCGAGAGCCTGCTGCTTCTCGTGCACCTCCTTGTACTTGGCCATGTCAGCCTCGTTGGAAAAGTCATCGAAGTAGCCAGCGTCGGTCTCGGAGTCCAGTTCTGGCACAAATGGCGCGCGTTGCTCACGAAGCCCTGACCAATCAACTTCGGCAAAGTAGGCGTGCGACTTGATCTCGCTGATGACACGGAAACGATTCTTCTTCGCCGCCACTAGCCGTATGATGAGGTCCCACGTGCGCTTGCTGAGGTAGTAGCTCGGGTCTTCGTAGACAGGCTTCTTGAGCACCTCCTTCCACCGCTTCAAGTTCTGCCACGTCTCCTCGACAGTGGCGCCGGCAAAGGGCGGGTAGCCAGCCAAGGCCTCGAACAACATACACCCCAAGCTCCAGTAGTCAACAGTGTAATCGTACTCCTCGCCTTTGAGTACTTCTGGAGCCATGTAGTCCGGGCTGCCAACGATGCTCTTGGCGTAGTTGACGTTGCGTTCGCGTAGAGAACGGTATCCATCCCGACGCTCTGCAGCTGTCCGGTCCTCCATCGGCCGACCAAAGGGGGAGACCACGTTGCCGACAGACTCCAGCTTGATGCGCATAGACTCGATCTTCGCGGGCGCAAGAAATCCAGCCGCCAAACCGAAGTCCGTGAGCTTGACATGGCCGGTGCTGTCGATGAGGAAGTTCTCGGGCTTCAAGTCGCGGTGAATATACCCAAGTTGGTGCAGAGCGTCGACACAAGCAAACATCTCGGCAATGTAAAACCGCGCGTGTCGGTTGTGAAGCACGCCTGTGTTGTTGAGCAACGTGCGGAAGTCGCCGCCTGGAACATACTCCTATAAACAGATGAGAAGCTGAGAGGGAGTACTGGAGAGCGATACTTACCATAGCAAGATATATGCTCTTGTCATCCTGGAAGGCATAGAGCAACCTCACCAGCCACTCACTATTGGCCGTGGTCAAGATATCTCGCTCCGTCAGGACATGTCTGATTTCGTCCAGCTTGAAGAGCAGCTTCTTGCTCATGACCTTAAGCGCGCACACCTCTCTGGTATCCTTCTTGGTTGCAAGGTAGACCTGCCCGTAACCACCTTGTCCAACTTGCGTGAGGATCTGGAAATCGCCATGATGCAGGCGAGTCCGCCGCTTCCTCAAGTTGACACGCTCACGCCCAAGATACTTTTGAAGAGCCGCGTTGTATTCAGCTTCCGGCGTCTCGGGGGGTGGGGGGTTCTGAGCCTTGAACTGAGCAAGGCGGTTCTGGCGGATGTGCACGTAGCTCAGCAGATCGAAGTAGTAATCCAGGAAGTCTAAATCGTGGTTAGCGTACGCCAGGCGGGCAAGATTTATAAACATACAGAGTTGTGTAACGTTGGCCAGACGCTTCACGGACGGCTTTTGCAGCTTCTCGATTTCCTCGGCTGACAAGCCCCGCGTCACGTACTGCGGGCGAGACGCAGTGTCCGCATCACGCGCTTTGTAAGGCGCTTCGCGCGACTGAGCAGCATGAGTGAGGAATGTCGACTCTTTCTTCAATGCTGGGCGGATGCCAGTTGGAGTGTTCTCGTTGTTTGTCTGGCGGGTCGGGCTCCCAGGAGACGCCCCACTTCCCGCGTCGACACCATACTCTGGGGGAAATCTCTGGTCTGTGGTGATGCCCTTGCCCGGCGATCCTGGCGTGAACTGCGGCTGCCCGGGTCGGGTAGGGGAACTGCTGTTAGAGCTCGGCATGAGCCTCATGGAATTGTCGAAGACATTCGGCAAGTCGAAAGCCCCTGGTGGCAAATGGTTTTTGCTCGGGCTTCCCTGTGGAGTCTGCTGTGGGCTCGTGAATGCATGCTGCGAAGGCGTAGACGGGCGACCGTAGTACTCGTTCGCAGAGCGCGTGAGAAGTGCTGGTGGCGGCTCGGGCATCTTGTATTCAGAGTTGGAATACCCGGTGAAGGGATTTGTTGTCATGTTTACTGTGGCTCGTCGAAGCCAACGAGTGGGTTTGTTGAAGATGCAGCGGAGGGTCGAAGAGTGGTGAGCTCCGCAAACGAGTAGCTCGAGCACTTAGTCGCTGTTTCCTGATAGCACGGGGATTGATGTTGCGGGCGGTCAAGGGTGATGTTGTGGGGCAGGAAGTGCTAAATGCCACCGGTTGCCGCGCAACCCCCTCATTCGACAACCCCTCCGCAAATCCCGATGTTACCCCGCGCTAGCTCAAGACGGCCCACCCCGTCGCTAACTACTACGCAGTACAGTAACCATCCCGTCTATTTATGAACAACATATCATGCTTCTTAACTCTGAAAAAAATTACCTCGCTCCGCAAAGCGGCAATGAGTGTTTTCCTACGGGCCACAATTGCCCCTGTCACCGTGATGTAAATAGCTGACCTCATCCGATCAAGCTTTTCGGAGGACTTCCAGTCAACCACAAAGTCAACTTCCCTGAACAGACTATGACGCTGAACCTGTCAGATCCCGCTTCACACCTGTACTCATTCTAGTTAGGATCTCTATGATGTCTTGGTCCCTTCCTTGACTGTCTTTTAACGACAAAGTTGTGTCTCTTTGGGTGCCCCGGATTGTCCCTTCCACCCACAAGACTTCTGCACGGGCTTCTACAAGTTCTACTCGTAATCTCTACGATGCTGCGACATGCTGATACTGAGTCAACTGGCACAGAAGAGCAGCGCCTGCACATGGGGCCTGTGACTTCAGAGGAAAGTCGAACGTAAGGCATTGAAAGGCTGTGCAATCACTGCTGGCAAGATGCCGTACATATCCATCTTGAATGCTGCGCTATGGGGGATTCAGTTTGAAGGTCGCAGGATAGTCCGTCGGTGTAGATAAGCGGTACCGATATCCAGGGCACGTTCAAAGATTGCTGCGACGCAGCGCGGTGGAGACTGAAGCAAGGACAAACGAGCCGAAATGCGCTTATTACGTAGATTCCCGGAAACGGTCGTTGCTTCTAACTTAGGCTATGATGGTAACGACAACAGTGGAAGGCGGGTTGACCTCAGCATTGGAGGAGTGGAGGAAGGGTGGAAGCGGGGTGGTCGCGTCTCAACATCATTAAGGACAAAGAGCAAACATCCCACACCTGCCTGTTTCGGTGGTCAGGACATTCATACATATCACGTGATGCGCAAGGGGCGGAATCCTGCCACCGATCGCTTTCTCTGGGCGCTTGGCGAAGCGAGGAAAGTCTCTCTGGCGTCTTCACTGCACGAACCTCCAACTTCTCAGCCTCAAACTTCCCCCATCAGCAAACTCTCCATCCACCCCTCCGGTTTATCTAACCCATCAGCGTCACCGCTTCACAACCCGCGTCCGTCCGTTCATCCATCCAGAAGCCGGCTATCTTGTTGCCGCCACACGCCACTCTTCGCGTCTGAGTTGACGGTCGAGCTCTTCCGCGACTCCACGACACGTTCATCACCTCAGGACTCTACTTAGGACCTTCATCATGTCTCACGAAGAGGATCTCATCGACTACTCTGACGAGGAGCTGCAGACAAACGACGCCGCCGCCGGCGGTGCTGTTGCAGCGCCCTCCCACGGTGAACAGAAGAAAGGCGACTTGACCGTTTCCGGCGGAGCCACGGTGAAGGGCAGCTATGTCGGCATCCACTCGACACGCTTTGAGGACTTCCTCCTGAAGCCGGAACTCATTCGGGCCATCACCGACTGCGGTTTTGAACATCCATCGGAGGGTTAGTCACTGCGTTCTTCACCCCAAGCCACATTTTTTGCGACCGACCGTCCATCCTTCCCGAATTCGAGCATACGAAAAGAGAAACCATGTCGATGGATGGTCCTGCGGCTTGCTTCCACCACGGTGTTGCGAAGCCTCCTCGCACTACTGTTCGAACGATTGTTCCAGTACTACTGTCTCCTTGTCCTTGGACATGACACGAGGAGGCATGCGCGACATCGATGGGACGGATAGAGCGTCCTTGCTCTTGAGCTTGGTTGGAGGAATGGCAGCAAATGCCCTCCATCGCTCTGAAAGAGGAGGTCTGGAAAGCTGAGATGGACACTCTTGCTCGGGACGGATGGGCGGACGGTCGACTCTTTTTCTCCGGTACCGTTTGGACGATCTTATCTAACGCTTCGAACCTTCAGTCCAGCAAGTCTGCATCCCGCAGGCTATCATCGGTACCGACGTCATCTGTCAGGCGAAGTCGGGTCTCGGCAAGACGGCTGTCTTCGTCCTTGCCAGCCTTCAGCAGATCGAGCCTGTTGCTGGAGAGACCTCCGTCCTCGTGATGTGCCACACCCGCGAGCTGGCATATCAGATCAAGAGCGAGTACGGCCGCTTCTCCAAGTACATGCCTGGCGTCAAGACCGCCGTGTTCTACGGAGGCACTCCTATGCAGAAGGACCTCGAGCTCCTTGCGAACAAGGATACCCACCCGCACATCATTGTCGGGACCCCCGGCCGTCTGAACGCGCTCGTTCGTGACAAGAAGCTTCGCTTGAGCCATATTCGGCAGTTCATTCTTGACGAGTGTGACAAGATGCTTGACCAGATTGGTATGTCCGTATAAACCGCATCCAGATTGTCGACTGACATTTGCAGATATGCGTCGTGATGTTCAGGAGATCTTCCGTGCTACTCCTACTCAGAAGCAGGTGATGATGTTCTCGGCTACGCTTTCTCAGGAGACCCGCCCGATCTGCAAGAAGTTCATGCAGAACCCGCTTGAGATCTACGTCGACGATGAGACGAAGCTCACTCTTCACGGTCTTCAGCAGTACTACATCAAGTTGTCTGAGTCCGAGAAGAACCGGAAGCTGAATGAGCTCCTGGATACCCTTGAGTTCAATCAGGTCATCATCTTTGTCAAGAGCACTGTGCGTGCTACGGAACTTGACAAGCTCCTGCGGGAGTGCAACTTCCCTAGCATTGCGGTTCACTCCGGCGTTAGCCAGGAAGAGCGGTATGTATAAGATGTCGTCTAGCACCAGCACGGCTAACAGAAGTAGCATCAAGCGCTATAAGGAGTTCAAGGACTTCAACAAGCGCATCTGCGTTGCCACCGATGTCTTTGGCCGTGGTATCGATATTGAGAAGATCAACCTTGCGATCAACTACGATCTCCCGGCGGATGCGGACTCGTACCTTCACCGCGTTGGTCGTGCTGGTCGCTTCGGTACCAAGGGTCTCAGCATCTCGTTCGTCAGCGACGAGAAGGACGAGGCGGTGCTCAAGTCGATCGAAAAGCGCTTCGAGGTTGCTTTGCCGTAAGTTTGTCCAGCGGTTTCATGAGTTGTTGCTAACGGCGTTCAGCGAGTTCCCCAAGGACGGTGTTGACGCCAGTACGTACATGGCCAACTAGTCGGAAGGCATTGGTTTAGGGTGTTCTCGTGATGCTTAAAAATCGACCTTTCCTGTAGTACTATTTCGTTCACGATCAACGGGTTAACCAAGGAAGGAAAGGCGTTCTCATCTCGTAATCTTTTCTCGTTGCCAGTGATGTGGTCCATGGCCAAAATGCTGTCCCACTCTGTGGACGGACAAGCTTGTGAGCTTATTCTAATGACACTTACAGTTTCCGGTTGTTCACGGATAGACTCTGTCACATATTGGCTGGTTCACAGTGTGATTTCAACTGTTGCCATTGGAATCTCGAACTAGGGTAGGAGGAGCTGTGAGAGAATGAAAATTGTCAGAATCAACTATCACAACTCCATCCACACAAAGCTATCCCACCACCGAATACCGCAGTAGCGGGGAAGCTGCACCTCCAAGTTCCCCCACAAAGCTAAACCACTCATCGCCAACGCATGCCCGCATCGGCGCTCCATCCAAGAATTCCAGCACCGCAGTTAACCAAGAACAAGCTACGCGCGCCCGGCGCAAGCAACGCTAAGCGACCGTGGCGACCTTGGACCGCCCCTCGCTGCACGGCCACGCGTTCCTCTCATCCTCATCGGGCACCTCGCCAGTCCGCATTCGGACCGCACATTCAGCCTCCGGGAAACAGGGCAGTTGGACCCCGCCGCCACTCCGGGGCGGCGCTTGTCAAACTTGTCAAGTTTGCGCGAGTTTTTTTGACGTGGTTTGCTGGAGCGGAAGCTGGAGATCGGCAGTAATGTGATCCGCCTGCGTGTCTGCATGGCTGGCGATGGCGAGATGCGACCACCGTACGTACTGCGTAAGTTAGTACGCAGTAGACTGCAGGCACGACCTGCGGGTTTGCGGAGATAGCGGCGACGAGTCCGGGTTTTCTTGTCACCGTCTTTTCTACCGGTAAGATCGTGCAAGTTTCTTTCCCGCGAGGCTCCGACTGATTATGCGGCTTCAGCGCGAGAGGGCGGGGCTGATGACGGACGCGGGATTCACGCTTGGACGCGCTCGCTTATCGCGCATTTTGCCGTCGCGGTGGGCGGGCGGAGAAATGTTCAATATTTTGCTTTGCACTTCGTGGGCAGGTGGGTAATGTGGCGGGCGCGGGTCTGCCCGCTGATCTGGGGACGAGTGGTTGGGGCGAGCTTGCGGGTGGGCGGTGCAAAAATAGCTGCGTTCTGGGTGCGAGCCTGGGAGCCTGCGGGTTGGGGTGGGGTCGTGACGACGTTTTGCCTTGTCTTTGGTGTGTGATTGGTGAGTGGGGAAGATGTACTGGTGATCTGGAACTGGCGCCAATATCTTGATGCCCGCTTGTCCCGTGTCTATGTAGCTTGACGAAAGGCATTTGTGGTATTTTGTCCGAGGGGGCGAAAAGTGCCAATTGAGAGTGAGTTCTGGAGCGGGTCTGAAGATTGACCATGGCTATGACGAGCCAATTATCACGACTGTTCTAACAAATGAGCTTCATGCAGGATTTATGCGACCCAATATGGTAGCTTGTGCCACTGGATACCGAGTCAAGACCTCCACGTACTTATCTTCCCTGCAAAACGGCTTGCGCCAGACCAACGACAACGACATCCCTTCGTTGATCAACGTGAATCGATTAGTTCCTGGACGTATTGCAAATGGCGAGTAGATCAGCCAGTCGTTCGTCGGGGATTTTCTTATCGGTTACTATCCTTGGGTAATTCCCGCGGCCTTATGATGGATGGATGGCGATGTTTATTGAGCATCGCGCGGTCGAGTTGATGACCCGGCCAGGGGATGGATCAACATCGCGATCGAGGACACTTTGGGACAGCGAGGAAGATGGGAACGATTAGGTTACTACGGTGAACGAGATAGAGGCGAGCACAGCCTTGCGCAGAGCCTGCCCTGACCGAAAACAGTCGAAGTTGAATGGGTCCGTTCACGATTGATATCACCAACCCCCCAAAGCGGTAATGGGATTCGCTTCATGGAACGGCCCGGTCTGGCCAGAGCTTAACGCGATCACGACCCCCACTCGAGTGCAAGAGAGTATATCCTAGCAGGACAAGCCGTTCAAGTACCGCTGAAACCACAGCCATGACCAGCGAATATGTGACGGCGAACCTGCAGCGTCGTTGAATGACTGCATGTACTACTCAGGTACATACCTACGCTGCAACCGGTGTTTCGTAGAAACCGTACACGGTGCCTGCGAGTCGGAGCATCTTCATCCGTCGTCCCCTCAGGAACCGAAGCCTCTGTATCGTGGACATGATATCAATCTCCCCTAGGAGCCTTACATACCACAACTTCCTTGTCCCTGTGACCGACCCGAACCTCGGGATGCCGAAACTCGCCAACGTGGTACCGCACACCCGTCCTAACTACAAACCTACCCCCAAAAACACCCCAGGCTCCATCCCGCGTGGTCGACACTCCACTCCTGCACCCTACCACACGCATCATTGGCCCACGAGGCAGCAAGGCTGGCCCCGAGCTCCAAGTCGCAAGGCTGGGACGATAGGCCGAGAAGCACCGGCCCTCATGGAAATTGCATTTCCCATCAATATTCACGGTTTCCCGCCCATGTCCATATCGCGCTTTCTAATTATGGTCCCCCACGGCAACCTACTTCCCCATCATCCCGGGCTAGTCGTGCTAGTACCGCGCCCGAGCGGGTGGACATGTGGTATCTTCCCTTGGCCCCCCCTTCGAACCCGGGGGCTTTGTGGTACCCACGCCCCCGCGCTCGCGCTTCGCTAACCTAGTCCCTAATTATGATTCTCCTCGCCTACGAGGCCTCCCAATTGTGCTTCCCATTTCACCCTGGCCGTCGGCATTCACGCCCTGGCGCCGGGTCCGCCATCCCTGCGCCCCGGGTGCGCGCCGCCCGGGCCGGGGGCGGGCGTGCCTGGCAGGGATGGCGAAATAAGTTCCAGGGATGGGGGGGACAGTGGGGAACGTATCTCTGCCATGGTTTTTAGCGGATTTGATGGGATTAAACGGGTGACAAACTGTCGAAAAGGCTAGAAAGTTGAGTGATTATGCGCTTGCTTGCTGTAAGTGCGTTGATGGAGGAGCTGCAAGCGAGGAGTTAGGTCCGGAGTGCGGACGAGTGTGTCTTCAGCTGAGTGTTGGACGATGAGCCCACATCGCGCATTTGAAGGCTGTTACCGTACGCGCCCGCCCGATATGTGCGCCGATAGGGATGATGTCCGCCCGAGGACCGACGTCGGGACCCAGGAACGGGGTTCAAGGCGCGAGGCGAGAGCACGGATCACGGGCACAAGGCGAGCGAGCAAGCAAGCGTGGCTGTAGCGCGCGTTGCGCCGCGGATGTCGCCGGTACGTACCGGAGATAGGGAGGAAAGGGAGGTGTGGCGCAGTTTGGCTTTGATGGCGGAATGTCGAGATGCTGAGGCAGAGAAGGGGGCGCGAGATTGATTACAGTCTTTTGTGTATCGTCATCGAATAGGCGGTGCGCGCGGTCGTTGTCGGTGGGGAGCCGAACGGTGTGGGGTGGGCGGGAGGGATTCATAGTGGCGTTCGGCGCGGCGCTGGGCGTGGATGTGTGGGCTTGGGGTTCTTTGAGCTTTTTTAACGGGTGCTTCTTATTCGCTTTACAAGCTACGAGGATTTTGCGCGTCTATCTATTTGCAGCCGGCGCTGCGCGAGCGCGCGCCTGTGTGCCGTGGCCTTCCGGGTCAATTATACCAGTCGGCCCGCGCGGGAACATTCAGTATCCAACAACCCCTTCCCATCTCCCCAAGCGCGGGGGCGGCGGCCAGACTACGGAGTACGCGATTGTGGATCTCGCGATTCATGTCAGTGCAGGATGCGTGCGTTGATTGAGATGCGGCGATTGTGTGCGGAAGCCTCTATCTGAAGACGAGGGGCGGTGTCCGGAGCTGCTGTATCGCGCGAGGAGAGGGCAGTGGATGATGAGAGACATGGACTGGGGCGGCAAAGTGCATAGATGCTGCAGATGCGCATGCAGGGCAATATGGTTCGTACGAGTCTTGGACCGGACAGATGGTGTGTGGGGTACTATGGTATGAATGGTGTGCGCGGGATGCCGGCTGGTCGTTGATGAGTTCCTGACCTGCGAGACTTCGGTTGCGCAATCGACGTTTATGAGCGGGGAGGACATGTCGGTTGTTAAGCGGACGGGCACTTTCGTCACCGCTAGAAAATAGGCCGTGCAGTTGCAGTATTAGCCGCGGGAGTACGTACCAAGTTTGAAAGTGAAGCAGCAAAGCCAGCACGGCATAGCGGGACCCGAGAAGTACGAGGCTCAAAAGCGTAGCCGACGTTTTTCGTAGTGCATGCAGCGGGCTGTCAGCTGAAGCCAATCGATAGGAGGCGATGCCGCGAAACCTGTTCTGCAGATCTTAAGGTTGGTGCACAAAGGCGGCATATATCGATACACTAAAGGTCGTCTATTGCGAGCGATGCTGCATGAACAGCGGTCTAGTATCACGGGGGCAACTCCTCCGAACTAGCGTGCCACGAAGCGGGAAAGCTGATGTGCAATATCCATCTATTTTCCGGCTCGTCTATCAGTTGCTCGCCGCTATCTCTCTCTGGCGCCCGTTCGATCAATGATGGTCTTCGGGTGCGGGATGAAGTCTCTAAACTACAGTATCTGTCTGACTGTGGCGCATGTGAGAACATTGGGGTTGTTTGGTGGATGAGCCGCGAGGGGCGGCAAGAGATCCGTTCTTCCTTGGGCTTATATCGATGATCCCATAGGGCGATATCAGCCTGGCAGGCAGGGCCCGACCCGTTTACAATACCTAAAGTGCAATAGGGGGCTGACAGGTGGACGAAGTTAAGGCCACCAAATTGCGAGACGCCCGCCAATCGCGCGGCCACTATGCCCTAACGGGGTACCAGTCGAACCAAACGGGTATCACCGCAGCCACAACATCAACAGCCTGCCGCCGATCCCTATCAGGGACTTGCCGGCCAAAATCGTTACCGGTAAATGCGCACTGGCGTGCTTTCCCTGTGGAGGGATATTTCGAGATCTTGTCTGAGTGGCGCCGGATAATCCGCACAGGGGAGACGATAGACGACAGGCGACAGGCGCTGACAGCGATTAGGCTGCGTACCAGACGCTCCGTAATTACGCATTGACGACAAAAGTGGCGCACAACGGAACCTCTCTACAAGAAAACGTGATGGAGATCCCCGCTCCCGGAGAGGGGGTGGATGCAGCTCAACCACAAAAAAATGCTCTGCATGCGCGCCGTGTGCCACTTTCACGCTCGACGTCGCCTGCTCCCCATGCCCCCACGAGGGGTTAAGGCACACATGTGTCGCGGTTCGAAACCTCGTCGTTACGCAAGGACTACCGGGACGCGCACAGCGGAGGTCTCTCCTGCGCGATGAGAGACATCTCATGCACACGCGTGCTGCGCGACTCGGAAGGGAGAGTGAGGCCGAGTCGGACAGCGCTGGCGTCACGAACCCGCCGTGCCCGCCTTGCCGAGCGATCGCCCACGTCGCAACACCACCCATCAAAGCCGGCACTTCGCTCTTCTTTTTTTCGCACTCTTATGAGATGCCGGATTCTTGCCGCGCGCCGAACGCGAGAAAGGCATCGGCTCGGTTGCCGGGCTACAGTAGCTCTGTTTAATTCTATCCGGCTAGTTCCAAGAGCCTGCTTGACAGACGCCTTTGACGTAGGTCTCCCCCACGAAGCGGCGGCTCGTGCACGCGCTGTGAGCTGTGAGAGGGATACGCAAGCGTATTAGTACAGGCACGTCGCGGAGCAGGCTTGCTGGCGGCTAGGAAGCGTGTGCCCAGACTCCCGCTGGGGGCCGCTTGTCTCCCGCTAGCTCGGCTCCGGAGGATTGCGGTGTGGCTGTCGTTGTCACTTTGCCGTGTCCACGACGTCGTGGGTGGAGATGTGGCGGTGACCGAGGACTGGGAAAAGGAGAAGGATCGGGAGAGGATGACACTTTGGGGAATGGAGTATATAGACTCGTGGTTTCAATCGAAACGTGATTGACGAGGGGTTGGAGGGGTTGGATCTGTTGGATAGGGTCAGCCCTTTGGTGAGACGTGGAGCCGGAGGGGTCCGGGAAGGTGGACATTCTCCATTCGTATCCCATGTCTCCAAAATTCCTATTTTTCTTTCTTCCTTTGGCCCCGATTTTCCTGGAGTGCAGCTTGGGGGCTGGCAAGCCGCAGGGCGAAAGGGCGTCAGCACGAAAGTACCGAACCCCCGACTTCCCTATTGCAGATTCCTGCTTCTCTCTTGGGCAATCCGGTTGCTGCAGGCTGCGCGCGCAATGCAGACTAGGGCCAAAGCTGCGATCAAAGGAGGTGCGTGCGTTTATCCGGGGACAAATCACGGAGATGAAGGCTGAGCTGCTTGGTTATCGCGACTGTGGTTTTTTGGGCGACCGTTCATGCGGGGGACTCAATGTTTCCCTCTCCTGCGTCATAGTATGTCCACGCGGTGGAGCAAAGGGGTCGGGCAAGCTGAAGCTAGATTAAGTACGTTTGGCGATGCTACATAGTGATAGACGGCGGCCGTTGCAGTCGTTAGCTTGCCGTTTCGGTCAACTCCCCCCCGCGGAAGGAGAGTTGGGAAAAAAATGGGGACAAACACGTAGAAGACGGCGGCGAAGCAGGGTGCTAAGTTGGTAACTGTAGCGCAAGGATCAGCGAATAATCTATCGTACTGAAGTAACCGGCCAAAGCTTTCAAGAGAATTCTTCCATCGGAAAGGGTCCGCGCCAGCCTTTCTTGTCTCTGATCTTGGCTTGCTCCTGCAGCTGACAAGCCCAGGCAATAGCGGGATGGCGGCGGCTTGAGAAGGCAGAAGAGTTGGACGAGGCGTTGGCAGGCAGCGAGTGTGAAGAGAGACTGTGAGAGGACAGCGAAGTCGACGAACGAGTGAATTGAGGGAGAGACAACCTAATGGAAGGCAAGAAACGGGAGACAAGAGACGGGAGACGCAGAAACATACCACACACACACGGAGGCTGTGAACATGCTGGCTAGCAGCCGCAGGCATATCTTTTCGCCTCTCATCCGTTGGTTGATGATTCTCCCCCCAACAGCAAGCAGGAGGCGGCTGCAGCAGCCAGCAACATCTCCCTCTTTTCGAAGCTTTCTGGCTCGGTTGGCGGGTGCCTTTTTAACATTTGCGGGTTCGCAGTTCTTGAAGTCAAAAGTAGATTGCTTGTTCGCTGTCGTGTTCTTCATTTTCCTCTCCACAATCGCTCGCTCCTCCTCGTTGTCATTATTGTCACCGTCGCTCGCTCCACGGTTTTCTCTCGCTTCCTTCGACGAGACAGAGACGATACGCATTATTGGCATCCATTGTACGCATAGGTACATGCCCACAAGACGGACCGCCAGCCACCACTACTCTCGTTTGCGGTAGTAAGGGGATTCGCAATCATTGCCCTGCACAATCGGCGAGACATCCGCGAGAGAGGAGACAAAGGAAGCACAAGCTTTCTCTGCACAGCTGCGAAGTCCGTAGGATAGTGCAGTGTACAGTGCACGCGGCTTTTCTGCACAAGCCTTTCTTCTTCGTCTTCTCGGCTTCCCGCGCATAGTTCTGGGATGTGGAGCTTCCGGCATCTCACGACATCAAGCTCCCACTAAACCTCATTCACCTCACTCGGCGCATTGCTCTTGCTTGCTCTACTCTAAAACTGTACTTCAACGAGCTCAACCTCAACCTCCACCTCAACTATCACTTACCGCCGTCTCCTCAGTTCAACCTGCAACCACCACAGCCACATGTTCCACTTTATCTTCCTTCGCCCTTAGTGTCGTCACAGTCTACGAAACCAGCCTATTCGAGGTAAACATTCACCCACGCTTCAAGGTACGCACGTTCCCCTTCCCTGGTCCAATTGCCTCAGCCCCAGACTTGCCTTTCCCCACTACTTGCCTCTGTCTTCCCTTCCAACCTGTGGCTCTCACGACCGTTGAAGAGACACAAACTCGTTGTCTTGTCCCCTCCATTCACCCTTGCGACCCCATTCACAACACGCGGAAGGTCCCATCTGCCACTTCACCACACTCCAAGCAGGGGGTATCAAGTGAAAATAGGAGAGGGGCCCTTTCCCTTATTATTTCTTCATCACCAACTTCACCAACCTCCAAAAAAAAAAACCCTCCCTCATTTTTCTTACATTTCCACCATCCCTACACACTTTCGCAACCTCCTAAACCCCACTAAAACTGTACCTACGCCAACTCACCCCCGCCAAAACCCAAACACTTCATCTCAATCTCCTCACACTTCCTAGCTCCACCTCGCCCCAATACCCCCGATTTCCGACCTAAAAGTGTTCCTTGGTTGGGGCCGCTGCTACGGAGGACACTACTTCCCTCCTCCCATCCCACCTCCCTCCTTCCTTCACACCTCTACCCCCCCCCCACTCAAACCCGCCTGTCGTCCACTCACACCCAAGCCCCCAAAACCTATCCTCGACTCACCTTACCAAGCCTCCGTCTTCCGCCATCCAAGACATCATCTTGCACCCACCCCCCCCTCTCACCCGAAAAAAAGCTACTCAACCTCGACCAGCCCCCCAGCGCGAAAAAGGGTTCTCTCTCCTAAACCCGCCTCACCACCCAAAAAATTCCTCGGACAAAACCTCGTGGATCCTCAGGTACAATTGTTGGTGGACAGTTGGAGGCCGAAAAAGTACACAATCGCATCGTCGTTCCTCGCAATCGTCACTCGTTAGATCTCGCAATTTCCCGGCCTCGTTAGGCGGTAGCTGGACCCAGGAACACTCCACTTCCAACTCCGGCCCGTCAGCCTCCAAGATACGCATCGGCCTCCTCCATCGGCTTTGATAAGCTCCGCTCGGGCGAATTGTCTCGTTGAAACATCGAAAGAGTTGCCTGGGTTTCTCACTCCTCCCCATCCTCCCGGTACAGGCGGCACACCTGCCTCCTCCGTTCTGATATCCGGAACATACAATGGCACCTACCGCGCCCCGGCTGCGCATACTCTCAGGTATGTCAAAGACCCCGACCACCTCGCAAATCGTGCGAAAAGAAACACGATCGGCTTGTCCATCCCCACTTTTCTCAGGCCTAGCCGCTCCGCTTTAGCCCGTCTTCGCCTTCCTGCAAAGACTGGCGGTTCACTTCACTCCCCCAAAACCACATTTCACCCCTCCATCCTCGAACCACCCGTCAACCACTGTTGAGCTCCAGACAGCCATGACTGAGACTAATCGATATTGTGTAGTCGGCGGGAATGCTGTATCGGCCTTTCTCTCATGGCGACTCCAGGCCACGAACGCTTGCGATGTAACTTTGGTTTGGAAGGCTCAGTATGAGGCCGTCGCCCAGTATGGCATTGCCATGAAGTGAGTTACCCGGTCGCGCTCACTGGCAGTCCTAACCACGTGCGAATAGGTCCCAGGCTTTGGGCAATGAGCGTTTTCTACCTCACTCAGGTTGGTACTCCGTTCAGCCCTGCTTTGCCTCCTAACCTTGTGGTGCAGTCATTCAGTCTACCGAGGAAGCGTCACATAACCCGAAGTCCCCTTTCGACTATGTGCTGTTATGCGTCAAAGCCCTACCTGACATCTACGACCTCGCCAAAATCATCGAGCCGGTTGTCACGCCCCAACACACGTGCATTCTCCTCAATACGACGACGTCACTCGGAGTGGAGGAATACTTGGTGCAGCGCTTTCCCACAAATGTTGTCCTGTCACTCGTTTGCGGTGCCGACCTCGCACAACTGGGCGCAGACCAATTCGAGCATCGTGGTTCAGCAACGGACATCTCGGTTGGCTGGGCAAACAAGAACTCGCGGATACCGGAATCCATTCAGCGGGACATGGCAGAAGCTCTGGCGATGACGTTGACCACTGGTCGCGTTAACTGCACTGTGTCCGAAAACATTCGGCAGCAGCAGTTTGAGAGAGTCATTGGGTATGGTTGGCTCCCTGCAATTATGAACTGGTCTAACATGCTTCTAGCCCCATCGCCTTCCACCCTGCCAGCGTCCTTTTTGAGTGCCCTAATCATGCCGAGTTATTAGAGATTGTCGGTGTGCGGGATATCGTGAACGGTGCGATTGACGAGCTCCTCGCAGTTGCAGCCGCCAACGGTTGCACGTTTCCGCCAGACTTCAAGGAGACAACCATGGAGAATATGATCCGCCCTGGAGAAGTTCACGGCGTCATGTACCAGGACTTCGTTGCCGGTCGGCCGATGGAAGTTGAGACTTACCTTGGTTCGCCGGTCAAGCTGGCGCGGGAAGCTGGGGTTTCTGTTCCGCGGTTAGAGACTCTGTACGCCCTGCTCCGCTACAAGAACGCGAACAAGCCGAACCGACCGCCAATTTCGCCTGGCGTCAAGCCCCCACCGCGGTCATCTTCAGTTGCTGGATATGCCAGGCCGGTCATGAATGGCAACGGTCCGATGAATGGGATGGGCCGTGGACGCGCACCATCAATGCAAGGACCTCCCAGCGCAATGAGGCGCGGTCCACCGCAGCCTAACGGTTACGGTCCCCGCATCCCGAACGGTATCCCTAACGGTCATGGGCCTGGTCCCTCAAATCGTGGTTCACTCGAGGGCGATAACCTGGAAGAGTTCAGCCATCTGATGCTCTACGACAACATTCCTGAAGGCGCTTCTGAGACGCTGAATGGTGTCTATGCCGAGGGGCCGATGCAGAACGGCGCGTCGACAACGGATTTGGCATTGAGGGAACGTGAGCTCCAGCTCCGTCAAAGAGAATTGGAGTTGCGGGAGCGACAAATGGCTATGGGACGTGCTCCGCCGCGCGGACGGCCGGGTCCTCCTCCTGTCCAGACGGGATTTGAAGATGACGAGGATGACGACGATTTCATCGACCCGAACATGGCTCGTGCTCCGAACCCTGCCATAATGGACGAGAACTTCGACATGATGAGCATCACGTCGCGCCGGAATCGTAAGGGGCCGAGCACACAAAATGCCAACCTCCGATATGACAACCCGCCTGTGTCGTCTCGTGGTCGGAATCTGTTTATGCGGAACAAGAATCGGACGAGCACTCGCTTGATGGCGGACGTTCCCGGTCTGCATGACAGTCTGATGAACAACCCCATGCTTGGTTACTCTTCCAACAGATACGGCAATGTGGATCGCGCGGCGATGGGTCAGGAATCCAGACAGAATTCCCTCACTTCCACTAGACTTGAAGAAATTCAAAGAAATGCCCAGCACGGTCCTTATCCTCCTCGACGCCAGAGCGCTTCTCCCGGGAACCCGCTCGGCCCTCCGAAGCGGCCTTCACCGCCGAACGGGTTTTCAGCTTCCTACCCTAATGGTAGTGGTCCTTACCAACACGGCGGAGCATACCCCAACGGGCCGTACCCCAACGGAATTGCCGGCGGGCGTCCGTCCCCTCCTGGCATGAGACAGCCAGTTCCCCGCCATCCTCCCGGACATGGCAACGCAGTTGCCCCTCAGGCTGTTGAGCAGCACATCGGCTCCCTGTATCCGCAGAAGCAGCCTGGAGACCGCTCATTGACCGGCAGTGCTAGCGCCAGTGCCGAGAGTGGGGACAGCGGCGCCAGCGGGCGTATCGACTCGTCGAACAGCAGTGCGAATAGCAGTCTTGGACTCCCGCCTAGGCAAGTCCTTGCGGCATAGCCGACACCACTTCTCTCTTAGATCTCACGAAAATCCGACTCACGCCTTCTCGTATCTCCTTTGTCCTTGGTCTTCTCCCCATTTGGCCGGAGTCATGATTCACTATTGCATTCAGCGGGAACCCCGGAGACCACATCGGTCTACCATGCTTTTTGTTTTGTCCATAATCCTTAATTGTCCTGGAGGCCTTTGCGGCAATTCACGGGCGGCCAGTTGCGCTCTGGATGCGACTGCTAATGACTGTAGTGAATGTGAATGGGAGACAGGGCGGCAGCACCGGACTGGTCATTTTGCGAGCTCTGTTATTGCTTTCTTCCACGCACCAACACAAGGCGGGTGTCTTTTCAAACGTACATACGAGGATGGGCTTGACGGGATTGTCGAGCCATCCCTTTCATACATCTGGCGCGAAAACGGGACTTTTTTGAGGAAGCAGGAGCCTTTTTCCACTTGCTTCGCGTTTTTCTTGCTTTTCGCCGATATTTGGCAGAGTTACGTCGAATACCACAGCACCGGTTAGCCGGCCACTCGGGGGTAGGGCGCGAAGGGCACAGATGCATTGACATATTGATTGTGGGGGTTTTTCTTGCATCTCTATATGTGTATGGAGATGCTCGAGTACACTTGAAAGGGTTGGTTGGGTCTCGCTTTGGGCGAGCCGGTAACCGAATTTGTTTTTCTGGAGCATGTTTGAAAGGCTACCGTATGCTGGAGATGTGTGTGCATTGTGGGAGAGAACAGCAAAGGGTGGGACATGGCACAAAGATGGAGGCTTTCGGAGATGGGGAAATGAAAGCTCATTTCTCGTGCATAATTCACCAGGATTTTCCTTTGTTGTGTCTGTCGGAACGCTCTCTCGTACAGTAGTAGGCCTCTTCTCTCCTTCGGACTACTCGCCTTTTAGACTTGTCGTGGTGTGTGTGGGGGAGGTTAGTTTGGAGGCACAAGAGGCGCAAGTGCGTGTGTGTACATATGGGAAAGTGGGAGTAATGCGAGGGCAGGATATATCTGCCCTCTTGCCATCTCACTGATGTCTGTTTTGTCGACGTGCAGCAGCTCGCAGAGTGACGAGAATTTCGCCGGAACAAAGCGCGCTCTTTCAGCCGCCTACTGCGTACTCAGGCAGGCAGACCCCGGTCTCCTCGAGAAGACGATGTCATCGTGTATGGTACCATCCACTCTCCACCAGCCGTGAGATGTACATAGTGCGGTTGCAATGAGGGCAGAACAACAGGAGCTACCGATAGTGAGTACGCACGACGGCCTAGGAAGCTGACATGTTCAGCAGTACGGAGTGGGTGCGTTTCTTCAGTATCAAGTGATTGATGCTGGGTTCAAAAGGCAAGCAAGGCAAGGCGAACTTGAAAAAAACTGCAGTGCATTCGATTCCCAGATCCCATGTGCAAGATCACCTTGTTCTGACCTCATTCCACAGCCTGGTGTAGGGTGGTACTGCGTCACACAATAAGCCTACCCCGCTTTGCCTTCCTTCTTTCTGTGCTCGACCTCCTCCTCTCCTTCTCTTCATCGTGACCTATCCCCCCGCTTCCTACGGATGTACTAATTTATCCCATCACCTTTTGCCGCCGTCTTTTGATTCAGGGCTCCGCGCGCCCCGCTATCGTGCCCACCATAGCTTCGCTGCTCCCACGCAGGCGAGATCCCTCTTCTCCCGCCGACGAGACTACAATAACCCCCGCTCAGCACGGCAAGGATTACAAGCTTCGCGCACCATTGACGTCAACCAGTAAACACCTGGTCTACAAGTCGCGCCCCCCGCATTCGAAGCGCCGTCTCCTGCCTTTCCCGCGCTCTGTTGTCTTCCTCGCCCTTGTCGTCATCGTTCTCCTCGCTCAAGTTTTGTTCTCGCGCGTGCAGGTCAAACTCCGTGACGCTCGAACTCCTGCGTACTATTCGCCGGTTACGGTAACCGATCCTAGTGACCGCGTTTGCCTTGCGGATCGGCTCTTTGGTGGTGGGACGTGTGAGCCTTACGGACGTGGTGACGATTCGGGACGACCTTCGGTTCGCCATTGGGGTGTGAATACTCTTTCGCAAACGAGGGCTTCCGATATGGTGCTGGAAAAGGCTGTGGAGCGGGTGGTGGAGGACTTTGACTTCAAGGATGAGCATCTGCAGAAGGTTGTGGATGAGTTTTTGAGGGAGATGGGTAAGCTTTGAGAATATATTCCGTGAGCCTTTTCTGACAGGAAGAGATGAGGGGTTGGAGAAGGATGGCACCAGTATGGCTCAGATCCCGACCTATGTGACGGCTGTGCCGAATGGGACAGAAAAGGTGTGTTCATCGTGGAGATGTTGGACTGAGGTTGACCATAACAGGGACTGTATATGGCCGTTGACCTCGGCGGCACCAACTTCCGCGTGTGTTCTATCGAACTCAATGGCGACAGCACCTTCAAGCTTCAGCAGACGAAAGTCAAGGTCCCCCAAAGCCTGCAGAAAGCCAAAACCGCCAAAGAGCTCTTCTCCTTCCTCGCGAAACAAGTCGAGCTCTTCCTCCAACAGCACCACGGCGACCACTACGAGGGCGTCAAGCGCAAGGTCAAAGCCGCGGGTCGCGATGCCATCGAAGAAGAAGAAATCTTTCACATGGGCTTCACCTTCTCCTTCCCCGTGCACCAAATCGGCATCAACAGGGGCCTCCTCATGCGCTGGACCAAAGGGTACGACATCCCCGACGCGCTGGGCAAGGACATCTGCGCACTCCTGCAGGCCGAGATTGATGCCCTCCACCTCCCCGTGCGCATCACGGCTCTGATCAACGACACCGTCGGCACCCTGATGGCACGCTCCTACACCTCCCCCGGCAAAACCAGCACCCTCCTCGGCGCCATCTTCGGCACCGGCACCAACGGCGCTTACGTCGAGCAGCTGTCGCGCCTCACAAAGCTATCCGCAAACAAGGAAGCCGACTACGACGCCTCAACCGGCGACATGATCGTCAACACCGAATGGGGCTCCTTCGACAACGCCCTCGCCACCCTGCCCACAACGCGCTTCGACCGCGAGCTTGACACCGAATCGGTCAACCCCGGCATGCAGCTTTTCGAGAAACGCGTCAGTGGTATGTTCCTCGGCGAGATCCTGCGCCGCGCGCTCCTCGCCCTGCACCAAGAGGATACGGGTCTCTTCTCCGGCCAAACGGAACTGCACTCCACCGCCCGCGTCGCCCCCGACGCGCCCCTCTTCACGCCCTTCGCCCTCGACTCCGCGCTCCTGTCCACCGCCGCCGGCGATTCATCGCCCTCCCTCGCCCTCACGCGGCAGTCCCTCGAGCGCGACCTCGGCGTCGAAGGCACGAGCGTCGGCGCCGCGCGCGCCGTACAACGCGTCGCTGGTGCCGTCGGCCGGCGCGCCGCTCGCCTGGCCGCTGTCGCTATCGGTGCTATCGCCATCCATTCCGGTCGGCTAGAGACGGATGAGATCGTAGACGTCGGCGTCGATGGCAGTCTCGTTGAGTTCTATCCTGGGTTCGAGGAAAGGATGAGGGAGGTGTGGCTGGCGCTGGAGGGGATTGGGGAGAGGGAGGGGAAGATTCGAGTGGGGATTGCGAAGGATGGGAGTGGAGTTGGCGCGGCGCTTGGGGCGTTGGTTGCAAGGGGGGCGAGTGCGCCGGGGGAGGAGTAGGTTGGTTAGCAGGTTAGGTGTAGGTTAGATGCTGGCGTGGTGGATGGTGTGGGGTGAGGTGAGGTCGGGATGCCGACGTCGACGGCATCGGAGCATAGCATACGTACACTGCCATTCAATCCTCGGAGTTCCATGGTTCCTCCACCCCCCCAGTCAATAGCCGTTGCGATCCTATATATTGCCCCGTCCCAGCCCGAGCCCCAGCTACGAGGGTACGACACCCTCTCCCAAACCCACGATATATTACCCACTTTAGCGCACGCGACCACCCGCCGATAGAGCGTGCAGTAGCCCGCTCGTCCCGCTCCTGGTCCCGCAAGCCAGCGGGTAAACTCCCCGGCGACGATCCGCTGGCGTCCGGGTAGCGTTTGACGTCACCTCCCACAACGACGTCAGCCCTATGGGTATGGAGAGCGCGCTCAACAGCGCAACATCCATCACCACCCTCACCATCAACTGACGCGCAAATATAAGACCCCAAAAGCATAGGGAAGCCCAAAAGGTATCCATACAGCCCGCCTAAGGGCAGAAACCTCCAATTCGCTATCAGGAGTGCCATACATAAATCGCCTCTCCAAACAAACAAAAAAAACGCCCAAGAAACCCCAAAATGCTCACCTATGTCGTTCTCCCAGCCAATATAAAGGATAAATAAAACGCCCTGCGCGGTTTTAATGACCCCAAACCCAAGTGGGAAACCATGCGCCGTGTGCTCTGCTCTGCTCTTTCTACTCCCTCCTTCTCTTCAGCTGGGTCGGTCGGTTCGCCGGCCCAGGCGCGTGTGCAACCCGGCATATGTACTACCCGCGCCACACACTCCCGCAATCCCATTAGCTTTGTACAGCCGCCCGAAGCATCGGAATCCAGAACTGCAGCTCCATGCGAAACGCGCCCCTAACCAAACTAAAACACCCAAATTACCCAAGAAAATGACCCCACCCTAAAAAAAAACCACGTTACTTCATCGCCATCCAATAGGCGCCTCCAAAAAGGAATATCAGAATAAGAGTTGTGAGGATGCCGGCACCGGCCCTGTCGCCCCCGGTAATGGCGTTATAGTTGATCTTTGTGTCTGAAGACTTGCTGCCCGCGTTAGGGTCGCCCTTGCTGATACCACCTGACTTATTCGTGACTGGCCCGTCGACTTCATTGATCAGGGTGCCTTGGATGATTTCGAGGGCGGACATTTGCTCGCCGACGCCAAGGGAGCCGTCGTTCACCTTCTTCGTCCAGCGCAGGCCGCAGGCGTTGCCATCATCGCCGCCAGTGCAGGTCGCAGCTGCGGCGACGGCGGAGGCGGATAGGTAGCCCATGATTACTTCCTTGGTAAAGGGAGCAACTTTGATGGTTGCCGCCATCCAGCGCGCGAGGTAGGCCTTGAAGGAGCGCTGATCGACGTCGCATTTGCCGTTGTCTTCGCAGGCGACTTCTTTCATGATGCCCCCATCTTGGAAGAAGACGTCGGTTTGGTTGACGATGCCCATGACCGCGTTCTTCCACTTTTCTTGCTCGGCGCCCGTGGTCTGCTGCGCTTAGCTATGCACGAAATAAGGTTGATATCGACTTACGACATTGTACATGGTGGCGGCGCCGTACAGGAACACGCCAGCATTGTACGACCACTGGATGTGATTGACGTTGGTGCAGTTGAGGGTATCGTCCGTGCCATCGTAGAAATGATAATCAGGGCTCATGAGTCCGACGTCGCCAACCCATGTCCACATGCGGTTCGCCCATTCCAGGTACGTCGCGTTGCCAGTGTAGCGACCGAGCCGTGCAGCCATGTTGAAGAAACAGCCGTTCGAAATTGTGTTCTTGTAGTTGTAACCATTGTTGAACGCAAAGATCTGCCACCGGAGACCACCACCACACGTTGACGCGTCCCAGCGGACCGCCTGGGTGTTGAATACGGCCTGGGCGAGCGCGAGCCATTGCGGCTTGTCCGGCGGTGGGTTAGGGAAACGTGCCTCGGCGGCCGACATGGCGGCCAGACCCCAGAAAGACTGGTCGTCGTTACCCTCAGTCTTGGTCTGATTGGGCGGCATAAAGTCCGCATTCGGACCTGTCTGGAACAACATGGCTTGCGACGTGATGGCATTGTAGCTGTCGTCGCCCGTGTAGTACCAGTAGTCGATCAGTGTACCGAACATGGCGCCCGCTTCCCACCAGTAGTATGGCTGGGGCAAGTTACCGGGAACATCGCCTGTGTTGTTGCCTGTGTAGTATTTGACCATGCCGTAAGCTACTTTTGATGCGGCAGCTTTTATGGATTCTGCAAGTGGTTAGCCAAGGCATGGCGGGAAATGGAAGGCTGAACGTGACGCACTGGTGTCTGTGAGGTCGAGGGTGATTGCGGCTTGGACGGTGGTTGAGGCTGCCAACAGCGCACCGAGAAATTGTGGACGTGAGAACTTCATGATTGATGGAGAGAGGAGAGAAGTGCGGGAATGACGAAGATGCGCGTCAACGCCAGCGTCAACAGCTCGGGATGGATGAGGTGACTCTGTAGCGGAGCGCGGAAGGACGTCAACAGAGAGTAAGAATTATGTCGCAGTCATTCACCGCGCGTGCTTGTAGGTAGAAAACGAGGGACGAGGGTAGAGGTGGATTGGCGAACAAAGAACGACCGAGACGAGGTCGCGAGAAAGCGGTAGGTGAAGGGGTGAGTGTCGGAGGTCTTGGAGGTCTTGGAGTCGGTCGGCAAGCGACGGTTGGAAGGAACTCAGGAGGAAAGCAGGCTCAAGGGGGGGGGGGTGGGTGTGGGTGGTCGATGGATTAGGTTAGGTAATTATAAGCGCTGGGTGTAGAAGAACCTATGTACTTGGTCGTGCAAGAGTAGGAAACAGCAGTTGATTGTTTACTGTACGGATTTAGTTGTTGATCAAAGCAAAAGAGCGACGATGATGTAGGGAGGAGTAGGAATGTGTGGGTAGAGGGAGGGGGTGGTGATGATGATGTGCAATGGTGGACAGAAAGACAAGAAACACCAGACAAGAGAATCGTCTTTTGGGTCCCTTCCCTTGGGGGGGTCCTGCGGCTGCGGAGTCGCTCACGCTTTCCTCCTCAGCTTCTCTCTTACGCCTCTTTCCATCTCCCTTCAACCCCTTGTTTTCCGTATTTGTTGCCTTGTTGTGGCCTCATTTGTAGCCTGGCCTGTCACATCTTGTCCCCGTTCCCAGGATTCCACAGGCCACTAGGCTGTTTGCGGCAACTAGCCGTCCCAGGGTGCGAGGCGCAGCAACTGAGGCTCTGCGCCAATGAAAAGCTGTCAAAGCAGGCTCGGAGGCAAAGACGATGACGTCCTCCACTCGGGAACTCGCCTCCCGGGCAACGAGCATTCGTCACCACTTCAAAGTCTTCGTAGACCTGCTCCTGTCTCTTACCACGCGAGAGGAAGAAGCCGTAGTCGAACCGGACAACATAGGGATTGCATCGGATCATCATAGAACGACGAGAGCAGTACTCACTGTAAACGCGTCCATCAGGTTACCAATGCCATCAGCAAGGGTAAATGGCATCGGAACCCCAACGGGACTGTTGACACGCTTCATAAAGCCCGGGACCCGCTTATACCGTAACGGCCCACCGAAACCCCCATCATACCCATGCCGAATATCATGCCATGTGTCGACCCTCAACTCCCGCGTAATCCGGTCATATTGTTACGCGCGGCATCGCATCCCTCGTAGAAATAGCCATGGCGGTCCGCGAAAGCGCTGGTAAGAGTCCACAGTCTCGACATCGCCTGGTCTGGAGCCTTGCAACGTGTGCATGTTGAAAGATGGATCCTGTATCAGACGGCACCAAACATTTAACGCTCCCAGAATCCAGCCATATTATGGTTTCATCGAAACAAGAGAGTTGACCGGAAGAACGAAGACGGACGAGGCCGGATCCACGTATATCAGTCCTCCCTCGATGCTCTGTGGTGCCAAGTACCGTAGTAAAGCAGCTGCGTGCCTGGATCACCACAGCCTTGTGTCTGGCTGAACAGCGACACAACCTTCAGGTCGTCGGCCCCCCGCACCCAGTGAGTGGTCACCGACCCCCGGCCGGAAGTGGTGCATTAATTGCGGACAAGCCCGCTCCTCCTCTTGACTGGAATGGAAGAGTAAACGAGGCACATCGAGTTTCCAGACTCGGAGCGCAGTATGGGTGGATGGGTGAAACAAAACGGCTACTGAGATTCAGGCTCAGTAGAGGTTCGAGATGAAAGTGATGCAGATGGCGGATGTGAGAAGTCTGAAGAAGGGGAGAAGTCTGAAGAAGTCCGAGCAGCGAGACAAACGTCCAGACAGAGACGGGTACGGTAGTAGGCAGCTATTCATATGCTTCTGCATCCTTTCCTATATTTAACTCCGAGGCCCTACGCATACGTTGCGTAACTCCGCACTTTGTACAGATTGAAGTAGCAGTGGCGTGTGGCGAGTGTGCCTCCCGCTTTGACGTGTCAGCCACAGTAAGCGCCTTTGGTGGGGGAGGAGTTGGCCGAGAAAGTCGGAGCCCGAGATTTGGTGAGAATGCCTCACAGATGCCTGAGCAGAAGGGTTTTTGGCCCAGCCCCCGCCCCCCTGGCCCCCCCGCCGCCCAGCGTCTCACTCTCACTTGCCCAAGGACGGGCTCACTCACTCGCGCCTGCCCGTCGCAGTAAAAGAAAGCCGGTCTCGCCTTGATCACCTCAATCATCCATCCTCCCCCGGTTCATCTCCAACACACGTCAACGTCAACTCCACCCCCATCCACCATCGACATTACCATCCTACCCGCCCTCGCATTCCATCACCATACTTCCCACTCCTGCCAGTGCACAGCCCATTCACTCCCAGAAGCTTCACTGGGTCCCGCTTCCCTCAAACGACACCTGTCGCAGGCTGCCGCCCAGGTGAACAAGCCGCTCAACGCTCTTTGTCGACCCACGCCCGCACGTCTCCACAGTGCGAGCAGACCTCTACAAGCCCCGACCCCCACTTCTCTTCATCACAACCTCATAAGCAATGGCCGACAACAACCAGCCCTACGATCCCTACATCCCCGCCGGCGGCCCCAATGCTGGAGCTGGTACGGCGCAGGGCGGCAACAGCCGCACCGCGGCTCTTCAAGCGGTACGTTTATTACAACTCCAGTTCGCGGTACTCCTGACGTCCAGCTTCGTCGCGCACTGGCTCACTGCACGGTGGCCTCTGTGTTTGACTGAGTTGGCGATGTCAGGAGCACTGCGGAATGGCCCTTTGCCGAGGCAGCAGCTGACATGCCCAGGAAATCGACAGCACCGTAGGCATCATGCGTGACAATATCAACAAGGTGTCGGAGCGCGGTGAGCACCTGGACTCGCTGCAAGGCAAGACGGACAACCTCGCCCAGTCGGCCCAGGGCTTCCGCCGTGGAGCCAACCGTGTGCGCAAGCAGATGTGGTGGAAGGACATGAAGATGCGGATGTGCATCGCCGCCGCTGTCATCATTATTCTCGTCATTGTCATTGTCGTTCCAAGTAAGTTGTCCTTGCGGTTTCTGATACGAAGCTGACCGGCTCAGTTACCCAGAGCAAGAAGTAGAAAAGTGTTGGCCGATATCTGCACGGGTGGTGTTTAGGTCCAGCCGCAGAACAAGCGGACGTCGGCTATGTGGATATGACCAGCTCGTACATGGCCGCTACGGTGCATTGTGGGGTTGGCCCTTGTAATCATACTTCTTCGATGGGTGGGGGGGAATACCGGCGTGACGGTTGCGCTACACGCCTTGAGACTCAGACTTCAGCAAGCTGTCTTTGATTTTTTCTGGGGCGTTCGATTCGGCTACGGCAATGCAGCGTCTTTGATATGCACGATAATAGTTCAGACAGTTATGTGACTTGACAAGTGAAAATTTGCCGATGCAGGTGGAAGGAATTGCAAGATTCTGGGCTTGCTTACCACGAGAATCATGGGACAATTCAGTGATAGCGCATGCATCCCGACATGGGGTTTGGAGGGTTGCGTTAAAAAAAGTTACAAGGAAGAAAAAAGTCTTCGAGCCACGACCATCAGACGATGATATGCTTGTGCAAGCGTGAGCCAGCAGCCATCAGGGCACATCACTTCGCCTTCCAATCCCCCGCTTTGTGAAGCTCGTGACTTGCATGCTTCAGTGCTCAGTTTCTGGGCAGATAATCGTGCTCCACCGATAACGGCGTGCCGTGGCAGTGGCACCGGTTGCAGTAAAGGCGGAGAGCGGCAATTTCATCAGTGACTCGACTGGCTTTGCTTGAAGACTGCCTCTCTCACTTCCTTTCGCTCTACTCCCATCTATTCCTCCCATCTTCCTCTCACTCCGCTTATCCTTCATTATCAGCCTGTTTGATCGTACAGAAGAGCAAGACACCGTACTTGGAAGCAATCATCGTCCCAAATAACGTAGAGCGTCTGCGCCGCCCCGCCGGGGATCAGGACGAGAAAAAGCGGAGCCCCTCCGACCCTCCCAACTCTTCCCCACTGCCCTGGGCATAACAGTTCCCCTCCTACTTCTGACTGGAATGCTGTGAGAAGTTCAGGACGGTAATTGTACCCGAGTGACGAATTTATCAAGGGTTGTGAGTCTTCAATTGCTTCCTCCGCTCCTTTGCCGTTCGCGAACTTATTCCCCGCACAGAAATTTCCTTCTCCTCCCTCCCCCACCATCTCTGTCTCCACTCCCCCGCACCGTTCGCTATGTTGTGCCTCACCCGCTCCCGGGGCATTGCCTCCGCCTCTCGCGCCCTCTCGCGCCGTACACTTCCTTCGGCTGCGCTCCGCAATGGCTGCAAGGCCCTTACAGTCCGCCGCAACTATGCGACGCAAGAGCCGCATCAGTCGGCACGGTCGGCTGTCGTCAATGTGCTGAGCAACATTGGCTCCAAGCGCGAGATCCAGCAGTACCTCGCACAATTCAGCAGCGTCTCGTCCCCGCAGTTTGCCGTCATCAAGGTCGGCGGTGCCATCCTGACCGATCACCTTGACAGCCTGTGCGATGCGCTCTCCCAGCTTTACCACATGGGCCTGTACCCAGTCATTGTCCACGGTGCTGGGCCGCAACTTAATAAGCTTCTCGAAGCTGCGGGTGTCGAGCCCGAGTACGAGGAGGGCATCCGCATCACCGATAGCACCACTCTCGGCGTTGCGCGCAAGCTGTTCCTAGAGGAGAATCTGAAGCTGGTTGAGGCGCTCCAGGCGCGCGGTGTGCAGGCCTGGCCCATTACGGCGGGCGTACTGCAAGCCGAATATCTCGACCGTGAGAAGTGGAAGTACGTCGGCAAGATCACGAGCGTCAACAAGGGACCTATCGAGGCCGCTATCAACAATGGCTGCCTGCCCATCCTCACGTCGATGGCGGAGACCAAGGACGGACAGGCGCTGAACGTCAATGCCGACGTGGCCGCTGGCGAGATTGCGCGCGCTATTGAGCCGTTGAAGATCGTATATCTGTCGGAGAAGGGCGGTCTGTTCCACGGTGTGACGAACAAGAAGATCTCAGCCATCAACTTGGATGAGGAGTATGAAGATCTGCTCAAGGAGCCGTGGGTGCGCTTTGGCACTCGGCTAAAGATCAAGGAAATGAAGGCGCTGCTGGATGACCTCCCCAAGTCCTCGAGCGTTGCCATCATCCACCCTGACAACCTGCAGCGCGAGCTGTTCACCGATACAGGGGCCGGAACGCTCATCCGTCGCGGTACGAAGCTCAACACGGCAACCAAGCTCGAGGAATTCGCCGATCTGGAGAAGCTCAAGCAGGTCCTCGTGCGCGAGCGAGAGACCGTTGATGCCGGGTCCGTTGTTGACAGATATCTGGAAGGACTTTCTCAACGTCCGTTTAAGGCGTACTTCGACGACTCCCTCGAGGCCCTGGGCATTGTGCTGCCGCCGTCGGGTGATACGAGCATCGCGCAGCTCGCTACCTTTACTGTCACGAAGTCGGGCTGGCTCACCAACATCGGCGACAACGTCTTCCAGAACCTGAAGAAGGACTGGCCGAAACTGATGTGGACCGTGAACCAGAACGACGAGAACCTGACGTGGTTCTTCGACCGTGCCGACGGCAGCGTGTCCAAGGGCGGCGAGGTCCTCTTCTGGTACGGCATCGAGAGCCTCGACGAAGTCCGCGAGCTCATGGCTGAGTTCACTCAGCACGGCCGCCGCATGTTCGGCGACATCAACCTGGAGTCGCAGCTCCACCGCGTCGCCGACACGGCCACGCGCATAAGAGATGGCGCCGCGGCCCTCCAGCAGCAGCGCCGATCCTACACCACCACCACGGGCGCACGCGGCGTTTCCTCCTCTATCCCGGCAACCGCCTTCTCGACGTCCCGCCGCGCAACCGCCGCCTTCGTACCCGTCCAGGTGCGCACCTACGTCACGACGACGAACCCTAACCCTCCCTACGGCAACAAGCAAAAGAGCAAAGACTGGCCGTCGAAAGTAGCCCTCATCGGCGCGCGCGGCTACACAGGCCAAGCCCTCATCGACCTGTTCAACCGGCATCCGAACATGGACCTCCGGCACGTGTCGTCGCGCGAGCTGGCGGGGAAGAAGCTGCAGGGGTACACGAAGCGCGAGATTACTTACGAGAACCTGTCGCCGGATGATGTGCGCCGGATGGCTGAGGAGGGCGAAATCGATGCTTGGGTTATGGCGCTGCCGAATGGTGTCTGCGCGCCGTTTGTTCAGGCTATTGATAAGGCGGGGAATCCGGATACACTGATTGTGGATTTGAGTGCGGATTATCGGTTTGATCCGACTTGGACGTATGGTCTGCCGGAGTTGGTTGACCGCTCGAAGATTGCGCAGGCGACCCGCATTTCGAATCCGGGGTGCTATGCGACTGCGGCGCAGATCGGCATTGCGCCGGTGCTGGAGTTCCTCGGCGGACAGCCGACTGTGTTCGGCGTGTCGGGGTACTCTGGTGCGGGCACGAAGCCGAGCCCGAAGAACGATGTGGCATTCCTGAAGGATAATCTTATCCCGTATAGCTTGACGGATCACATCCACGAGCGGGAGATTTCGGCACAGCTGGGCACTGAGGTTGCGTTTATTCCGCATGTCGCGCCGTGGTTCCAGGGTATTCACGTGAGTCGTTCGTCTGGTCTGGTTTAGGTCGATGCTGACGTGAATAGCACACGATCAACATCCCTCTCAACGTGGAGATGAAGGCCCGCGACGTGCGCCAGCTATACCAAGAACGCTACGCCGGCGAGAAGCTAGTCAAGGTCGTGGGCGAGTCGCCGCTTGTGCGCAACATTGCGGGCAAGCATGGTGTGGAGGTGGGCGGGTTTGCGGTGCATAGTGGGGGGAAGCGGGTGGTTGTTAATGCGACGATTGATAACCTGCTTAAGGGGGCGGCGACGCAGTGCTTGCGTGAGTTATTCCCCCCTTTCTTTTTTGACTGGTTTTGGGGCGGCTGGCTAATGTGATGGGCAGAGAATATGAATCTTGCGCTGGGGTACGGTGAGTATGAGGGCATTCCGCTGGAGTAGACGCAGAGAGAATTGGTGCGGGGCGTTTGATGGGGATTGTAACTGTTGGGAGGAAATTTTGTGTGATTAGCGGAGATGAGATGATGGAAGATGATAAAAGTTTTTTGCGCGGATAGCGTAGACGGTGTTGCGTGTTTTCGAGATGTGCGATTGTGCTGAGTGTGAGCTTGCGCGGTCTGCCAATTGACGGTTGGTAGGGCGGCGGCTTTGTATATAGCGCTCTACGATAGGGTGCGGCCCAAAGGCTAGGTGCAACTCTGAAATTCAGGTCTTATTGTGTATATTTTTGGTCCCGCGGTCGAGTGCTTGAGGGCCTGAGAGTGCTGGTTCGTGGGGCAGGTGTTGTCCTTCGCTTTGGGAAGGATACCTAACCCACGGGCAGGGAAGACGCCACGAACGCTAGGAAGGAGTGGCTAACATGTCAAGCGAGCTTGATGTTGACATCAGTAATGATACATCACTCCACGTACCTGCCGGCAGCTACTACATGTGTTTCATGGGCAAAAACAAGACATATCAGCATTCGGAGATTTTGAAGACTTAACCGATGTGCGTCTCTATGGCGCTGGAGACGGGTAAACGGCATTCGTATCCATGTTGCAACATAACTGACTCCTCATAAGCACACGCACACCGGCGGCTCAGGTCTAGCAACACCTTCAACACCATCACACGCATCAAAAGCACACAAAGAATTCCCGCAACCTAGATCAAGCCATCCAAATGACGGTCACTGTCTAAGAAGCCACACTCCGCAAGTAATCGCGCCTCAACGCCATGATTCGTCAAATCCACCCAACCTACTGGCCCTGCTGCCCTTGTTCCATGGAGGCGTGGGAGGCTATAGTCAAGTCAGCTCAGCGTCCATTCAGGGGGAAAGTGGGTACTTGTTAGTTCTAGAATTGTATATACGAAAAGCTGACATGTAGATATAAAGATACTTACTATACTCGCCACTGTACAAGTCATGCCATTCCATCATATGATGGCAGTTGATACAGACGTGCTTCATGATGGACACCCTGGTGCTGTTGTTCACACGGGGGAAGCAGAGGCCGCGGGTGCACGCACAGGCCACACCGTTCGTGACGACGACGACCCGACAGGCTCCTAGGCTTACCTCCATCTTGTCGTGGAGGTTGAGATCCTTAGCCGGGCCGCTGGCGTTGGGCTTGCCGCCAGTGTTGAGCTTGGACGCGTCTGGAGATAGGGAATTACAGTGGTTAAGGGGGATATATAGGAGTAGGAGACTTACCCGTCACCTCCATTTCTGCGGCGATTTTGCGTTTTCGCCGGCTTTGGTTCTTGTTGTTGGGGGAGTGGGGGGATGTTGACGGTGGATGAGTTGTTGTCGAAGATGTTTGGTTCTAGAAAATATTAAGTCGAATATACTTATACTCCTCGACTCGTCGAGGCTCGTGACTTGGCTCGTGAATACGTAGTTGAAACGAAGGACGCTAGTACGTATGTAGAAGAGGAGAAGCGTAGAGGATGTCCTTTGGTGAAAGGAACGTTGCAGTCCTGGGGGTAGTCTTTGGGGAGTGTTTTGCAGCCGCCGTTTTTTGGCAAGGGCTGTGGCAATCGAAGCTTGTTCAGTCAAGAGGTAGTGGATTGTATGGATGATGGAGAAAGCTAGAACAAACTATCAAAGGGTCCGGTTTTGGTGCACTCAGCTTTGATAAGCCTCCATACCTTCACATTACACGATCGTCTAACAAGCACAAGGCATATCAGCATCTAGCAATTCAAGACCACTGTTTATTCTGAGGCCTAGAATCAAGCTGATGTGCAATTCCAGGGCGCCGAGATGGGTAAACCGCATCCGCATCCGCACCCGTAGTGCAACGCACAGGACCACATCATAACCTCACAAGGACTGGCAACCCGGGTCAAGCAACGCCCCAGCGCCTTAACCTGTCAATCCATCCAGGCTACTGGCCCTACTGCTCCTGGTCTTTCTGCTCCTGTTCCTTGAAGCCTATGATCACGTCAGCTCAGCGTCCATTCAGGGGGAAAGGGGTACGCCCGAGAAGGTACCGGAGTCACATATAAATCTTAAGTACGAAAGCTAACACAAAGATATACAAATGCTCACCATACTCGCCACTGTGTGAGGCATGCCACTTTATCATGTGATGGCGGTTGATGCAGAAGTCCTCCAGGATAGACACCAGCGTCGAGGTGTCCACACGGGCGGTACAGACGCCGCGGGTACAAGTGCAGGCCACACCATCCGTAAGGACGACCACCCGACAGGCTCCCAGGCTGATCTCCATCTTGTCGGGGGGGTCGAGGTTCATGGCCGGGCCGACGGTGCTGGGCGTATCGGGCGTGTTGGGCGTGCTGGGCTTGGGCGCTTCTGGTACTAGGGTGAGAATGATTTCAGGGGGTGGGTGGGAGTGGGGCTTACCAGTTGCTTCCATCTCTGCGGTGATTTTGTGTTTTCGGTGCTTTGGTGCTTGTGATGGGGGAGCGGGGGATGGAGACGGTGGAGAGTTGTGGGAAGGTGTATGGTTGTGAGAAAATGTGGAAGTTGGACATACTTATACTCCTCGACTTCGAGGTTCGGGGCCTGGGGCGGTGAATAGAAGCAGACGGAGCTAATATATATATGGAAGTGGAGAAGTGCGGAGGACATCTTTGCGGAAGGAAGGATGCAGTCCCTGGGGCACTGTTCTCAGGCAATCACAGATGGGCTGAGTCAGCGACATAGGGTTGAATTGATGATGGCAAAAGCTAGTACAAACGATCTAGGGGTTGGTGTTTGGTGCAATCGGCTTTGCTAAGCCCGTTCTACCAACTACTGACCCTCGGTCTTCGGTTCCTGGCCATTCGGGCCTGTCTCTCCAGCCGCCATCGCAGCATGAGAGCGTTTGCCAGGATAGAACGGCTCCGCAGCCATCTCATCGGCAGCTATGACAATTAGGTTCGAGATGAAACATGAAGATATGCGAGAGACTTACTGCGCTTCATATGCCAGACTATATAGGTGCTGGCAGTACTTATAAGGGCGCGTTGGTTGGTTTACTGAGGTGCCGGTTGACGGAGGAGCGGTGTTGTGGCCGCGTATATAGGTATAGACAGCACCATCAATGGGGTTAACAACCCGGAAGGCCCCGAGCCCGATCGATCTCTATCTAATCAGGCCAGATAAGGTCCACGGGGAGAATCCGTCTTTGAACTTGACGGCTTGTGGAGTAAGCATAAGAATGCCCGAGGGGGGATGTGTAGGAGTAGACTTACCCTTCGGCCCTATTTCTATAGATCGTGCTCTTGTTATTGCGTTTGAAGGGTGGGAGAATTCAAAGGCAGAGAGTTCGCTGTAGAAGATATACGGAGGTTGTAGGAGATATATACGGAGGTTGTAGGAGATGTACGGAGGTTGTAAAAAGAAGGAGAAGTTGGAGATATTTATACCTCTCGACTTTGAGGCTCGGGGCCTGGCTCGGTGAGTAGAAGCGGCGGGCACTAGTATATATGTGGAAGAGTAAAAGTGCGGAGGATGTTCTTAGGGAAGGAACGATGCAGTTCCTTAGGGCAGTCTTCAGGGCATGTTTTTCAGCGGCCGTCCCTTGCCAAGAACCTATTCTGCATATACGAAGTGTTGCAGAGATGAGATGGGACAAAAGCTCGAGCCGTTGTTACCAGTTGTTAATTGAAGATTTGCTCCCTATATATATTTCATGGGCAAAGCACAAGGCATATCAGCATCTGGAGAGTAAAGACCATTTTTTTCATTTGAAGGACTAGAACTTAACCGATGTGCATCCGCGAAGCTAGAGTTGGAGAAAGCGCATCCCAATCTACGGTACAACGCAGATGACTCACATCATACGTAACCTAGAACTACTGGCCATTCTGCTCTTTAGCTTTCGGAGCGTTCACCGAAGCGTCGCGAACAGCTATAGTCAAGTTCGCCAAGCGTTTATGAAGGGGGAAAGGGGTACTTGCCAGAAGAGGGGTGAGTGGCACCCCCCGGCGTATGCTCGTGGCGTACCGCGGAGGCTGTAGTCAAGTCAGCAAAGTGTCTATTGTATAGCGAAAGTACTCACTGGGCGAGCCATACCATGCCATCATATGACCGCAGTGCAAGCAGTGGTGCTCGAGGATGGCGGCCAATGTATCATCGTTCAGAGGGATGACGCAGTAACCACAACTACAGGTGTAAGTGGTACCGCCCGTGGGGAACACAAACCGACAGGCTCCCAGATCGAACCCCACCTCCTCGGGAATGTCGAGGTCCTTCGGGAAATCGGTGGGGAGCTCGATCGCTTCTGGGGTAGGGGTGAGAATGGTTGATAGGTATGGGAGTAGACTTACTCTTCGATGCCATTTCTACAGCAATTTTAGTTTTCCTGCTCTTATTCTCGTGTTAGGCGGGCGGGTTTCCGTAGAGAGCGGAGAAGTGGTTGTTCGAGATGTATGGTTGTAGAGAAATGGAGAAGTTGGAAATATCTCTCCTCGATTTCGAGGCTCGAGTCTTGGCTCGGTTAGTAGAAGCGGAGGGCGCTAGTATGTGTATAGAAGAGAAGGGCGCGGGATACCTCTGGGAAAGGAATGATACGGCCTTGGGGCACTGCTAAATACCGCAGGCAGTCGCAGATGGTTGAGTCAGAGACAGAGGATTGTATTCATGCTGGAGAAAGCTAGAACAAACTATCTAGGGGTTGGTGCTTGTTGCAATCGGCTTTGCTAAGCCCCTTCCACCAACTTCTAACCCTCGGTCGCCGAAGTGTCGTGGGAAGCTATGGTTAATTTAGAAAAGAATCTATGAAGGGGGAAAGGGGTACTTGCGGGAGGGAATGGGAGTGGCATCGGTTTGCGAGTCACACACTGCAGAAGCTGCAGTCACGTCAGCGAGGCGTCTATTGCATAGCGAAGGTACTAACTAGAGAAGTTGAGAGAATCTGTAGATGTGCCAGAAGGAGCGCCCGCATTGGCCTGATCAACACCATCCACCGTGAGGTTGGCATTGCAGTTATCATCAGTCGTAGGACCAGCATCCTCGGCATTGCCAGTGACACCATCAGTACAGACACGTTTCGCCTCCTGGTCATCCGGGCTTGTCTCTCCAGCCGCCATGGCATCATGAGAGCGTTTGCCAGGATAGAACGGCTCCGCAGTCTTCTCGTCGGCAGCTGCGAGAGTTAGGCATGAGATGAAATATGAATATATGGGAGAGACTTACTGCGCTCCCTATGCCAGACCATCAGGTGTTGGCAGTGATCACAACGGCGCCTCAGGTGGGTTGTCGAGGTGCTGGTTGACAGACGAACGGAGCTGTAGCCGCGAATACAGCTACAGACAACACCATCCATGTCGTTCACAACCCGGCAGGGCCCGAGCCCGAGCTCTATCTCCTTAGGCCAGACGAGGTCCGGCGGGAGATCCGCCCCGAACTTGGCAGCTTTTGGAGTAAGTGTGAGAATGATTAAGGGGTAATGTATGGGAGTGGACTTACCCTTCGGTCCCATTTTTGTTCTCGTGCTTTTTTTCGCTGCGGGACAGGGGAATTCAGAAGACAGAGAGAGTTCGCTGTAGGAGATGTACGGAGGTTGTAAAAAGAAGGAGAAGTTGAAGGTATTTATACTCCTCGACTTGGAAGCCCGTGACTTGACTCGCTAAGTGGAAGCCGACGGCGCTAGTATACATATGGTATATGGAGAAGCGCGTGTGTTGTTGGGGGAAGGTACGATGCAGTCCTCCGGGGGAGCCCTTGGGGAAGGTACGCAGCCGTCATACCTTGCCGACCTCATTCAGCATATACGAAGTGTTGCAGAGATGAGTTGGGACAAAAGCATGAGCCACTGCTATCAGATATTAGTTGAAAATTTGCTCCATCACAGCTTCCACTTACCGTCCAGAGGCAGTAAGGTCCACCAAGAATTTTGCTATACCCCCTGAATGACAATGGAGCGATCCCTTCGAAGCCCTTCGAAACCATTAGCATAACTGTAAATACAAAGGGATATGAGATAGGGGGTAGGTGGTGCAATAAGGTCGTGCATGAGAGACAAGTATAGTAGCCTCTAATGGTGTGAATGCAATACAAGAGACGAAGCCGGACAGAACAGACCCCAGGGTATGACGGTCATGATATTGTACAATACTCTATGTTGTATGTCCAGACTGGAGAATTTGGCGCAAACTACCGTAAGGTCCGGTCAACAAAGTCCTGTTCCAGCCGCGCAACGGCCTTCTTAAACGCCTCCTTCTCCTTCCAGCAGTCAAGCGGCCGGCGGTCATTCAGGCGCAAGCAGAGCACAAGCTCCTCCTTCGCGCTCTCAACTGCGGGATCCACCTTGTCCAACTTTTTCCGATGCGCTAGTTTCTGCTTCAGCGCTTCGATCTCCTTAGTCACGGAGCCGTTGCTCAGCTGCGCGCGACGCTCCTTCTCCGCTGCTTCGCCCGTGACTTTGTCCAGAAGGGAAACGGACGTGTCGCTTGATGATCCAGAGTCGGCTTTTGATATCGTTTCCGCGACGCGGAGGGCCTCCTCGTCGGCTAACCGCTCGAGCTCAGCGGCGACGCGCGATTGGATTTTCAGCTCCAGGTCTGCGGAGCGCGTGCCATCAGACTATCAAAATCAGCTCCATGAGCAACCAGATATCCGTGAAAACCGACCTGCGTGCTCTCCTGCAGCTTGTTGACGAGCTCTCCGGAAAAGCGAGTCGGCGTCTCTCTGCGCTCGAGTTAGCAAAAGTGCCCATTGCGCATGGAATGGGATCACGAACGAAGCAAAGACATGCTGCGTCGGCTCCCCGAGCGGTTTCGACTGGTCGGCACCCATATCTGGCGCTTGCGGACGGTGATGGTGCGGGATTGACGTGCGGGCGAGTTGTGTAGAGGTCGGGCTTGGCTGGTCGTTGGTGACGTTTTGGGCGTCGGTCCGAAAATCTCCGGGGCGCGTCGCGACAGGCTGCTTGACTTCACTTGTTTGTCGGCTGCGCAAGTGCGCGTCGCATGCTCAAAGCTGCACCAGCTTCGCCAGCTTCACCAAGCAGAACACTCCTTTAGTGCATAATGGTTCAGACTTCGCTAACATCATGGCTTTCAAAGGCCAACCCGCCAATACCTCCCTCGAATCCCGAAACTCCACCTCCAAGCGCGTCGCAAACCAGCTCCCCTCCACAAGCACCAGCAGCAGAACCACCGCCTCAAACCCCGCCACCTCCACCCTCCCAAGAACCCCCCCCTCAACCCACCACCACATACCGACCACGCCGCCCCCTCCCCTCCAACGTCACCCTCGCCCCCATAGCCCCCTCAACCCTCACCTCCTTCCGGCGCCTCAACAGCGTCATCCTCCCCGTCCCCTACTCAGAACGGTTCTACGCCGAAATCCTCTCCGACCCCGTGGTCGCCAGCCTCTCCGCGGTGGCCCTCTGGGCCGACACACCCGCCTCCAAGCCGCGCGTCGTCGCCGGCATCCGCTGCCGGCTGCTAGCGGTCTCGCCCGCGGCTGAGGTGCGGAGCAAGCGCTCTGGGCAGCCCGTTGCGGATGCGGCGCCCTCGCTTTATGTGGCTACTATAGCTACGCTATCGCCGTTCCGCGGGCATGGGATTGCAAGTGCGCTGCTGCACCGTGTCATTGCTCATGCGGCCCGTGAATATGGCGTTACGACGGTGTCGGCGCATGTGTGGGAGGGGAATGTGGAGGTTTGGGAGTGGTATTCGGTGCTTGGGTTCACGAAGGCGGTTTTTGAGGAGGAATACTATAAAAAGCTGAGGCCGGGTGGGGCATGGGTTCTGGAGCGCCCGGTGAGGGTTACGGATTTGCTGGATGCTGACGCGGATGCGGATGCTGCTGGCGTTGGGGCATCAGCACCGTGATGGGCGCCGCGGACCTTGTCCGTTGGGCGAGCATCCTAAACGTCCTTTGGGCTGCGATATACGAATCTCCACTAGAACCGGTAACGTCCGCTGGATGTTAGGGGCCCATGCCGGCTCTAGTCCTCTGGAGCAGAAACGCCCGCCACGTGTCAAATCACGCCAGAAACCGAGCCACAGAAGCTTGGTAACTCCGATACAGGCATCCCGTCTTCACGTCGCCTGCGGATCCTAGATATCCATAAGTTAGTCGGATGACCTATCTGGTAAGCGTGGACGTTACTCGGGACCTCCGGTTGTTGGGCTTGGATGTTAATGGGCTTTCCAGAGACCTATCTCGCCTTCACGACTGGGCGTCGTGTAGTCATGCGAGGCAACTTGCGGACATATAAGCCTCTCGTGTAATAGTGGACTCTCTCTGTGGATGCCCTCATGGCGAATACACCGAATTGAACGGACTCTTAGTTCCAACACGCGCAGTCAACTTGGAGCAAAATATGATAAGGAAACGGCATCACTCCATGACCTTCAATTCGCCTGAACTCCCAAACTGTGGTGGATAGTGCTAATCGAACACTGACGCTCAAAGCTCATCCCTAACAGAGCTCGAAGCAGCCTCAGTCCTGTCCTCGCTCCCCTTCTCTCCCTCCTCTCTCCCAGCATCGATTTCCTCCGTCACATTCTCCCCCTTTTCTGCCTCCTGCCTATCCCTAACTTCCTTCGTCGCACTCTCAACCTGCTGCCCAATCCTATCAACAATCTTCTGAATATGCTCCTCATCAAAATCCGGCTCCTTATTCGCGCCCGGCACCCGATGCTCATCCGAAAGCCTAAACTTGCGGAAAAACTCGAGCACCTCCTTCGTAGAGTCAAAAACCGGCTCCTCCGTCTCCGGAACCCCCTCTTCAGGCTCAAGCTGCCTCGTTCTGCCCTCCCCCAACACCGCCCTCGGCCACCCATGCCCATGATTATAAACATACCACTGCACGAGTGCCACCTCCCCCCGCTCCCACGACTTCTTCCTCTCCTCCGGATCCACCGCCCCCACCGCCCTCCTCCCCTCCCTCTCCTCCATCTCCTCACTCTCCCGCACAATATCCTCCGCCTTCAGCACCCGGAACGAATTAATCACCTCATCAGCAAGTTCATCCTGCGTTCGCTGATAACACCGATAATACGCCTTCTGCAACCTCCCAGGGTGCACAGCACCCTCAAACAACGTCCCCATCTGCAATTTCGTCCGACTCATCTCGCTGTCCTCCATTTTCTCAGGCCTACCCAGCGCAGCCCCGCACTCGTTCCGCACCGCCCAGTCTACGATCCACTCCACCACGCTCTTGCGCCCGTGATTCTTCGCCCGCCCCTTGGCGAAGAAATCATACACGGTGTTATTCGCACCGTGGATTTCGAGAAGCCGCATTGGCACGCGCTCTGGCTTGCACGTTGTCCACTGCATCGTGAACTCGTCCTTGATAGCCGCTTTATTGAGCGGCCCGTGGTACGTCGCACTATTGACCAGCGCAAACGCCGCGATCCGCGACGCGAACTCCGGTAGGCAGGCAAGTGTGTCCGCCAGCCCAGCCCCGGACCCGAGACCCGCGGCGTAGATCCGGTCCGTGTCGATGCAGAGCGAGGACGTCGCCAGGTCCAGTAACTTCCCAATAAACTCCCTATCCTTGGCCGGGTGCTTGACCTGCGGGTCCGTAATCCAGACCAACTTCATCACATCAGCACCACACCCCATTTACCATTTCGGGGGTACTCACGTCCACGGCCTCGGGATACAGCACGACAGCATCCTCATTATACCGCCCATCACTCAACAGCGACACGCGCGCAAATTCCAGCGCCGTCATGTTACTCTCGTGCAACGCCACGATCAGCGGCGCCGGCGCGCCCCTGACGTAGTTCTTCGGCAGCGTGATCCACGCCTTGCGGTTCCCCAGCGCTACGCCCCGTGGTTCGCCGCCGGGGGACGCGGGGAAGGAGTCGGCGGATTTGCAGCCATTGCTGGGCACTAGGTCGGCGAGGGCGAGGAGCGGGAGGAGGGCCGCGGTGAGGAGGTGGAGACGCATTGTGAGGCTGATGGCAGCCGAGTTTGTGGAAGGTGGAAGGTGGGATGTGGGATTGGGAGACTACATCTGGGGCTGGGAGACTACATCTGGGGCGGGCTACTTGACACGATGTCCAGATCCACGCGCATTGACGGGATTTGCCTGAGCTCTATATTAATCGCTGGGCAGCGCTGCGAGACGGCCTTATCCTGACACAGAGTCGAAACGGGGCACGTGATGGGGTGGATCTGGACGGTGGATTTATATTGCTTTGGCTGGGGTGTTGCTAGATCTGGTGCTGGCAGCGATGCTAATGAACTGTAAAGATCCATGTCGCTGGTCTGTGGATCGCTTTCGGTTGGGTGTCCGAATCGGATCGGGGGTTGTTGGCCTTCGCTCGTTAAATGGTGTTTCATGATCTGGAGGAGGTGAGCTTGGAGGCAGCCTTCCACGTGACGCCAACCTATCGTAAAGGTCGACATCACGACTGCTTCTCCTACGAGAAGCTGAGCACTGTCAGCTAACATCCAACCTCACGAAAGCATTTCTTACTAACCCACTCGACTTCCGTGGCGCAAAAAGCCCATACAACCGACTCTCCATCTCCCCCCTAACCTCATCAACCACCCTCCCCCCACAAAACGGCACGAAAGCCCCCATCCTCCCATCATTAACCGGCAGGACCCAATTCTCCCGATCCAGCCTCTCCTGCAGTCTCTCCAACAACACTTCCTCAACGCCCTTCTTCTCCCCCCACTCCCCCTCCCCCTCCCCCAACCTCACCAGCGTCACATACCGCGCCAACCCAAACCCAACCCCCCAATCCTCCCGCTCCTGATGCGTAATCACGCGTTGGACAAGACACACCGCGCCGTCGCCCGCGCGCCTGCACCGGCTACAGGAGGGGAGCCGCTGGTCGCAGGGCAGGCGCTTGAGGACGCATTGCAGGCAGGGGACTTGCAGGAAGATGGCGCTGGGACTGTAGAGGGGGGTTTGGTGTTCGAAGGGGGTGTTGAGGGTGCGGCGGTTTGGGGTGCTGCTCAGGGGGAGGGCTTGTGGGATGGCGTTCGTTTTGTCGGTGCTGGTTAGAAGGAAGGTGGGTGGGACGGTGTTCTCTTTGTTGTTGGCGCTGGCGGTGTTGGTGATGTCGGCGAGTGCGGAGCGCGAGGCCGGTGTGTACGGCGGACAAGGCGTATACGGCGTATCCGGCGTCAGCGGCGTGCCGGCTACGGTCCAGAGGAGGTGACCGGTCGAGTCCTCGGAAGATGCTCCGTCGGGTGTTTGAGAGGCCGTGGACGGCGCGGGCCGGGGTGTAACTGGGGGCCGCAGACGGGACGGCATGGTGGATTGTAAGGCAATATAAACGAGTGTGGGGACCGCTGGGGGGAAATGCAAGTAAAGACCGTGGAGTGTGGTGTTCATGGCGAAAAATATATCTTGGGGTCTGTGAGGGTTTAATGAGGGGCCACGTGGGAATGGAAGGTACGGCCTTCGAAGGGGTGATCGGGTACGGATGGGGAAGGGACGGGTTTGACCTGTCAGCTCAGCAATAACACCCCATCCCATCCATCACCAGCACCAAGAAGCGACATCCGCCTGAATATAACCCCTATTACCTGAGAATGCACAACACAAAACGAACGAACAACCCAAAGTCAACCACACTCCAGCCCCAATACTGGGTCGGGTATCTCACTAAACCACCCCCCCTCAAAGCACAAACCCCCCCGGCCCAACCACCCCCCACCCCCTCAACGGCCTCGTATCCTCCAACTCCACACACCACCAAAGTACCTCCTTCGTCTTCTCCACCTGCCCCCCCCCCTCATACGCCCTCGCCAGCGCAAACCACGCCTCGGAATAATCCCACCCAGTCCCCAACTTCGTCAGCGAAGACAGGATATTATACGCCCTGTCGCGCGCCGCAAGTCGATTCAGCTCTTCAGGTGAATCTTCAGTGGATTTTGCCTTGGCCTCAGCCTCCGCCTCCGCCTTGCCCTGAGCTTCGGCTTCTTTCTCGTTTTCACCCTCGAAGAGCTCGGTGTTGAAGCCCCGCTGGGATACCCAGAGGGTTGTGGGGCCGGGGGGGGTGAAGGTTGTTGCTTCCGGGGGCTCGGCTTCGATTTTTTGTGAGTAAATGTCGAGGAGGATTTCGGAGAGGCCGACTGTAGCCGCCGGGTGGTTTTGGAAGTGCAAGAGGGCCATTTCGTAGTTGGAGAGCGCTTCGTAGGGGGTTGAATTCGCGCGAGCCAGTTCTCCCCGCTATAAGCTGTTAGTGCGGGTCTGGGAAGTAATGTGGTGACTCTTACCTGGGCCCAAACATCACCCCACAATTCCTCGATACTTATCCCGCCGCCCCAGCCCTTTTCGGCAAATGCCTTCGCAGTCGAGGCATCTTGCGCTATCTCTAGCTCGAGAGCCTTCACGAGCTCGACGGCCTCGCCGATGGCCGCATTAGCATCATCAAACAGCGCCGCTCTGGTGTAGAGACCGGCGATGAACAGCCAGATCTCGACAAGACTCGATACCCTCTGCCGCCTTTCCTGAATCACGGGGAAGCAAGGCTTAGGCGTCAAGCTGCGCGTCGGCAGTCGGGTATCCTGATGAGGAGGCTGATGCGGATGTCCCAAGGGCGGTGGGTGCTGTGTGTGATGGAAATGATGCGGGATTTTCCTGAGTCCGCTGTCCGGACTTCCCGGTGCCTTCTCGGAACCGGCGGTGGTGGGACGGACAAAAGAGTACTCAGAGGCGCGATTACTAGTTCGAACACTGCCGTTCTTAGACACGGAATCTCCTTCATTCGTGGTCGCAACGGACACCGGGCGAGCAGAGTCATCAGACGGCCGCCTCATACTCGCGCTACGCTTCTGCAGCCTGTGACTCGGGCTCCGGCGAACATCCTGGCCACCATTTTGCGTCCTACTCCGGGCTGGAACGAGCGTCGAGCTTGTTTTCGGCCGTCCTCGGGGAAGAGTTCCATTTTCATCTGTGATTTGAATGGTGGGTGCAGCAGTGGCGTTGGTTGCCCTCGTCGAAGGCCGATTTGACAGGGCGGACTCCACTGATCGCATTTTGTCATCGCCTCGTCTGCTCAGAGCCCGTCCGATGAGGCTGGAGCGCAAGGTGCCGCCCGCGCTCTTCGGCGGCTTAAGACTGGTCCCAGGTGCCTTTAGCTTGGGCTGGTCAGCCCGTGGATCTCCGAATAAGCGTGAATACAGGGCGATGAGTTCTGTGCTTGCGTCGACGGCGGCGGTAGGGCCCTCCAGTGCTTCCACCAGCGCAACCTGCGTAAGTTTGACTTGCAAAATGCTTTCCTTCTCGTAGCGATCCATCCGATCTACCAGAGCTTTTGATGTCCGTTTGTGCTTCTCCGTCTCATTCAAGTGTTCGCTGCGATACTCCTTCTCAGCGCCAAAAAGGACAGTGTTGCTCTGGAACTGCTCAAAAGCGGCGTTGCACGATCTCGCAGCTGTCGTTAAATCGGACTTAGCCGTCAGAAGCAGCGCGAGAAGATGCCAAAAGCGGATTAGTTTCCGTTCGCGGTAATAGTCAGCAGACTCCAGACCACTGTGATGATCAAAGGGTGAACCGTCGGCCGAGTGGCCCGCGACGGCCTCTGCATGTGAGACGCGGTGGGCAATGGCTTGCTTGACCACCTTGATAGCTGCTGGTATTTCCCGCATTTCAGCTAGCACCAAGCCGAGGGGATAAAGCGTCTCCAGATCGAATGGGCAACCCAACCTGGGATGCAGCGCGGCGCGGAAGAGCTCCACTGCCTTCGCCTGGTGGCCATTCCTCGCCGGTGCATCAAAAGTCAGCCGTGCCCATTGCGCTTCACTTATGCCCAGGGCGCGATATGCGGCGGACTTGATGTTCGGCGTCAGGCCAGCATCGACGGTCAATTCTTCTTTGCCTTTGGATTGGGCATCATGCTGTGGAATGACTTTCCGCCGCTTGAGCCACTGGTCTAGCTTTTTGGCTATCTCGCGCGCTTTCTCTGCTTCCTTGCGGGATCCGAACTGGCAGAGAAAGGTGATGGCTTGGGATGCGGTGTGGACAATGGTGTCGTCGTCATCTATGCTGTAGTTGATTTCGCCGCTCTTTTCGGCACAGTCGTGGCCCTGCTGGACGAGCTCGGCGTAGGAATCGAAGGCTTTTATCGCGAGATCGAACTCGGCAATGAAAGCGTGGACGTTGAAGAGATATCTGAGGATCTGGGTTGAGTGGAACGTTTTGGTGGCTGCGCGGTAGAGGATCTGAGGCAGTCAGCATTGAGACATATCCAAACTATGGGAGCTAATTCGCACGTCAAGAACCCCCCGAGCTACGGCATTGGTGCCACCTTCGCCCAGATCTTCATCTTTCCAAGTCGACCCGCACATAATGCGCCAGTTCTGCATTACTGCATCCACCCAGCGTTCAACCCGGAAATTCCTCTCGTTGGCTTTGGGGAAGCGCGTCTCATCGAGCAGCTTGGCCTCTATGCTCGCTTCCACCTTTTTTATTTCAGTTCGCTGCTTCAGCCTGACCATGATAAATTCCTCGTCACTTAGATTTTCTCTAGAGCGCAGGATTTGCGGGTCCATTTCCGTGTAAGAAGGCGAATAGGTGTAACCGCGATGTAGGATTTCAGACAAAGTTGTGTAGTAATCCATCCAAACGTCCCATCTTGAGTACTCGACTTCAGGTCCCAATTCTACCGGAGGATGCGAAGAGGCTGTTCCGTGGACTGGCGATTTCAAGCTGGGATTTACGTGACGGAATAGTGATGTCCACAGGTGGAAGACTCTGAGCATCGTGTTCAGATCGACCCATTCGCCGAGCGGTTGCGATTTCATTGCGACGGCCGAAAGACGGGAGAGTAGCCGCTCTGTCCATGTGCGGAACTCCAGGCTCATTGCTCCAGAGTCGGGTACGGACCGAAGGAAGGGTAGCATGGAGCTGTATGTTTCGAGCGCGTCAAGAGCGGAAGCCGTCTTTTCCTGGGAGAAGCCTGTGCGCTTTAATACAGCCTCTGCCAGTGCCGACCATGGCTTCACATACCCTTGATATATGCACCTTTGATTGCGCATACCTGCACCCACTGCGGCGAGGAATGGCTTCGACTCGAGACATCTCTCAGCGACGCAATGATGCTCTTCGGCATCCGCGCAACAGCCAGCCCACGCTCAGTCAGCACCCAATGTATCCAGCCTAGACATATAGTTGCTTGGAACTGGTCTTCGGGGTACTCAATCTCCTGGTCAATTGCGCTGAGCAGAAGCGGTATGACTTTGGACAGCGCCGTCACGGTGGTTTCGTTCGTGGCAGTTTGCGGGCGAGGAGGTGGGATATAGCTGGCAACCGCGGCTTCGGTTTTGGCAATGAGAATGAGGGCTGGGAACATGTCAGTTCCTTCTTAGACGAGTAACCTGAGCTGGAGAATGTACTTTTTCGGTGCGGCGCATGCTTTTCGACTTTCCGAGCGAGCTCAGGCACCTGGTCCCATTGGGAATTACAGCGGGCGGCATCTAGCTGGCTGATGTAGCGAAGGGCTTTCTCGGTCTCTCGTGTCTGTAGGAACTTGTTAGCATGGCTAAAACAGGGCGAAGCGGCGCAATGGAGGGCGACGTGTATGACGTTGCCGAAAGGAGCGAGGGTGAGGGGAATAACTAACACTCATTTTGACGGTCTGGCGCGTTAGCTAGGCCTTGGTTACAGCTTAGAGGGGCGGAATAGCATCATTTATCTGTAGGATACAGAAGTGAGAGTGTTGCAGAAGAAGTTGGATGGGAAAGATGGGCTTGTGGGCGAATGCACGAACAGGATTCGTAGCTATCAATTGTTGTACGGAGGAGAGGACAAGGCGCCGTTGATCCCCACCAAACAGCCCTTGCACTCCACGCCACCCCAGTCTGAAACGCTCGGACCGCTCCATAATTTTTTTTGTCGATACCCTGAAGGGTCTGGCTCTAGGGAACATCACGACCTCACGACCTTTTCTTCAACCAAACGAGGCACGACAGCCTCTTCTTTACAGCAATCGCCATGGCTCCTCCGCACGCCATAGACTCGGAGGTGTCTTCCTTGCGAGCAATTGCCTACCGGTTGTCCTCTACACCGGCGACACAGCTCCCGCAACTCGCACCCCATATCGCATCCCAGCTGGTGACCTGCGGACAACTCCTTTCTTCTGGCCAGAATGCTTTCGCAAAGGAAAACGGAGATGCCCCAGTGGTGTTGCACAAGTTCAAGACTCAGCTCTCGACATTGCTACAGGACCGCGCCGTTGAGGCGCGTTGGGCGGCAGTGGTCATTATCAAGAGCACGGTTGAGGTGGGAGGATGGGAAATACTCCAAGACGCAAAATGTGCCGCCTGGGTCCGCGGAATGGTTGGCATCTTAAACAAGCCGGATCCCGCGACGACGAAGAAGCTGTGTATAATCACGCTGACCAGAATCTTCATGCTGACGCGCGACTATCCTACGCTGGTTCGAGAGATGACGACGCCCTCCCTCAAGCCATTTGTGGACCATTGCCTACACCACTACCAAACGGCAAATATCCAGGAAACCAGCGTGCAGAGGGCCCTCTTGCAACCCATTCTCGAAAGCTTCACCCATCTTGTTCCTCGGCATCCCACCATTTTCCGGACGGCTCTGTCTAAGCTTCGTAAACTCCTGGCTGCTGTTATGTCCGAGGGCACATACCACTTGGACGTAAAGGAACTGTATACAATCCCTCAGGAAATTTGCAATCTGGCCCAGCGCCTGTACGTTTTGCTACATCAGTGTGCTCCCAAAGACCGTGCGGCAGTTGAATGGCACGAGGACTTTTGCGGCCTCGTTTCCGGCACCCATGATACAGCTGGCGAAGTCTTCCGGGGGATAGTGGAAGACTGGCAATCTACAACCCGACCCCCCGGTTCCACTCGCATTACTGATCATTTCTCCGACGCGCCCTTACACATACCCGCTGCTCCCTTCCACCTCCGCCCTTGGACCGGTATACTTTCCGGCGGCCACAGACTAGCAACACAACTCTTCATCCTCAGAGCCTACGTCTCAACTACCCTCTCAACCCCAACCAGCCTCGATATCGGCGTCATTGCCGACCTCCTAACCCGCATCCTCTCCATCCAAAAGCCTTCAAAGAACACCCCCGGCACCCGCCCCAACGACCAAATCTCCCGCCAGGAACGCGATGAGCTCTGGACCGTCCTCCCGCGCATCCAAATCGCCGCTCTCGAAGTCTGGCTCGCACTCCTCACCCGCCTCAACAGCGGCTCAATGTCCACCTGCATCCCGCTCCTCGAAACAACAACCTGGCTCTTCCCCACCGCCGCCCCCCCCCTCCGCACAGCAATCTACACCCTCCTCGCACCCCTCCTTTCAATCATCGGCCCCTCCCTCCCCAAACCTCTCGTAGTGTCCTTGGACCCGATCCTCAAATCCGTCGCCCGCGACCTGCTCCCCCCCACCACCTCCGCTCCATCAACCGGCAAAGGCCCCGCCACCGCAAACCCAGACGCCATGACCGGGCCCCGCGCCCCCTCAGCACCCAAAGCACAATACGCAGGCCTACACCACGCAGCCCGCGCCCTCCTCCCCGTCCTCCTCGCCAAACTCCCCCCGCACCACGTCTCCGCCACCGCGCGCGCAGATCTAGACCGCGTGGCCGTGCTGACGCGGGACTGCGCCGCCCTCACGGCCAGTGCCCTGAATCCCGCACCGGGCAAGCCGAGCGTGCTCCCCTTCCTAGCAAGATTATTCCCTGAGGCTGTGCAAGTGGAAGGCGTGCTCCGCCCGCGAATGCCGGTTATTCGGTTTGGAACTCAAGTGGGCGGGGATGAGGATGATAGTGACGATGATATGCTGGATGGGGCAGAAGCCGAGCTCCCTCCGCCACCGACCGCGGGACGCAGAGTCGAGTTGTCGAGGGATATTTTCGCGGCGAGGCCGGCTCGTGACGACGGGGGTGATTTGATCAAGGGCGTGGGTGTTCCGACCCACGCCGTGTCCGCGCCGCGCTCCCCCAGCGCCGAGGCCGAGGGGAAGCGCGAGGCAGAAATACCGCTTTTGCCACACGCAAAGCGCCCGCGCCTCACATCCGAAACCCCAGCGACAAACGACGACGCCCGCGCAGCACCGCCGACAGCCGAAGCATCGGCGGCCGCCCGGCGACAAGCGGAGTGGCAAGCGCATCCGGAAGCCTCTGCGGCATGGGCCGAGAGGCAAGCGGAGCTTTCGTCTGAGATTTGGGCCACGGAGCAGGAGCGGATTGCGACTGCGGCTGCGACTAAGGCCGCGAGGCGGGAAACTGCGAGGCGGCATGATGCGAGGCGGGAAGCGGCTCGGGCTTCCGGGCTGGATAGCGGCGGGTGGGCGAGCATGGAAGCGGATATTGCCCGCGAGCAGGAGGCGGAGGAGGATGCTAGGCGGGAGGCGGCTAAGGCTGCGGCTATGAGGGAGGAAGCGGAGGATGCCAGGCGGCAAGCGGCTGTGGTTGCGAGGCTGGATGCGGTTGCGGCTGCGGCTACGGCTGCGAGGCTGGAAGCGACTGCGAGGCAGGAAGCGGCTCCGGCTGCGGGGCAGGATGACAGCGGGTCGGATTCGGATGACGAGTTTGAGATTCCGCCGCTTGTGTTGCGGGACTCCGAGGACGAGGAGTAGGGTAGATCACTTGTAAATCAAGCATCGCAAGCATTCTCATCCTCATCGCGCGTGCCGTAATAGAAATTTTGCACCCCCTCCTCTCGCACAATATTTATACACTTCATATCCGCAATCTTTTCCCACCCCATCAACCGCCCTGCAATGTAGTAGAGTATTAAGAACACACGAACCTCCCAACGAAAGAGAAGATCCCTCCAATCGAACAGAAGTCTACAACGAGCAACCACGCCCGACAAATCACTTAAACGCCGCCCTATGATTACCGCTCCCGCCATGCCCCTTCTCACAATCAAAAAGCACAAAAGAAAAACTCTCAAAGATCGCCCTCTGCCCCTAGAAGCAAGAAACAAGCCTACTAAGCCTGTCCCCGTCTAGGCCGCTTACTCTCGCTCTGCTGCACATCACCCTCGTTCCCCCTCCCCCTTTTCCTTTCCCGTCCATCACGCCGTTCGCGGTCATCCCTCCTCTCGCCTCCTCGTCGTCCCTCTCCGTTCCTCATTTCTCCTTGCGGAGACGGCAGCGGTTGTCCGCCCCCACGAGCTTCCCACTGCCCGCGCTCGCGCTCCTGTTGAGCGCGCCTGTGCTCCTCCGCCGGCGGCGGGCGCACATCCTCGCGGTGCTGACGTGCGCGCCCATGTTCCTCCCGCGCAGCATCCCGCGCCGCATCTCTCGCGGCATCCCGTCCAGCATCCCGTCCACTCCGCCCACGCCTCTCCCGCCCATCCCGATCACTCCCACCCCCTTCCCGTCGCTCATGCTTCCCCTCCTCAACCCTCGCCCCCCTCTCCTCCTTCTGCCTCACAACAGGCTCCTCCCGTTGCCTCACAGGCTGCTCCTCCCTCCCCCTCCCAGCATGCTCCTCCCTCTTCGGACTCCGACTCCTCACCTTCTGCCTACTCCTCTCACTCCTCCTCCCCCTACTATCCCCACTATCAGCCGGGCTCGCCGTCTCAACCGCAAACCTCGCCGAGCGCTCATGCATCAGATCCGGCCTAGGCTCCTCACGGGAGCCTACATCAACAGGCTGCATCACCGCCGGACTCGACGGCTGCCCCAGCGGCGTAGCGCGCCCCCGGCCACGACCCGAGCTCGTCCTCCCCTCCTGCAATACATTCTGTATATCCGCGAAGCGCTTATCAGGCGGCGGGCGGCGGTCCGTCGCGGACGCGGGTCCAGTGGGCGGTGTGCGCCCGGACGGGGGTTGATTCGTAGCCAACGGCGGCGCGCCACGGAGCGAGCTCCTAGGCCCCGAAGGCGCGGGGGCCGAGGTGTGGGACTGGCTCGGGGCGGGGGCGGTGGGCGACTCGATTGTGTTCGGTGGGGCGCGGCTGATTTGCTGCAGGCGGCTCGGGTGCACGGCCGTCATATCAAGGGTAGGCGGTGGTTCCGGCCCAGATGTCTGAGGCGCCGTAGGAGGCTGGTCGGCGCCACTAGCCTGCCAACGATCGCGGCGATCGCCAAAGGACGTCGCCGTCGTGCTCCGATCGTTGCCCTGCGCCGAAGTCGTCGTTGCCGATTGACCCGGTTCAGCAAGACGCGAACCGCCGTGCGGCGTGGGGGCGGTGAAACTGCGACCACCGCGTTGATTAGCAGGACGAGCGCGCGGGCCTGAGGGAATATCCGGATTAGCGTTCAGTCGACCATAATTCGGATCCTGCGGCCTCGGCGGGAGACCAAAATCCTGCGAAAGACGACCATGATTCGGATCCGGCGGGCGCTGAGGCGCGGACTGGGGAATCAAATCCCGGAAGCGTTGGTGGGCGTCGTATCCATCGTTCCTCCCCGGGCGATCGCCCCTCGGCCCCAACGGCGGCCCCCCACCGTCGTCGCGACGATCGCGACTGGCAGGCGGGTACTCCGGCGCCAGGGGCCGCTCGGGGAGAAGCCTCTCACCGCCGCGCTCGTCGCGCACCGGTTCCAAACGAGAAGGCAACGAAATTTGGGCACGATCATCAAACCTACGTGGAGATTGTGGCCGCGAACCCCGCTGTCCTCCACCGTCGCGCTCAGGCCAGGATGGCTCAGGCCGAACTCTAGGATCGCCATCCCGCTCGGGCCAGGATGGCTCAGGCCGACCTCTAGGATCACGATCGTAAGGCCCGCGGCCGGCGTTCATGTTGCGGTCGAGGCGGTCCGGTTGCTGGATTTGAGCTACGCGCTCCGCATTCATTGCCGAAGAGCCAGTGCGGCCGCGCGCGTCGTAGGCGACTTGAGCATCTGAAGCCTGTCTGTCCCGTGGACCGCTCCACTCTGGACCCCTACCGTTAGTACGAATATCCCGAGGCAGCTCTCTAGGCGGTAACTCCCGAGGAGGCAGCTCCCGAGGAGGCATATCCCGAGGAGGCAGTTCACGGGGAGGCAAATCGCGGGGAGGCAAGTCCCGAGGAGGCAAGTCCCGAGGAAGGTCCCTCGCAAGCAAATCCCTAGGCGGCGGCATACGAGGCGCGCGGCCATCCGAATGTTCCAAACGCTCCCTCACCCCCTCAGGACCAACCCATCCCGGCTCACGCCTCTCGCGTTCGGTGACCGCTCGATCAGGACTCCGAGGCCGGCTACGATGTCCAGGCGATTCGTCGTGTCGGCTCCTAGTCTCGCGCGGCAAGTCCGGACGCTCCAGTCTACCGAACTGCTCGTTGGGCCGAGTGTCGTGCCGATAAGGGTGCGTGGTCGGAGGTTCGCCCAAACGATGGGAAATGCGCTCGCGGGGGAGAGGTCCATCTGGCCGGTTCGGTAGTCCGTGCGGCTGACGCGATGAAAGGGTGCGTTCGGCTCGAGGGGGGAGGGGCTGTGCGTTGCCTCCGGTAGTCGGCGGTGGCTCGGGATTCGGCGATGCTTGTCTAGAATTGCGCTTCACGGATTGCGAAGGTTGCGAAGCCGTCGAAGGCTGCTGGGCCGACTTCTGTGGTGCCGTCACCTCGTTTGATGGTTTAAACTCCGGGGCAGTCGCCGTTAGCGATGCGGTTCCTGGCGGCGGTTTAGACGAAGCTTGAGAGTCGGTAGATTGCGAACCGGTTGCTTGGGTAACGGAAATCTTCGGAGCCTCTGCTTTCTTAGCATCCTCGATTTCACCGTCTTCGACTTCCTTGCCGGTAGCACCAGGTTTAGCGCCGTTGCTATACTCGGGTTAGACGATTCGGTTGCTGATTGATGAGTAACTCACGTTGCTGAAGCTTTAGCCGGCAGCACGGATGCCGAAGCCCCTGCTTTTGCAGCGGCATTTGGTGTGCCAGACCCCGTAGCCCCAATAGAGGTAACGGATTTTGCCTGAGAAGGCGCTGAAGGCTGATCGTTCTGGAAAGTGTCAGTGCGTTGAGAAGGCATGTGAGGACGACGTACAATGCGGAAAGCTTGCGGTATGAGCCAGGACTTCTCCTGCTTTTTGAGGTCTGCAAGCAAGGACAGAGCGGAAAGTTTGAGATCATCCCGCGTATCCTCCTTGGATACCTGCGTGACAAGCGAGGTGATCTGATTACCGTGGAAGGTGACGGCAGGGAAAGTCTTGTGCAGACCCTTCAGAAGAATGATGCCGTTCCGGATATGCATGTACTCTCCACTCTCAAAGCTGGTTTTCAGGGCGAGATGGATGTTCTGGTGCCATTTGAAGAGGGCACGTCGGAAATCCTCGTAGCTGAGCTGCCCTTCGACACTATCGGGTCCGAGTCGACCGGCGAAGCCCTGGAAGTCTTTGCGCAGACCCCACGCCTTGACTTCATACATCTTACACTCTGCATGCCATCCGCGAAGCTCTCCGAGCACTTTATCGAGGAAGCGAGCAAGGTTCTCCACCTCGCGGGGAGTGCACTGGAAGAGAATGGAAACGAGCTGGTTTTGACGAAACAGCCGGTCAAAGATGAACATAGTCCGAAATCCGGGCGTTCCCATGCCATGAGCCCAGAAGATGAACCTGGAGCAGAAGTAGGCATCTTCCGCTGAGAGGAAGGCGCGAGGAAGCAGACACTCCTGGATGATGGCGTAGGCGAGAGCTCCTTGCTTGTTCTTTGGGATATGAGAAAGCCAGTGATCCTTCTCGCGGTTCATCTTCTTCTTGAAAGTCTGTATGTGCGAGAAATTGGCCGAGAGTTCCGATTTCAAGTCGTCTTGAATTTGCTTCAGCCGCTTCTTCTCGGCCTCTTTTTTGCGAATTCCAGCAGGGGACATGTCACTGCGATCAGAAGCAACTACGCCGTAGCGCTCACTGACACGCTTGCTCTCCGGTTCGTACGGTCCGGCTTCCAGGTCAGAGAGTTTGAGTTGCCAGAAGCGTACGTAGAACTCCACCGGAGTAAAGGAATCTTCGGGCATGACATCCTTCAGACTATCCATGACCGCTCGGAGGGGGGCGGGGAAAGGATCTGGCTCCTTGGGCGATTCAGCATCAACCATTGCTACGTCCTCAGTAACACCGTTTGTGGAATCCTTGGGGGGCTGGGCAGGGGCATCCGACATCTCGACATCGCCATTCGGGGCCTTGGGCTGCTTCCGCGCAAGCGCATCCGCCTTCGCAGCTTCGTCCAACTGATGCTGTATGCTCGGCCGCATGATTGTGTAGGCGACAGCGGGCTGAAGAGCATATTTCGAAATGAGCTCAGGTAGAGTCGGGACTGTCTGATCAAAGTCTTTCGCAGGGAGGTTGGTACGCAGCATGTCGAGATACTGCATAAAGGCCCGATGCAGCTTGTCGAAGTTGTTCCCAATGACCTTGACGGGTGCGTCTTCAGAGGCCTCGCGGAAGGGATAGTACTGACGCTCCTGAGCAATGGCGACCAGGAGCAGGCCGGCCAGGCCAGAATCCAGCAGGGACTTGATAAGCCGCTTTGACTGCACCTTCGCTTCATGGCGCTTATCGAAGACTGAGCGAAGCGTCTGATCACGCAACACCGGGCCGCTAGCAAGGGCAAACACCTGCTCCTCACTGTAATTGCTGTCGGCGCGAATCCCGGCCATGGAAGTGATGATTTCCTCTAAGACTTCAAGGTCGGTAGATATGCCTTGCTGGAGCTGTGATGCGACGTACTGGAGGATAGGCGTGGAGTTCATGGTGGAGTAGCGCCGGAAGACTCTGCCCGCGAATGTGGAGAGCGCCTTCAGCCAGGAGCTTGTGAGCATGCCATCGCCTTGCATGCGATTACGGCCAGATCCGCCAAGGGCACTCATCAGCGACCAGGTCAAGACGTCGTAGCCCAAGTACGTGAAGTACCTGGCGCACTCGACAACGACTTCGATCAGGTTGTCGTAGGACTCAATCTGGTTAAGAGCGACACTGAATACAACGCCTGGTGAAGCGTAGGCGACCTTAGCCAGAGCGCGCGCCATAGTTCGTGTGTTCGTCTTGCTGATGCGCTTGAGAACATCCTTGGTCTCCGCCCTCGCTTGATCAAAGGCTTCTTTCATTTCAGGAAGGCGGGATATCTGGCCGGTGTACCACTCCGCATAGATGTTGTATCTGGTGCTGATGGGAAAGAGTTTCAAGAGGTCGTACACTTCGTTGACAACTCCGGGATTGGACTTGGTGAAGCTGAGAGCAGGGACCAAGAGGCGTTTGGCGAGGGCGGCCCATCGCGTTTGGTTCGAAGGCGATGGGTCATCGACCAGGTTTCGCTTGCCGATGCGTGAGAATTTAGCGAGCAACTCAGGGTCCTCTCCAAGCTTGACACCGGTCAAGTTCAGCAGGCTGTCGGAAAGGAGAAACAGGTCGTCAACCGTCTGGCAGACTGGAACGTTGTCGATCCAATCATCGTAGTAGAACCTGTAGTCCGTCCCATCGATGGCGTCGATAGTGTCAAGCTTAGCCCACCATTTGACTTTGCGAGGTGGCGTTGGGGCAAGCTTCAATTCGCCTTTAGGGAGGTTGGGGAGGCTGATGGGAGTAGGCTTCGGATCCTGCACAGATTCGCGGGAGTTCAAGGGATGGCCTTCGTACACCTTGCTGATCGAGTGGTGGATAATCCGGTGAATGAGGGGACGGATTTCGGGATGCAACTCGACGAGCCAGGGGAACTTTCCCAAGATGAACAGGGCATCCGGGATCGCACCGATGAGCAGTAAGCTCTTCAAGAGTTGAATCTTCTGGTCGGCAGGCTCAGGGAGCACCTCCTTCTCTTCCTCCTTGGGTTCAGTCTTCTCGGCTGTGGTGACCGGTTTTGCTGCCGTCGGTCGCACCTCCAGATTGCGAAGACGCGAGGACGGACCTTCAGTGTCGTCCGTGAGCGCGCCAGCCATCATCAAGGCATTCATGCCTCCGCCTGGACGATTCTTCAACTGCTTGTCGGCCTTCTCCTTCTCCAGCTTCTCTTTGACCGACACCATGTCTTCATCGGACGGATAGAGGTGAGGATAGATGTCTCGTAAAGAAATGAACCCGATCTTGATGAGTAGAGCGGCGACCCAGATGAGATTCTCCGGCAGCGTATCAGTAGCGTCGCGAGCAGAAGAGGCGTAGAACCGAAGTTTGAACCCGAGAAGCTGGGCCGCCGTCGGATTTCCGGAAGGCGGAAACGTCCCGGTAGCGGAGATCCATTCCCGATCCGGCGCGCCTTCAGCAATCAGGCCCTCGTCCTGCAGTATGCGGCGGCCACCAAGCTCAAAGTAAGCGCCCATGCCGATTTCTTTGACGCGCTCCCAGAAGGATGCATCCCGAATCTCTTTCTGAGCGAGAATACTCTGTTTTTCACCGTCCGAGTAGCTCCAACCAGAGTATTGGGGTGAAGCCCACAAAGGGAGGTACGTGTGCTCATCCCCTCCGCGAACAACACCAGGGATCACCTTCTCCTTCGGCCACCAGGCGCTGGCACGAAGGAACTTGATGAAGAACCGGAAATGCCGAATAAGCATGCTCGCAAAAGCGTCCAGAGTGACGTCCAAGACCCGTCCAACATCCAGGTCGAAAGCACCAATGAGAGCCTTAACGCGCTCGGTGATCTCCTTGACTACTTCGTTCGTTGGAGACGACTTGTGGGTAACTGTGAAGTACTCGGTCATAAGTTTGGCGTAACCTTCCGTCTCCTCACGGAGGAGGTTGTATGCGGACTGGCGATAGAGGACGTTGGTCGAATTGCGAATGCCCATACGCTCAAAGGTGTTGCGAACGAGGTTGAGTGAAGCAAGCAACGGGGCCTCCAATACCTCGCGAATCAATTCGGGTGAGATTTCGCTGCTGACGAGGAGGTTGCGGATGGCAGTTGGGTTGCTGACGTCGTTCTCCGTGAGGACAGACAGGCAGTCGAGGAAGAGAACTGAGAGCACCTCGTCAACCGATGAAGCCAGGATCTCGTTGACAGTTGAACCCGCTTCCCGTGCATCCAGTTGACCACCAAGCGTAGCTTTGATGAGTTCCTCGAGAATTTCCAACGGGGGCGTGTTATCTCCAGCCTGTTGCAACTTGATGGCCATGTCGACAAGCTCGCGTCGACCTCCGGCGTCCCATGCCTTCAGTCTATCCGGCGAAAGGTACTCGAAATGATACGTAGAATCCTTCGATATGGAGTCGCGACGCTGAGATGCCGTATCTGCCTGAGCAGGCGTTGATGGCCTGCCCGCACGCACGAGTGGTTGGTTGGATGCAGGTGGGAGCATGGCAGAGTTAGGAGCCGAGTTAGTTGCGGCCGAAGGAGGATTAGAGGAGATGGGACTGCGTGGAGTGGATCCTCTGCTGCTGCCGCGTCCACTAGCTCTCCTACCGCCGCGGTTTGCGTTGGGTGTCGCACTCTGTCGCGCAAGAGGGAGGTTCTGCGGTCGATGCGGAGATGATCGATGAGGGGATTCATCATGATCCTGCGAGCCCGTCACCTCCCCTCTCTTCCGCTTATGGCCAGGCGCCATGATGGCCTAGCTCCTCCAGACACTGTGCCCACGATGGCACTGAAGCTGCGATAAGCTGTTGGTCATCCAAGGGTGGGGACAAGAGGTTTTGAGAGGTTTGCAGCGAAGAAGGGGTGGAAAACGCGCGAAAAGTGTCGCTTGATGGATTCAGACGCGTCTGTCGTAATTGAACTGTAAATCGATAGTTGAAGACGGCGATTCACAGTGGAAACGAAGACGGTGATGAAATGCGTGTAGTTGCAGGTATGAATGCTGGGGCTTGAATGCGGATATTTCCCGTCGCCGCAGACAAACTGCACGGACCATGTCGTGAATGACAATGGGGGGGCTTGGGCTTGGGGCTTGGAGCTTGGCATGCGGCTCGTGGCGACCTCAAGATATCAGACATCATGACATGGCGCAAACCACCTGTTTTCTACTTCACAAGAAACGCTCATCTCATCTCTCAATCACAATAAGCACATGCAACTTTTTAGCCCGAGAATCTTAAGATTTGATTCGGCCTAGATGGTAAAGAGCGTGTTTGGTCGTCAATTCCTCTCATATCCTTTGCGCTCATCCAGAAACACCTGCGAGGGAGCAGAGCTCAACCTCTCAATTCAACATCGCAGCCATATCATCCCTAAGCTGCCGCCGCCACGACTGGGGCGGCCTGGGCCCGCTCCTGTTCGAGAATGCTCTCCAAAATATGTGCCGCACCCTGCCCTGCCTTGATCTGCTCGGTCACAGCCGAGACACCGAGCTGCGCGTCAGTCCAAAGAGGTGTCTCCTCAGCCTTTCCGGCTTCGCCCACGCCGATGAAGCCACCCTGGGCAGCCCACTCCGACGTACGCTTGATACCGAGATCGTTCCAGACGGTGTCCAGAGCCTCGACGAGACGGTCGCGGTATTCGCGCGTGTGGCCTGGGGTAGGCGTGATACGGAGGCGCTCCTGGCCAACCGGCACAGTGGGGTAATTGATCGCCTGCACGTAGATGCCCCAGTCCTCGAGAAGGATATCGCTGGCCTGCTTGGCGATTTCGGCGCTCCCCACGAGGCAAGGAATGATGTGGCTCGGATTGGGAATAACAGGGATGTCCTTTTCTTTCAGCGCCTCCTTGACGGCGCGAGTGTGCAGCTGCTGGAGACGACGGTCGCCCTGGTACTCCATTTGGTATTCAATGGCAGCCTGCGCGCCAGCCATAACGGACGGAGGCAGAGTGGTGGTGAAGATAAAGCCAGGCGCGAGGGAGCGGATGGCATCAACGAGTTTAGCAGAACCAGCAATGTAGCCGCCAACGCAGCCATATGCCTTGCCCAACGTGCCCGTGATGATGTCACACCTGTCCATGATGGTGCCCTTCGGCCTTCCAGCCAGATGGGCTTCGTAATCAAGATGCTCAGCCACACCGGCACCATGCGGTCCGTACATACCGACAGCATGGACTTCATCGAGGAAAGTGATAGCACCGTACTTTTCGGCAAGGTCGCAAATGCCTTCGATGGGGCCAATGGACCCACACATGCTGTACACGCTCTCGAACGCAATGATTTTGGGAACATCAGGCGCAACTGAGGCAAGCTTGGCTTCCAGATCTGCGAGGTCGTTGTGCTTGAAGACCATTTTCTTAGCTCCAGAGTGGCGGATACCCTGAATCATCGAGGCGTGGTTCAGGCTGTCAGAGAAGATTACGCAGTTCGGCATCTTGCTTCCCAGGGTCGCCAGAGTTGCGTCATTCGCAACGTAGCAGGAGGAGAACACGAGTGCTGCCTCTTTGGAATGGAGCTTCGCAACCGTCTGCTCTAATCCCACGGCATGCTTGTTGTGGCCAGAAATGTTACGAGTGCCACCAGCGCCCGCTCCATATGTGTCGAGAGTTTCATGCATAGCCTTCAGGACCTGCGGATTACGGCCCATGCCCAAGTAGTCATTGGAGCACCAGACGGTAACCTGCTCCTCCTTCGAGGCCAGATGCGCCCGGGGAAATTCCTTGGCCAGGCGATTGATGTTGTTGAAGTAGCGGTACGACTTGTCCTTGTGCTTCTTGTCCAGCTCGGCCTTATAGAAGGCTTCGTAATCAAACTTGGCCGGCTGCGGGACGGAAGGCTTCGTCCCCGCAACAGCCTCGACCATTCGTGGGTCGACCGAGGGCTTCGAGAAGGGAACTAAGAGCGACGTCAGGCACGAAACTCGCAACGTGGAACATCAGACTCACCTGACTCCTTGCGAACGACTGGAACGTCAACCGCTTGAGCCTCCTTCGGCGTGGCGCTATGAAACCGCGCCCTGTCGACTTTTGCGTGGTAGGCCCGCGCGCCGCCGAATGCGCCGGCGAGCGCAGCGTTGCCGGAGCGCGCACTCTGCACGGCAAGAGCCTTGCCCATGATTGGGCAGCGACGCGCAAGGACCTGCAAGTTCGACATGCTGCCGCCGCCGGGTGAAGCGCTATGGGCGGCGGTGGTGGTGGACAGCGAGCGGAGAGTGGCGGGAGACGTGCGCTTGAGGAACGGGCACATGGAGCGAGACTGCCTGAGAAGAGCCTCCATGGTTGCGATTGAGAGTACAGAAGACCAGAACGAGTTGAACACAAGCGAAGACGGAACGAAGAGCACTGAGAAAATATTTCACTGGGAAGGAGGGGGAACGAGGTGCTTATGTGCTAATGTGGGGACGCTTTTAGTCCAGCAGGCCGGGCTCGGCAGTTCGAGGGACAGGCTGTCTCATCTAGTCTAAGCCCATTCAGCCCCGGAGAGTATCAACAAGTTACAGTACGCAAGGCTTGGGAGGCGGCGGACAGTCGTCCGGTCAACGGTAAACGTAGTGATCCAGGGGGCCGAAGCGGAAGCGATCACAATGGCCAAGGGGCGGTGGGGGGTTCACAACGGGTTTCTCGCGTGAGCTGAGTACTACCGTACGGTACAAAAGAAATGGTGAGGCAAACCTGCGAGGGGGTCTCGATATGGGGATACATCGGTCTCCGTCAGCATATTGCTTGCCTTGCCATTGGATGACCTCTCTGCGCCTTAAATTGCCCAGCTCGTGCCGGCGCTGATACTCCTGCATGAACGCGGCAAATGCGGGGGTGAGGGGGGGCTAGAAGCCATCTTCTCTGTACGCTTTCAAACGCTTGACGGCGTTACGAAGCAGAACTTCCGCATCGCGTAGCAAACGGTAGGTGAGGTGGGTTGGGCTATTTAATGCTTGTTTTCGCCTTTGCTCCGAACTTCAACTTCATAAGCTTGGTGTCGCCCAATTCGCGCGGGCAAAGTTCAGGTGCCTGGCACGTAAAAAGACGGACTCCAAGCACTTGTCCCTGCACTGCTGATTCTTTCTCGTATGATGCAACTCGCAGGTAATGCAGTGAAGATCCTCACCGCTTGTCTTCAGTGGCGCTTTCTCAGCCGGAAGGAAAATGCGGGGTGTCTGCGGAATCGCTTGACTTTACCGACCCCGCAATGCCAACTTACTTTCCTCTATTACCTCACAACTGGGTACGAAGATGCCAGGCAAATGTACAAAATTCAACACTATGCAAATACATCTACGTACTTCCAGCATGCAGCCTCCACCTGCATGAGCAAGATGGCATCGAGCCAGGTCGAGGTTGAAATGTGGACACCTTGAGCACGTGGAGCTGCTTGATTATGTCGCACCAGTCTAAAATTTATTTTGAGAGCTCCAAGTTGACATGTAGCTATCAAAGGCATCTGGCAGTGACGAAGTTTAGTACAATGAGCCCAATATACAACAACACCGTGTCAACCGCCATCTACGACGTGGTTATAAGGGTAGTATGCCTCAGGCAGCAGAGGTGGCGCAGGCAGCATAGTGGCGTAATGCTATGCCAAGACCCTAGGGTCCACATCATGGATAGATCTCAGAACTCTCTCTCTCTCTGCCGTATATCAATCGATTCATCCATTCTTTCCATGCTATATCCGTGATACGTGCTTTCTACAGTACCACGAGTACCTCTCAACAGGAGTTGAATATGACTATATATGTGGCGAAATGAAGCGTGGCTGGCGGCGAATTCGGAACCCGGAAATACTTTTATACGAACAAGCTGCCTTCTCGGATCAAACTTTCTGCGGCTCCCCGAAGTTCTGCTCGTGGAGCATCTTGAACCTCTCTTTCTTCCCCGCCTCGCCAACCAGTACCCAAACGCCTGACCTAAATCGACATCAGCAACTTTGTGGTTCCTCTGCACTACAACAGAGCACCTGAAGCTCAGACTCGCAAACCCTTACCTTCACCAGTCTCCCCGCCGCCCGCAAAACAATCATGGCGGAGTTGGGACCGCCTGTCGACGAGACGTCGACGAATGGCTCTACTCGTAGCAAGAAAGTCGCGTACTTCTACGACAGCGACGTGGGAAACTATGCCTATGTCGCCGGGCACCCAATGAAGCCGCACCGCATTCGGGTTGCGCACTCCCTCATCATGAATTACGGGTGCTACAAGAAGATGGAGATTTACCGCGCGAAGCCAGCCACAAAATATGAGATGACGCAGTTTCACACGGACGAATACGTCGAGTTCCTTCAAAAGGTGACGCCAGACAACATGGACAACTTCTCCAAGGAGCAGAGCAAATACAATGTTGGCGACGACTGTCCCGTATTCGACGGGTTGTTTGAGTTCTGCGGCATCAGCGCTGGTGGCAGCATGGAGGGAGCTGCTAGGCTCAACCGCGGAAAATGCGATATTGCGATCAACTGGGCCGGCGGACTCCATCACGCGAAGAAGAGCGAAGCCAGTGGCTTTTGCTACGTGAACGATATCGTCCTCGGTATCATCGAACTCTTGCGCTTCCACAAGCGCGTTCTCTACATCGACATCGATGTCCATCACGGCGACGGCGTTGAGGAGGCCTTTTACACCACTGATCGCGTCATGACCTGCTCCTTCCACAAATATGGCGAGTACTTCCCTGGCACTGGCGAGCTCCGCGACATCGGCATCGGTCCCGGCAAGAACTACGCCGTCAACTTCCCTCTTCGTGACGGCATCACCGACCGGACCTACAAGAATGTGTTCGAGCCTGTCATTGGGGCGGTGATGGAGTACTACAAGCCAGAAGCGGTGGTTCTCCAGTGCGGCGGTGACAGCCTGTCCGGCGATCGACTCGGCTGCTTCAACCTCAGCATGCACGGGCACGCCAACTGCGTCAAGTTTGTCAAGTCATTCGGCCTTCCCACACTGGTTCTTGGGGGTGGTGGTTACACGATGCGCAACGTTGCCCGGACGTGGGCGTACGAGACTGGTCAGCTGGTGGGCGTTGAAATGAATCCGGCAATTCCGTACAACGACTACTACGAGTACTTTGGTCCGGACTACGAACTGAACGTCCGTCCGTCAAATATGGATAACGCCAACTCCCCGGAGTATCTCGAGAAGATCAAGAACCAGGTCATCGACAACCTCCGCCGCACTGCCGCACCGTCCACACAGATGACCGATGTGCCCCGCAACCCGATGCTCAACGGCATGGACAGCGACGCGGAAGACGAAGCAGACGACTTGGACGCCGACGAGCATCCGGACGTTCGCAACACGTTGCACCGGATGGACAAGCGCATCGAGCGGGATGATGAATTCGAAGAGAGCGAGGACGAAGAAATGGACGGCGCCAACGGCATCCGCTCACAGCCCGGCGAGTGGCGGCAGCGCAATGTCGGCATCTTGGACTACGAGAATCCGCACGCACAGCCTGACGTCGAGATCGACGCAGACGGCGAGCCCCACCTCGTCGCCCGCAACGGCACCACCACCGTCACCAGCCTACGCGAGGAGTCGGTGAAGCTCGCCGCCGTGCACACGCCGGACTCCAGCCGCGCTGGCACGGCGTCTGCATCCAGTAATACCAGCGTCGCTAACGGGAGCGTCGAGCACTCGGTGCACAGCAGCCCTGCTCATGCGGCCGCGGATGATGAAAATGATGAGGACATGGACGAGATGGACATTGACGAGGAGCCAGAGCCGGAGGCTGCAGCTCCAGTGGAGACTCCTGTCATCGAGGCAGATGCTATGGAAACGAGCGCATCTGAACCGAGCAAGACGTCACCCCCCGTTACCGCTCAGCCGAGTGTCACTCCCCAGCCTGAGGTGCTTCTTGACGAGGGCGTCGCGTCGCCGCCTGCTCCAACCCAAAAGTCTCCGGATGCCGCCACGCTGCCTGCACCGCCGACGGAGGTTCCCGCTATTGAGGAAGTCATCAAGGAAAAGGTCAAGGATGAAGATGTGGAGATGGCCGATAGCCCAGCTGCTGCGGAAGCCCAGGCCCCGACACCGGATGTTGCGCCCACAGAGGCGAAGCCTGCGGAGTCTGAGGCTGCTCCTGCAAAGGCTGCGACGCCAGAGAAGGAGAGTGCGAAGACGGAGACTGAAAAGTCGGCTTAGACGACATGCAGGCGGGTTTTTTTTCAAAGAGTGTACATCACGGAGTTCGGTCGGCGGAATCTACTCGGGGGTTGGTGGCGTTTTCATTACGATCTTGCGATGCGTTTGTAGATACTCCCGGATTCTTGTGGTTCAATTGATGACTTCTTAATCTGTCTTGCTTGGTCCGTGATCTACGGTAGGCTATGGAGTGGACGTGCGGTTGATTGAGATTTGGTTTACCCGTGAGTTGGGGATTGGTCCCCCCCCCGATTGGTCCCCGCATGAACCCACATGTGATCCCGAGAGCGCAAGGCTGCGCACGGGCGCGATGAGACGACGACGCGCCGCCATTGTCTTTGGCTTCATCCTCCGATTTGCAGAATTGGATGCAGGTACGACTGGCTCGGAATAATCGCGTGACTTTACATGAAGCGGCTATACAGGTGGCGACGGAACATGGAAGGGGAACGCTAGACAGGCGGCCTGGGGATACGGGCGCTTGGAGGTTAGCGAATGGCAGAGCAGGGGGGATATATTTGGTTGGATTGGGAAATGGGCGCCACGAGAGTTCATTTTTCACTTCACAGTGGTAGATTCAAACAGTATAGCACCTTTCACTTCGTTGTCATAGATTCAGGGGTGTGTTTATCAATTTTTGTATTTCATTGTTCATTGTTCATTGCTCAGTCTAATGCTTCAGCGCTGTCGTTGCCTTTTGTATGTACCGCGGACAAAGCCGCCGACACAAACGCCATACAATGCAGAAAATGTAGAACAAGGGTATCCGAGACGCACCATCTAGCAGTGTCCGCAAAAACACCATCCGTGTAAAAAAAATCCATTCCCGAACTCCCACCCGTCCGCCCATGCCCATGCACCACCCGAAAAGCCAGCCCGAAACGCCGGCGCAGACCCGCTACGCATTTCTATCATGCAAGGTTCGTAAGCAGTGCACTCTATCGTGGTTCTATCGCTCTGTCTGCCTGTTTAGGCCCGGAACTCGCTATATCTTCTCGGACCCGCATCCGCACCCGTCGGGCGCGGTACGGGGCCGAGAGGCGTGCCCGTGCGTCCGCCGCCGTAGCACCCGGCTGTTACTGTGACCATCTGCGTGACTGTGACCGTTGCGCGTGCAGCACCACCCGCGGGTGGGGCCGGCGCACCAGGAGCATTAGGCGCAGCTGGAGGAGCAGCAGGGGGGGTGCCAGCAGGGGGAGCAGGCGCAGGCTTCGTGACCATCGTTGTCGGAGCGGCAGCAGGAGGAGCAGCACCAGAAGCAGCACCCGACGCAGCCGGCGGTGCAGCAGCATCCGTGCCCGCAGCGCGCTGCTTGAAGCTCGGCACGGCCTTGGTCTGCGGGTCCTGCGGCGTGATTTCCTTGCCCGGCGTCGCGGCCTTGACGGCGTTCGCATCGCCGACGACGACATCCATGCACGTGGTATACGTCTCGTCCTTTGCGCCCGCGCCTATCGTCGGCCACTCCCACACCCAGTACATAGCCAGCGAGCCAGACGGCGTGTCAGCGGGGAGCTGCACGTCCGTCTCGCACCACTGCTCGTGCGGGCCGGTCTGGCCGGGGATCGGGTCGGGGAAGTCCTTCTGGCGCTGGACGCTCTTCGCGCTGGGCGCGAGCTGGTAGCAGCGGCCGTCGTCGAAGTCTTGCGTTGTCAGGAGACGGCCGGTTGCGAAGGAGCCGGTGGATGTCCATTTGAGGACGTCGACGAGCTTGGTGTCTGGTGAGGGGGAGGTGGTGACGTAGATGTGCACTTTGCCTGAGCCTTCTGGTTTGCCCGGGGGGTTCTGGGGCATGGAGACGTGACCGTTTTCTAGGTACTTCAGTGCGATGTAGGAACCAGCGGTGGCGCGGAGGGAGGGGAAGTCGGGTGTGTTGGTGCCGGGTTGCTGCTGGGAGGGCATGCAGAGGGTATCTGTGCCGTCGATCTTGGAGCGCGATGCTGCGGGGAGGAGGTGCACCATCAAGGCATCGCCGAAACCGGGCTTCGTGCGGGGGACGTATCCGCGGGGATAGCCTGGTGCGCCGACGAAAGTGCCGTTGTCGTCGATGACGTTCAGCTGCTCGACCCAGGAATGCGCAAGCGCACTCGAAAAAGACGCCGCGAGGGCGAGGAAAGCGGAGAGCTTCATGCTTGACGAAGTTTGTGGTTTGTTGGTTTGTGAGGAGAAGCTTTGAAGAGGAGTTGGAGTGAGACTGGAAGAGAGACTGGTCGCGCGGCGCGTCAGTGGAATGCTGAGAACTGCGGGGGGTGGAATGCGAAGGAAGAAGAAGGACGATCGAGAGAAACAGAATTGGAAGGCGGCGGAGGTAGTTTTATTGGGGTTGAGTTGGGTGAATTGTGAGACTCACTCGAGCGCTATAGTGAACCGGCGGGACAGTAAGTGATAGGTATGCGACAATAGAGTGAGTACTGAGGGGAGAACAATGAACTGGCGCAACAACAATGCGATTGTCCAACGATTAGATAGTGTTGAAGTAAAGTCGAAGTGAAGTCCCGTGACGGAGTGCGCCTGTCACTCTGTCGTTTCCAGCGGGATGTAGTTGAGAATGGATGCCTCAGCCTTGTCCAGAAGGCAAATGGAAGCTAAACTGACATGGGACGGTGAGAATGAATCTTGGTGGAGTGCCCAGGAGGAGGGAGAAGAGCTCTCATCTTTAAAGCACCCTCGTACAACAGACCATTCCGGTGCTCCAGCGCTCTGCCAACACTTGGACACACCGTTCTCTTCTCCATCTTCGCGCCGAAACTCAACTTTCCTCTGTCGCTGTCTCGACTGACACGGTCTGCTGTGTCAAAATAGTAGGAAAGCCTCGGGCCAATCGGCCGCTCGGGCTTGGTGGGTGTTGAAACGCCGGCAGGACGGGGCCAGTTGGCTGCTTGGTTGGACTCTTTCTGCCACACGTCGCAGCTCTACCATCTTTCTCTTTTAGTTCGTTCCTGCAGCCGCCTGCATTGCCATCCATCGCGGGTACGGTAACTGAATGACTATTCCCTCCGAAGCGCATTTCGGAGGATTGCGATCGTGGGTTGGAGCGCCACAACCCGGAGCCTCAAAGTACCGTACTCGTAACCGCTGTGCATGAGTCAACCCCAACACCAGCTCCCAACCAAGCGCCTCATATCGAGAGACATAGAGCGTAGGATGAGGCGGTGCATGAAGTCGTTAGCAGCCCGCATCGTCAACCGCCCCACAGACACCCAACTCCACAGGCTCCCCCTCCCCCAATACGCAACGCATTCCGCAGGTCTCCCCGAAAAGATCTGCAGTGTCACCCCCATCGGGAACGCGGGATCTCCCATCGCACACGTCGCCTAGACGCGCGAAGGTCGGAAGACTCCACCGCCGCTGCGGCTCTGCAACAGTGTTCGACTCAAAAACGCGGTCTATGCAGACGCGGACTCTAATTCTGCGGCAGTTCCTCGCAGCGCCGACGTGCTGAGTGGACCTAGGACTGTAGGTTTTTGGCGTAGGCTGCTTGAGTGCACTGGTGGGGTGGTCCGCTTGGAGTTGCGCGGACACGCGGGGCTCTCGCGTCTCAACTCGCGTCGCAGTGTGGCGCGTGATTGGCGTCGGAGCCTTTTTTGACGGGGGGCGCTAGAGCGCGCTGTGCAGATTTTCCGACAGCTTGGACGTGCCAAGTATCATGAAAGTGTTAACGTCTGGTGGTTTTCTTTGCTGTGTATATCGCGTGCCTTGCGGGATTGAAGAGTGGGAGTCGTACGAAGAGTCATCGTTCACGTATAATGATGAGCAGAGAAGGGAGTCTCTGGCTCTATATGTAAGCTTGTTCTTTCTCCTCAGCCTCTTCCTCACGCCCAGAAACCTATTTATCGCCAATCCTCCTCGGTAAAATCCTCTTCCCTCACATCCATCACACTCATCCCACCCACCATACCACCCAACCCGCAACACCCACCAGCCCCTACAAACACCCCACCAGCACTTCATCTCCCATCCAAACGCCTTCCCCGCCAAAATATCCCCCATCACTAGCCCCGCGTCTCTTATCGATACACCTGTCAACCCCCAAAAACCCCGTTTGACAACCGTTTCACCCCCCCAGCACCCGCGCGATATCGATAGTGGCGCCCGATCAACCTCCTTCCGGTCCTCTCTCCCCAACGCCCCTATGCGGGAGTCCATGCGTGCCCTGCATACGCCAGGCCGATCTGGCACATGGCGTGCAAGAAAGCGCAGAATATTCCACGGCTCCGTGCGCCGCATCCCCAGACCGGGACAGCCCTACAGCCTCGCCTTGCGCCCGGGCCCTCCGCCTTCCGTCCCCTGCCCTCCTTCAGGAAGGCGCTGCCCACGCGAGACTGGTCCGGGGAGCGGCTAGTGCGGGCCTGTTAGACGGGCCCGCGATCCGTGAATGGTTATGCTAATGTGTCTTGTTGGTTCGCTGCGCTTCTTTTGCGCTTCACTATTAAGCGCATCTCCTTGTTTTGCGCTTCACGACTGTGAGAAGGGTTGGCTTGCGAAACTGCTAGAACTAGCCGCTATGTGGGTCCCAGACTAAACTCTGCGCTTCTGTGAAACTGTAAATGGGGGAAACTGGAATGGGAAACTGCTAGAGGAAACTGGAAATCGAAGGCAAACGGCCGTCGTTGGAAGCGGAACGTGGCCTTCGAATGCTTCGAGGACGGCGCCCGAGGGTCACGAGGCGTAAACGCGGCTTGGTGGAAACGGGGCCGTGCCGGATTGCCGTTTGGAGACGGTTGGTATTGGTGAGTTGAGTTGGGCTGGGTCGTAGGGGTGTTGGGCCTGTGGGCTGTGCGGCGGATGCTGGGTCGGTGGTGATACTCTGCGTCAGTGATCCTTTAATGTGATGGTTTGTTAGGGATGGGAACGGGACTGTGTGAGTGGAAATCACGACGTGGGAAAATATGCTAAGTCACGATGCTGTGATGCAAGATTGATGTGATAGATTGTTGCCTCACAGATGTTCACTATCATACACCGTAGGCTGAACCCTGAAACGGCAGCACTGGCCTTGCTCATATTTTCCCTCACTTTCAGTAAACTCTAGGTCGTGGGATGCCAAACCCATCCTCCGTGTGCTTCATGCACTCCATATATACACAATCATATCCTTCAGACCCCATCCACCCTCCGACCCTTTATACCCAGTGGCGAGCCTGGTCTTCAGAACCGGACATTTCTGGCGATGTTAGGGTGGCAACTGGCTGTTCTGGGGTGTAGAGTGGTAATGAGGAAGTTTGCCGTTGGGATGTGAAGTGGTGAAGGGGGTGGAGAGGTATGGAGAGGGGAAGGACTTACTGTTGGTGGTGAGGAGAATGGGAAATTCTTCTGACAAAGCCCTATATATTCCTCCGCCCCGTCCGAGTGGGGATTGAGGGCGTATGCAGTCAGGTGTTTGCTCCACAGTACGAGGGTGCAAGAGTATCGCAGTCCTCGTCTTCATAGTTCTCTTCATCGTCGCTGTCCGCCTTAGTCTCCGTCTTCTTAGCCATCGCCTCTTTCTTCTTCAGGTTCTCAAACTCCGCCGCGTCATCCATTTTTTTATATCTCTCAAGAGGCACCGTCGCCGTGCATGGCCCCGAGCTTGGAGCGCATGCTTGCAGCAGAGGACTTGCATATACCGGCCGGCGGCCCCGCGGTTCGCTTCGCGGGAAAGGGCCTGGACTTTGACCCCACCGGGGGCGGCCTTTTATATATAAAGCCGCATAGCACCGCAGGACCAATTGTCGCTCCTACTCGGTCCAGGTGAACTCGACGCCTTGGGGACGGAAGTTGATGATGAGCTTCCAGCCCTAGCGACTGTCAGCGTGTCTCCTACGTCGTCGTTTGCTAGGGTGACTTACAAGCCCATATACACATGGCCGGGCAATTTATTTTTTAGACAGGACCGCTTTCTTGAAGCATAACAAAAGATCCGTGTCAGCGCGCCGCAAAGCTGTATATAGCCCGAGCAGTATACTCGCCAGGACCAGCGCGCTGATTCTGCTGCGCATATCCGTTGCCGAAGCCGAAGCTCTGGAATTGCGGCGAGCCGAGGGTATTGGGAGAACCGGGCAGAAACGGGTTCCTCAGCAGCAGCTGCCTTTCTCGTCCGGTCCGCATTTAGGATGGAGGCTTTGTGGTCGGCGCCGCTGAGCGCATGCCGAAGCATCTCCTGTCTCCAGCGTCGGATGCTCGCTGCGATAGGCGCGAGTACACTGGGAGAAGTCATATCCGAATGTCGATGGGTATATGAGTGTCACCGCCGGGGCGCGCACGGCTGGGCGGGATGGGGATACAGAGCGTGCCAGGACCATTGTCCTGACTCGCCGGAGGAGACGAGTCTCCGTCTCCGTCTGTGAGAAAGTGAGAAAGTGAGGCATGGTGCCCAGTAAGAAAGGACGCGAAGATTAGGGCGGGACGTCGAAACCGCATGTGCAGTGATATGACAGATGTGTTATACTAGTGGCCTTGTATATACCCTTGGTCTTGACTGCTCCAGCACGTTGTGTTGACTCTTCAGCATCAATGGCAGCCTTCGTAGGACCTGCGAAGATATAGGTACAACGGCCGGTTGCCCCGGCCGCGAGATATATGGCGCCGGGTGCGCTGGTATATACACCGTGGGGTGGCGGACGTGACTGTTGCGGGCTAGCACTCGCCCGAAGGGTGCTCCTATATAATGGTGGAGAAGGCGCCTTGGTGACCGGTCGCCTGGTGAGCGTTAGATTGGTGAAGAGTAGACTGGGGGATGGTAACACTGACCTCGGAAGTCGTGGCTTTAGCTGGCTTCACCTCGTCCTCGGAATCCGTGATCGACGTAGCAAATGCCTGCCGGATCACAGCCAGCCGCTGCTGGTCCCGCTCAGCAGGGAGAGATGGGGTGTGCTTATACCACCCCGACCCAGCATAGGCTGGTGCGGAATGAAATGGAATGATCTCCAATCTCCTTCGTCATCTGCTGCCCCCAGATCGAGTGATCTTATATAATGGCGGAGAGGGCGCCCAGTAATGAATATCATGCCCTGAGGTGAGCCTAGTCGTCAGTGGGCAAGACGGTGCGTTGAGTAGTATCGTGAGCATCACTGACCTGCTTCTCAGCAATCTGAGCGCAGTTCTTCGCGGCGATCATCTCCCTCGTGAAACGGATGCGATTGTCTGCAGTGGCGGCCTCCTTCTCCAGCTCTTCAATGCGGGCATTGGCTTCGTTGAGGAAGCCCTCAAGCTTCTTGACGCGTTGCTGGCAGGCATTGTGATTGACATCGGCAGCCTGATTGAGGGTGACAGGAGGGCGTGGTGATTGAGGCAGGAGACATGTCTTTCATGCGTTCAAGCTCCGCAATGTGAGCCTTGAGTGCGTCGAGAATATGATATGGGCCCTTCTGGACCTTCCGTTTTCATGTCCGGCCTAAAAGTAGTAGCCCATGGATAGAATTGCTCAATGTGTGCCTTGCATGTTGTCACCGCTAGAAGAGGTGGAAGCAGTTTGGCGACAGCGTATATATGCGCCTTCGCGCCCATCGCTTGATTGACGAGGCGCGGAGTGATGTTGATGTGTGGTGTATATACGTTCGCAGCAGCCGGGTCGGCACCAGATAATCTGGCGCGCGCTATATACCCCGGGCCTCAGTAGCGGTTGTCGAAGTCCTGCTGCCGTTAGCAAGTTCCGAAGGCTCCCAATACTGTACACACGCCACTAAGCGCGCAGGCAGACCTACTTTTCGGCGAGATTTTTGGCTTCCTTGATTTTCTTGCGAGTTGCCTCAACAGTGCATGCACGGCACTTATGCTCCTCCATCCTCGTGGAGGAAGTGACAGGGCAGCCCCAGCCTGGGGCCGTTGGACCAAGAGAGTACTTTAGGCAGCGGGATGCCACTTTCGAAAATAAGCCGCCGTTGCCGACGATGGCCTTGCGATATCACGCCGGGCGGATGTATCAATATACGGAAGCATGAGTCACATCGAACCGTGAAGATTAAGAGATAGAAAGAGGCTTTAGTCGATGCGAAGACTAGCAGCGAGCGATATGGAGCTCAACACCGCAAGAAACTCAAGACTATATATACAGTTGTATATAGGGGACATCGGGGGGCCCCATTACTCCACCGAGTCGGATGTTTCCCAAAGGAATGGGCGTCGCCATAATAGACGAGGAAGGCGAGATATGTGAGGGGAGATTATACCTAGAGGCGCAGCGGCAGAGGCAGCAGGCGCCGCGCCGGCAGGTTGGAGAGGTTTGATTTCCAGCCTCGCTGTCCGGCTCAAATTCAACGAGGTTTTCGGCCCTCTGCGCGCCTCGGGTAATGAGGCTGCTATATCGCCATATATATCGCTCGCAACGATGACATTTTCCGATCGGGACAAGGAGGAATCCTCTGAGCCGGTAGGCATTTTGACGGAGCAGAGCCTGCTTGTCAAAGCAAACTCGCGCGACGTGCGTATCTAGACAAGGTTAGTAAAAGTCGAGGCATATCAGCCTTCCCAGCAACTTACGATTTGCAGGTGCGGAAAGGCTGGCAGCGTCGAGAAGAAGTTCAGCCACAAACCCCCATTCACTGCGAGTTGCGCGATCGCGCATCGATTGGGCTGCTATATAATTTGGCGCACACTATATGCGAGCCGTAGTAAATCTAAAGAGAAGGATCGATGAATTTGCTGATGGGAGCAGAGATGGATATTTAGTGATGTTGGTGCGGGCGGTGATGTTGGAAGGTAAATGTTGAGTTGCCGGAATAGTTGGTGAGGATATAGGCCGCGATGCGGCATACATATACACGTAGACTGGCGAATGTATACAGGTTTCGTCTTCAAATCCCCAACGCCAATGAAAGCATCAGGCTGCCCCCAACTCTACAAATGCTTAAGATAAGCGCGCTCCGCATCTCCCGTCTCAGGTCTCTGCCGGGCTTGGGCGGCCGCAGAAAGGGAGTCGAAGCTTTATCGTCCCTAAGGAGCTTGGTTGTCTTCGGAGCAGGAGTCTTAACGTCCTTATTCTCGGAGCGCTTAGTGGGCTTCCGAGCAACAGCCTCACATTCCTTAGTCAAGGAGCGCTTGGTCGGCTTCCCGGCAGGCTTGGTCGGCTCTGGAGCGGGCTTAATCGCCTCTGGCGCAGGACTGGTCTGCTTCGGGGAGATGACGAACGAATAATCCGGGAGAAGCTGCCAATCCACAGCGGGCGACGCTTGATCATCGGTGTCGGTATTTCTGGCGGGACAGCCCATGATGGGGAAGCTGTACCACGTTCTGGCTGATGTCCAAGACGAGAGTCTTGTACGTGAAGTTGGCGCCTTCGCGAGCATGCTTCCGGAACAAGATGTCGAGCAGATATATGTCCCGCATCGCCGCCCTTGTAACCGCAAAGTCACCACGGACAATATACCCATCTTTGCTTTCTTGCCATGGCGAAGCTGGTCATTCTCCTGTTCAGCGTGCTTTCTCTTCCGGTCCGCATTCATGATTGAGGCTTTGTTGTCCCCCGAAGGTATATTGGTCCTACTTAATGGTCTCCAGGAAGTCCAGGATGGCGACGCGGGTAAAGAAACATTCGTAGCCTTGCCACTCCGATCTATATGAAGTCACCATTGTGATGGTGATGGCTTTGGGATTCCAAATGGTAGTGATGGCGCGTTGTGGATTGCCGGAAGTCTTCCAAGCCATGAAATGCGTAAGGCGAGATAAGCGGTGATGTCGAAATGGTTTGCACACTTTCCGGGTTGGTTGCTGAGATACGGGGGAGAATATATCAGCCCGTCGAATGGAAGTCCGAAGCGTATACGAGGATCCTGTCAGGCTGTGCTGGAGATGCGGAGTGCATTGAAGTGGCTGGTACCCTGTCTCCGAGAAGCCGATGTCCACGAGCATCAAGAAGGGTTCCGTGAGCCAGAGCTTCGAGGGCGACCGTGTACCCTTGTCTTATATAACGTCATCGCCGACGTAGACATGAAGGCCACCGAGCTCAAAAACAACTTCGAGCATCCAATCCTAGCGGCTGTCAGCACATCTCATACGCCGGCTTCCGTTGGGGTGACCTACCAGAGCTTGTTTGTCAATCTCCGCATTCTCGCCGCGGTCGTCCACCCTTTACGAGCTGCGACGGCCGCTTCCTCAGCTTCGATGGCGCTTTCAGCCATTTTAGACGTATATTATATCCCAGACGATGAAGGCCGATTGCAAAGAGACTAGGTGCATCTTTGAATGGCGGATGTATACAGCCTTCTCGATGGGCGTTAATATACGCGCGAGCTTGCGCCCCAGAGGAGGTTGAGGGCCATGTGCAGGGCGCTTCGGGGCACCGCCACTGGCTCAAAAACAGGGACATGATGATGGCTTTGGAATCAAGGAATCAGAATGCCGTGGTTTTGGGGGCTGTAACAAGTGCGGTCGGGTATATTAGTGGGTAGTCAAGCTCAACGGCGGCCACTTGATATTTCATCATTTCACCGCCGGTCATGTTCTATTCGAGCAGGGAGTCGATATATTCTCGGAGTCGGATTCGTATAGAACTCTGCATAGGTGTCGCAGATTGGGGGGACGCCGGCATCGAGGGCCGACAAGGCTCATGGTGTCCCAATTCGGAGTGTCCTTCTCGGAGGGATAATCCGGGTAGGTGGGCGAGACGAATTGAGGCAGCGACGGTGGCTCCTGTTTGATCTCCGGCGACGACGAGTACTCCGGGTACGTGGGTGACTGGAATGGCGGGAGCGACTCCTCTTCTTGCTTGATTTCGATTGATGGGAGCGCGTCGTCGGTCGAATAATCGCCAGTGGCAAGGCTTGCGTCGTTGGCCTCCTCAGCAGGATGCGCGTTGCAGGTTGGTGGGAGACAGCAACCGCTTGCTGGAACCAGGCGGTATATAGGAACGGTGCCGTCCTGAGGGTGATTATAGGGGTAAGCCGTCGCTCGTATTGAACGGACTCGGAGGCTCGAAGCTCGAGGCCGCCTTATATATCATCCAAACTCCGCTTGATGCCGCAGAAAATTTCAGGGAAGTCCGACCCCGCACTGGAGAGTATTAGCTACGTGCGCTTCCTGGCTTGTCTGAAGATTTCCAGGGTCCCGTGTGTCTAGGGTGCTCAGGGAGTACTTACTATGACGCCCGTCAGGATGAGCAGCGCATCAGACATGATCACCCTCATGCGGGAACGGCATGCCAAACGGACCCAGAGGCCCCACAGGACCAACAAGAGGACCATACATAGGACCATTCACAATGACCGGAGGTGGACCGAAGACAGGCCCAGGAGGACCGTGGACCATGTATATAATGTTTGTGTCATCTTCGGTGTCGGTTCTGCACACTGAAGCATCTCATTTTGGATCTTGAACAAGAGAGCCGGAGCCGTTGAGCCGGAGCCGTTGGAATGTCGGAGACATCAACTAGTCTGATCTTCGTCTGCACCTCCTTGACGAAGTATATAGTGGCGTCCGTAGAGGTCGCATTGTTTTTCCACTGAACCATGCGGCAACGATATGTGTTGATGGTTGGGGTATATTGCCACCGATACTGCCAGTGGGCTTCGCAGCCAAGGAGAGAGAGGCGGAGCAGTTACTCTCGGGAGCAGACATGGCGGCGGCTTCGAGCAGGTGTGTTGCCGTGAGGGGATTATTGGTGAAGAATTGAGGAATGGTGTTTGTGAGGTACGAACGGGTGGAGAACGCCATCGAAGATGCCATTCACCCCCCCATTCGAACGCCTCCAAGAGCCTGCGCGGCTCCAGTAGCCTTTTGGCCATCGTCTTTGGATCAAACTTTCCGTCACTCCTCGGCGACCCGTTGGTTGCGGAGCTTGGTGAGTATACAACCAGTGATGGCGTATATAGGCGAGGTACGAGGTACGTCTGACGTGAGGGCGGGGGGGAAGCTACGCTGGCCGAGATCTGAGGTGGAATTGCTGAGAGCGCTGGCAGGGGAGATCCGAGTTTTGCAGCTGCATCCGCTGCTTGATGACTGCGCGCCCCGCCCCGCCATCTCACGGAGGAACGGCACATCGGCAGTGGTGGGCCGTGGGCAGGGCAAGAAGGCTGGGAAGTAATTGTGCGGTGCGGAAGTTCATACGCCCTTTAGCCGCCGGGTATTGATGATCTCGGGTGTCGGCAGTCCTCGGTAGGGTGGTGATGTTGTTCGACAGCTGCTGCTGATTGCGCCCAGCCCATTTGAGATTGTCACCGGAACCCTGAGAGTACGACGGCCGCGGATCACTGGCTTGACTGCCTTTCAATACTGAGTTATCGCCGTTAGCCATGGTTCTGCGATGATGTGTCGGGCGCACATGGAGATGTACAAGTGGAGTCACGTCAAGCCGCGCAGGTGACGAAAAGAGAGAGCACAGCTCCATTGAAGTAGAGTACAAAATTTTGACGCTGGAGCGTTGTAAGGCAAACCTACTATAGCGTTCGTCCCACCCGCACCGAGTATAACTTTTGATGATTTTTGATAACCTTCAGGCACGGCTACGTGGCCGACCTCTGAGTATACAGCGATGTTGCGATGCGAAAAGGACGGAGGAGAGTAGGTGTGAAAAGCCCTGGGTAGGCGTCGCAGCCTTGTGGCCTAGAAGCAGATGCTGCAGCTTCTTTGCTGCTGTAATGAGGTCGTAAGCTATATAACTAAACTGTTGTTAGCTTCAATAGCAAGGAGGGGATGGAGTGGCATCGGCCTTGCCAAACCATGAGCAGCAGGGGGGTAGGGACTTGAGAAGGCTTACCCATACTCATGAATACAGAGGCGCAGGAGCAGACACCGGAGGTGCAGAGACAGAAGTCGAAGTCGAAGGCGCGGGAACAGATGTCGAGGTCTCCGTCGCAAGTTTCTTGGCATCGACCACCGAAATGAACTTCTTCAGGGTGTTCTCGATAGACTTAGAGGAAAGTTTTTCCAGGTTTGCGCTCGAGATTCAGGAGTGCGTTGGGATCGGAGATGAGCGGTGCCGGAGCCGGAGCAGAAGTCGGAGCTGCCGGAGCAGGTCGTACCGTGGTAACACTCGAGGTAAACTTCTCTATAATCTGTCCAAGCGCTTTGGCATTTGGAGACGATGTTAGCTATAAGTGACTCAGGCCCGGGGCGTAGACCGCGAATTCACCCATGACTGTCCCCTGAAGGATGACATTGCCAGCCTTCAGGACCATATACTTCGGTAAAACCGACCGCGTTGGCAGAAGCATGGCTGCCGGGATTTTCATGGACAAATGTAGGATGATGTCGTTCTCCAGCTCAGGCTCCTCCTGTGTTCAGAACAGCCTGCCGGAGAAGACTCTGGCGTTTTGGTGCGAAGAAAGCACTCGAACGAGACACGGGCTGGGGGTTGCGCAGCGCTGACTGTATATGTGCGTCCATTCTTCTTGGTGGCTTCGGCGTATAAAGGCAGAAGGTCCATGGCGCGGAGGCGGAGACGTAGCGCGAGGGCGAGGGGGGTCGCGGGCACCAGAGCCAAAGCGTGCAAACTGTTCCATTGCGAGGACCGGCGGCCACGGGTTCGAAGTCATCCTCGTCATCTTGATATATAATCCGCCGCAGGGGCCGCACGACGGTTCTCTTCGCTTCAGTTAGTTACCGGTGATATTGATCAATGGATGAGAACGTACTCTCTTGTGAGGATATGCGGAGAGACTTGCTCACTCCACATTGGCGTAGTACCCACGATTGTGCGGATGAAGTGCCCGTAGGCGCAGCTGACTGAATGCCTCAATATCCTCTTCCGTCAGGTGATTGCGACCTGCGTATATAGGACAGTGACGCTTCGCCTCCTAGGCGCTTAGCCTCTTTCTCCAACTGCCATCGCATCGTGAGACCGCTTGCGAGTAGGGTAGAATGGCTCCGAAGCCAATGTCTATAAGTCTCCGCAAATTGCGGATGTTGGTATATAGATAGATACCTCTTCGCTTTGGCGTGTATAATATTGAATGATGTGGGGTGGTATGAGTGGTGTGGAAGATGGTGGATGCAGTGGTGTCGATGTCAGGAAATGGATTTCAGGAAGCCCCTGGAAACCTAGTTGATGAACCTGTGGGCACGTGCCCTCAAAGAACTCGTGAATGTGCTGGTGAACGGAGCATCATTTTTCCAGGCGGTGGTAAGGGCAGTGATTTTGCATGACCATCAGAGGCAGGTACGCTAGGCATGATCACAGGCCCCAGCATTGCCACTGTTCTTCTTCTTGCCGCCCTTGGAACGCTTCTTGCGAGCCATTCTGGAGCGAGTCGTGCTTTGGGAGTTGGTGGTGTGGTTGAAGGGGATGTGGGGTATAGGAAGGCTGTTCCCCCGAGGAGGGTATATAGAGCGGTGGATGAGTGGTGTGGTGTGGATGTCAGAAAATGGATTTTGGGAAGCACCTGGAAGCCTGGTCGATGGATCTGTGGGCACGGACCCCGTGGTGTTGGTGTGAAGGTGCTTATGACCGGAGCATAGTTAATCCAGTGCTGGTAGTGTGCTACTGTATGATTGTGAGTGATCGATAAGGCTGGTGATGCTCGATGGAGGTTGAGATGGCAGGTGTAGGTCCGTGCTTTGTGTTGATGCAAATCCCTGCTTGGCATGTGATTTTGCCTGGTTTGTTTGGGCAAGCTGCAGTCTTTGTTGCTGTCGGAGGGCTTTAGAGGGCTTTAGAGGACTTCAGCGAGCTGTTTGATGCTCTATGACCCTCTTTGAGCGTCTGTGAGCCTCCGAGCAGGTTTGGTTTGCTGCTTAGGGCTTTCAGGCAGCAACAGAGTGATATACTCTGCGCCCAGCCACAGCTAGCAAGAATAGACAAGCTTTTCTTCCTCACTGTGCTCCAGTACTTTGAGAGCAAGAAAAGCGTGATATCGATACCACGTGACTATCACCGCTGTGAGCTTCGAAGACGACATGAAACCAGTCATGCAAGAAAGGGAACCTTGGGAAGGCTTTGGCATTCGGTTGCAATGTATTTCAATTGCTTGTAGCTATGCTGCTTCTCTTAGCTTGATGATCAACAACAGAGTAGAGCGTCACTTACGAATCAGGGACACAACGCTCCATCAATCCACTGCTTGATAATGCTGCTCCAACTCCACTCCATGTCGTCGCGTCACCTCTACCAGATGCAAAATGCCACACAAAGTCCATTACCAAACACCGCCCTATCTCCTCGCGGAGCCCCTAATGCTCGAAGAACCACCCAAAAATGACCATTCTCGTATCAATTACAAAAATACACATGCAGTTAGCGCTTTCGGCTCCTCACCCCCGCAACGGTCGCTGATTAGATTATCACTCCCTATTGCACCTTCTTGCTCTCAACGGCACCCTCGGGTTCATAGCAGCGAGCATCCTCGCCCTCAACCTCGACAACTATTTTCTCCATCTCCTTCGACTGACGCGTCCACTCATCCTTGCTGAGCTTGGTCTCGTGGTTGAAGAGCTCCGGGTTCGGCGCGCGGTAGCTGCCGCCAAGGCGATCCCAGAAGGTGAAGAACTGGCCGTAGTTGTAGTTGAAGTAACTGGTCACATTAACAAAGGAAAAAGTAGGGAATCGAGCTGGAATAGGGCCACTCACAGGTGATGCATCGTGTGGCACGCCGCGCCATTTATGACTGGTGAGTTGGTTGCGTACTCGCCGTCGTGGATGAGCACGGACCACACGTTGATGAAGACAAAGAGGATGACGTAGGCGTACTTCTGCAGGGGCAGAACAAAGGGGAAAATGTGGTAGGGCAGGCTCTGAGCATAGCCGTCGAGCGGATGGAAGGCATGCGACGCGAAGGGTGTGGGCACGATCCACTTGTGGTGAGGCTTGTGCAGGTGCTTGTAGAGCGCAGGATGGTGCAGGCCGCGGTGGATCCAATAGATCAACGCATCTGTGAAGGCGAGGAAGATGGGGAATTGCGCGTAGTCATACCACCGCCCCGGCCCATCCGCCGTGGTGTCGTACATGTAGCCGTAACCGCGGACTTCGAGGACGAAGATTGGTGCCGTAACCAGAGCCATTATGGGCATGGCGATATTGGCTTGCTTGATTTCCATCCCGACCTGGTTCTTGAGGAATTTGGGGTGCTGCAGGTTTGCTTTGTCGAAGATGAAGTAGTAGGACAGGCCTGCGCAGGCGAAGTATATGACCAGTCCGAACAGCCTTGAGAGTTAGTTACGGCATCAGTATCGTCCCCCGGTTGGACGCACCATGTTATTAGGTACAGGCTTATTGACTGCCGTATGATGCTGTCGCGTGCCCAAGCACTTGCATACGCAGCGCTCGATGGGGCGAACGATATGAACTCGCTGGCAGGCTTGAAGGTCCAGCCGTTGTTCACAGCCGTCGCATTGCCGGGACCGCTCCAATTCGGCGCCGCAGGGACGAGTGATGCGTACGCATAATCGAATACGAAGGTATCGAAGACCTCGAGAACGATATCCATCGCTGCTGAAGGCCGCTTGCGCGCGGGAACGGAGGGGCGAAGTCGGTATCAGGGGCGAGGGAGATCAAGGCTCGGAAGCGGCGGGAAGGAAGCTGCGACGAAAGTTTGTGGATTGAGGACGAGGGCAATGGCAATGACACAGAGGGATGAAGAAAGAGAGGACGCGTCAATTGCGATGAAGAGGAGGTTATGGACTATCACCGACTCCTTTCGCACGCGGGTTTAAGGGTCTTACGAAGCGGAAGCGGAGACCCTCGCAGTTGGGAAATTTCATGGCCGGCCCACCAATAGGAGGGCCTAGATCGCGTGCCGGATGCGACGTCTCCGGCGCCGTTGAAGTCTCCCCATTTACGCTATCAGCTGACATTTCGGAAGCACAAACGGTAATGACAAACTATGGAATGATCTTTTCGGCATTGAGTAACTACCGTACCGTGGCGGCAAGGAGTCAGAATGCCCACATCAACGCGTCCAGCTTGAGCTTCTGCTGATTGTAAACAAATGCATCGCCTCAAGATGAATAGGGGTTATTATCACGTGACAGCCAACAAAAGGGGATATCGAGGTAGCCCAAAGGATGAAACGACAAGCTCTCAACAACGGCTTGCCAGTTTCCGAACAGCATCCCACCGCGAGCCTCCGGCGACGACGCGGGAATTTGCGGGAATTCTCTGACAATGGGCACGCAGCCCCCAGTTCATGTAGCTGCCCAGGGCGTAAAAGCGCAGCAAAGGATTCCCGGCGTTCGGGAACGACAAGTAGCAAATACGTCAACAGCTCCACAGAACAACCCCGCGCTGGAGAGAACAAGCTCGCCGCACAGCACGATATTGGGCTCGCATGCAAAACTCCACCTCCGTCAGAGGCAGCAGTAGCTTCAGCAGCTTCAACATGGGGATACATGTCGTATATGTACGATGTGAAATCCTCGTCCACTTCCTCCTTCCCCGCTGCAGGTCGTCGCAAATGCCATCGATGCATGCACGCGTGAATCACCTCTGCATCAGATCTCGTACGATGCCTGTCGTGCGGGCCTATGAGCCCCGAGATGTGCTCTGCACTCCCAGAATGCCCGTCGGCGTGACGGCAAGCAAGCTTCTTTGCAGGTTATGTTAGCATCACAGCGGGCGGCAGTCACCGCTCACTCTCGGCATCCCCCACTAGCGAACACGTGACTTGCAGATGGGGTTTCCGGATGCGGTGAGCATCGAAGCGGTCTGAGCTGTCACTTTCTCATGGATGCGGTCAGACTGCGCTTCGGCTACGGAACGTGAAGCCGCGGGCAGTAGTCTACCGTACGTCCCCACTATACTCGAGTCAAAGCATCAATCATTGCAACAGCCAGCCTCGTCCACCACGACTTCAACCTTACTCAACACCTACCGTTCAACCCCTCCCGCTCTCCCCCAACCCCCAACCCCGCCATTACGCCATTGCGAAGTGAGGGGCACCACGCAGGATGCACCATCGCAGATTCAGTAAAACACACAGTCCATCCCCTCCTCTCACATCCGCCCGCCGTGCCAGCACCGCATGTACCCCCCGCACGCGGCCCTGCTCCGCTCCACACTGGCCCAGCGGCCGACCAGGCGATTCTGGGCATTAGATTTGACTCGATGCGGCCATGCGAGCGTGCAGCGCGCTACGCAACTCGCACCTACATGTGCAGAGTGCAGTGGGAGGTGCATCCCGCGGAGCCGGGGGAGTGGAGCTCCGTAGAGGCGTGGGCGAGCGGGTAGAGGGGTTGATTGGGTAGTTGGTGCAGATGCTGCAGTGTGGTTGATCTGAGTGGAGACGGAGAGTGGTGGGGCATGTCATCGTTGAGACATGGAGGTCGGTGCACTCCGTAATGTTGCGCACCCGCAGCTTGGTAAGGCTCGCGGAGGTCGTTCTAGCCTCGCCGTGGTGATTCAGCAATATGCAGCCGAGAGCGAAGTCTTTCGCCCTAGGACTTGCCGACCAGTGAAAGGGGGAGTGCTGGGCCGTGTTTGCAGTGGGGGATCGGAAAGAGCTAAGTGCTAGTTAAACGAGAAGAAGTACGTTGCGTACGCTGTGAACCGAAGAAAATGCGCAACAGCAGGACAAAACTCGAGATGTCAACATCATCCGAAACCGAAATTATCATCTTGCACCGCCACTGTGGCTCACTGTTCACGGCCATCTCAGATTTCAGCCCCTCCTTTCCCAACTCAATCTCGCCGGGATGCATCCAGAACATCCACCCAACGCACGCCACGCCCAAAGCAGGCCTCACAAGCGCTTACCCGCACCATGCATTCATGCTGGCGACGTGGTCTGGAGGGTGAAATCCCGGCCTGGCAAATGCAGCCGTGATGGAAGAGGATGTATGGCCGCAGAACTCCGTCGGTAAGCGGATGGGAGAGACCAACGGCCCGCTGCAAATATGGAAGAACAAAGTCCAAACCCTACAGTTCACCATGTGCCACATATGAGGCGAACGCTTTTCTTGCTTCTCCCGTCCCGCGCGGTCTGGCTCCCGCCCGGAACGTCTTCCGCGATGAGTTGTCTAGGTACGTACCTTTTTACCCCACCTCGAGCCATCTTGCTCCTCCAACCACCATTCACCACCCCGCCAACCACATCCGCGCGCGCACCCGACCGAAAGCAGTAGGAGAGCGGGACAAAGGCTCGCGGGACGATTGGCGCGGCGGCGGGCGCGCTTCGCGATAAGATATGCGGAAGCGTCCTACTGGATTCTCACCAACAGCGCCTCCACTAACACCCACACAGTCCGGTATGCCGCATCCCTCAACGCTCCCTCCATCGCCCTACCCCTCCTCGCCGTTATCAATCTCTTTCGACCTTCACACTCGCCGTTGTCCGTCCCCTCCCACCCGACCCCGACCCCGGCTTCTGGTTACGTAGCCGTGTCGTGCCCCACGCAAATTCTCCAGCCACACCCCGCGCCCCGCCACGCGCGCACGATATTGCTTTTTACAACCAAGCTTTAGCCCAGCACCAGAACCACGCGGCCGGGCCGGCTACACCCCTCCGAACCGCGAGTCGATGCCGGGATCCCCACGCTGGAATGCTGGGTCGCAAACGTGGGTAAGGCGGACGGGCGACAACCGCATTAACCTTGAACATCAGATGCTGTCATCGCGCGGTTGGGCGTTCGGTTCGAACAGTTTTTATCCGGAGGTTTGCCAATTTTTCCGCCGTGAGGTTGCGAAGAGTTTCTGCGGAAATGTCGGAGAGTAGGGCCCACGTGCGCCGCTGCTTCACCGAGTCCCCGGCCCCGTCCGTCCCGTCCCTCCCTCCCTCCCGCAGTCCCGCCTCAGCGTCTTGGGCCCCCGCGCTTATCCCCACGAGATAAAATCGCGGTCAGCCCCGCGGCGCAGGTACGTACCGACTATCGCAGCACGACGCGCGATAAGCCGTTTAAGATCTCGTCCCTAGCCAGCTCGGCTGTTGCGAGCCTGCGAACCTTGCATGCTCGGATAACGGGGATCCTAGCCCTGCGGTCCGTTTAGAGTTTTCAATCTGGGGATTCGATGTGGTAATTGCTTTTGGCCATCGGACCTTTTGCGCCTGGACCTGCGATGCGGGGAGCGTTCGCAGATGCACACCACGCCCCTCTCCGCCTCCCCCTTTGAGTTGCACGAAGCGATCGCTACGGGCGCCGGCTTCCGCGAGATCGTGTGCGACCGCGCAAGCTGCGCTGCGCCGCGTATGCGTGCCCGGTCGCACAGGTCACGCAAGGCGCGGCGCGGATGCCATCAGTGCCGCCGCCGGCGAGCGGCCGGGTTAAGCGATGGTGGGTTGGGGGTATGCGACGCAAGCGACCTTGCGGATGATCAGGATCAGGATTGCGGATCGTAGCAGGGCCGGGGTTGGCGAGTTGTTCGCGATTCATCTTTTCTGGGGTTGCGGTGTGTTATCTTGGTCGGGAGGCGTCATTGAGGTCGTACAGTGGCAGAGGGCTGGATGGGAAAGAGGTCTGGGGTATGGCGGTTACGGCACTGGTTCCAATCCGCGGCGCTGGCCTCCCCACGCGCGCAACGATCACAACGCATGTCCCGTGCCCGTGTTGCGACGCCGATATCCCGGCGTCGGGAGGGGACCCGGCATCGCGTATCGCGACCCCAACCCACCGCAAACTGACGATCAGCCTTGCCCCCCTCCTTGCATCAATTCTCTAAACCTCGCAAAACCCAAACCCCCAGCCACCACCTTCCCCATCCGGCCCCCTCCACACCCTCAAACCCTCGATCACCCAAAAAGAAAACCGCGCCCGATCCCGCGCGTGCAAAAATATGAGAAAAATCCGACCCTCCCACAGGCTCGCGCTGCATGTGCTTGGCCAATGATAGCTAGTCGAGGACAGAGAGTCGCACGAGACGCTCCCTTTGAGGACCAATCGTGGGCCCCCAGATGCATCCTCCGGCGGATGCCGACCGGCCCGTAGGCGCAACGTCACCGCATTGCCATCATATTCCTCCACCATTCCACCCCCGTCATTGCACCCCACCCCCCACCACCCCCAGACGGAGGAGCGCAGCGACGCCAAGAAGGCGTACGAAGTACTGGAGAACCAGCGTCCGCTGGCCATCCCTCCTCACTACCACCCCTCCCCATCCTCCTATCACCTCACCCCCCTCCTCCTCCGCCCTTCCATCAAAGAACTAGAAACCTCCCTCCCTCCCCCCTCGCTTCCCCCCCGGCAGGCCGAATGACGGAGCCGGGGCCCACGAAACGTGGGGCCAACAAGGCTATCAGCCCCGCCGCACCGCCGCACCGCCGTCGTTGAGGTTACATAACAGCATCCGCGCGCCACGCGCGGGGTGCCGTCATTCTCGGTGTAGCAAGTGCCGCAGCGTGCGTCGGGCCGGGGCCGGGGGCCAAGGGGGCCTTTCTGTACGGTACGTTGTTAGGCCAGTGCAGCTCGCGGGCGCCGCTCCAATGCAAACGGTATGCAACCACCGCTCTCCAACCACCGCCACATTCCCACGCGCCAAGTCCCGCACCCGTTCAGTGAAAATCTCTGCGGTCGGGTACGTACCGCTCTTGAGGCCAGAGGTCAGAGACTAGCCGGCTAACCCGGAAACCCCCCCTCGTACACCTGGTTCCCCCCCCAGACCCCCCGCCCCCGCCACGAGCCAACGGCGTGGGTAAGGACAGCGCAGAACAGCGCGGGGGCGCGCATCTGGCGAAGCCGCAAGGCCTGTCTGCGGTAGGTGAGGGAGTTATGGTTCGCGCAGCGCACGGCGGGGTGGTGGTTCCCTGCTTGCGTATTGCTGCTGCTACGCTGTTACGCCGTCTAGTTCTACTGCGCTCTGCTGCGCAGACGCTGCACCATGCGCTGCGCTGCTGGCTATGCGTTTTTTTCGCCCCGCGTGGATGCGCAGCTTCGCAGGGCTGAGGTGACGCGATTTTTTGGCGGGGGACCATTGGTTAAGGCGAGGGAGGGGGGAGGCTCTGCGTTAGGGCGTGACGGAGGGGTTTTGAAGGGGAGACGGAGTCAAGATGGAGGGAGGTAAGGAGGTAGGTATGGATGTACATTCATTGATACCCCTGTGAAGGGGGGGGAGGTAGTTTCTATGAGCGCCTGCGGCGAGGCAGACGCTCCTTTGCTAAGTATGTGAGAGAAGGGGAAGATGCCAAACGGAGTAACCCTGACGAGACCGAACGACTACGGAACCACCCGCGGGAACCGCGATGGCCCGACGCTCTTCTCCACGTATTTCCCAATGACGCTCAAACAATGTAGTAGAAAGAGGGGGGGTGATGATCTCGAGATCCGAGTTCCCCAAAATGATATACCCAAAAACGTTCAACGTGTTGAAAACACCGCCCGTGAGGATGTCGCGAAACTGCTGAAATATCTGCTCTCCGAGCCTGAACAATGTCGACGATAAAATGATTCAAAGCACCCCCGAACCCGCCGCCCTGTCCTTGCCCAAGTCCCGCCCGCCTGTTTCCCGTATCCCATGTTCTCCGATTCCCAGATTTGAAAGATGTTGGCAATGCCGCTGGTTCTCGAAGCTGCGTCCGCCTGCTCACTATGGCAAGCAGACCGCAGCCCCGAGACCAAACCCAGGGCAGCCCGAAAACCCGCCCAGCCAGTTACCCGCTAATCCCATAAACAAGAGAGGTGCATCGGGCCAAAAACGTCCGAGCCGTGAGAAGGAAATGAAAAACGGAATAGAGGAAGGACAAACAGCTGGAGATCCATCGAGAAAGCAGTCTGTTCGGCACGCTCCGTCCCTCTGACCCCTCCCCCACCGCGATATCCTTTCCCAGATCCCAGCGATACACCGCGCTCTACAACCCCCCACCCCCGCTCTTCTCCGACCCCTGATGATATGCAAGAAATTCGACAACTCCAATTCTCAGGATATAGAACTCCTCCAAGCTAGGGGGGGGGCCCTACACCGCCCCTTCTCGTACCCCACCCCTTCAAATACCCACAACCTGCTCCAGATCCCAGCCTTGTCATAAATCGCATGTACACGTTAATGGTATGCCACGTTATATGTTCGTCCCCGTTCGCCCGCTAGAACAGGCAGAGGTAGACAAGTGCTGCGCGATAAGAAATGCAAGATACAGATAGGCCAACCAAAAGCCAAAGCTCACTAAACAACATAAAAAATAACTGTGCAAGAAAGCAAAACTTTTTGACCCGGCAGTGGCACGGGTTCCGCTTGGTCCAAGGGACTTTGTAGTGTAATGCTGGAGAGGAGGTGATGCTGCGCAGGATAAAATGTGGGCGATAGTCGCATCTGGAATGACAGCAGTGGGATCCAAAAGCAAGAATAGACCAGAGCGGGACGCAAGGCTCAATCGTTCCGTGTTTCATCGCGCTGCTGTGCGTCCGGGGTCCGGCGCTGGGGGTGGGCAGCATGCACGATGTGTGGGGCCGAACTCCGCGGCAGCCCACTCAACGCTCCGGGAATACCATATTGTGATAGCCCGCAGTTGCGTGGTCCTCGAAGTGCTGATGGTACACCACTTGCTCCGGCGCCCGGTGGTGCTCGCCTTCTTCGGACGAGAAGCTCGACGACCGGCTCGACCGGTCGCTGTCGGGGCCGTTGTGAATGCCCACGCGGCCCATGTTCGACGTCGTGGACGAAGTCTCGGAGCCCCCGGAGCCAAAGCTCGACTTCGCGCTGATCGGTACAGCCGAAATGCGACGGTCCTTGCCGCGGCCCTTGATGCCCTTGTTGGAGTTCTTGTACAGATCGGCAAAGTACTCCCAGAGCTCCTTGTCCTGGGCGGTGACGGAGTCGCCCTCGCAAATCTGCGAGAACTTCTGCGTCAGGTAGCGCAGCGTGTTGGCGTGGAACTTGTTCTGGTGGCTCTTGAGGTTGCCCAGTTGCGTGAACTGCTTGCCGCAGTCGTCGAGTTTGCAGGTGAAGGGCTTGATTTGCTGGTGCACGATCTTGTGGGCCCGTACATTGCCGCGCTGTGCAAATGTCTTGCTGCATATGTCGCACTGGTAGGGGCGCTCTCCCGTATGTCGGCGTTCGTGGGTCTAGATCATTAGCCACGGGCCAAGTTTCCGCTTTAGGAGGGACCAACCTTAAGATTGCCTAATTGGGAAAACCGCTGACCGCAAGATGGTTCTTTGCAGAGCTATGAGGGATTAGCCTCTTCGTCCAAATTCTTCATACGTGCGACTCACGAAAGGCTTAACGCCGGTGTGGGCTCGGGTGTGGATCTCCAGGTGCGTCTTCTGGGAGAAGCTCTTGTTGCAGTTGGCCATGCTGCACTGGTACCGTTTCCGAGACTTGGTGATTCGTGTGGGGGGCTCGACCACGGGAACGGCCACGGCCACGGCTACTGGAGAGGGGGGTTGCACCGGCTGTGCCTCGGGCAGCGGAAGCTGCTTCGTTGATGTCTTAGACTGAATGGCCTTCATCAGGCAGTCCACATCCGTCGAGAAGATGATGCCACCGGGGGTCTCCGTGTCGCCCTTCGCCACAGGGCCCTCAGGGCGGACTGGCTGAACGGGAGTGAAGTCCGAAACCGGGGAAGGAATCTCCGTCTTGACCGAAGGGCTCCGGGTGAGGGTCTGCAGGTTTGCCGGCCGGGGCTGCTCGCGGACCATGGAGTGGGCGGTGGCCGTCATATCGCTCGTCGTAGGGGCGTAGGTTGCGGGGTGGGGTTGGTGGACATGCGGATGCTGGTGGCCGTGGGGATGGCCATGACCGTGCTGGTACGGCATCGACTGCTGGTATCCCATGCTGAACGGCTGCTGCACCGGCATCTGCTGGAAGGCGGTCATGTCGATGGCATACCCGTGCTGGTAAGGCATGGGGTTCGGCATGCTCGTCGGCGGGAACATGGACATCATTTCAATTGGACTCGGCTGGTATGGCCTTGACGTAACGGGGAGAGCGGGGCCTGCCGTGGTGGTCGTGGGGAGCATTCCTGCGGGCATGCTATGGCCGGGCATGTGCATTATTAAGGATGGTCTTCGTTGCTGCTGTTGCTGTTGTTGCTGTTGTTGCTGCCAGGGACTGCCCAAAGATGAATGTGCTACCATGGCCGCCATGTCAAATGCTCGGTTGACGGAGCCGAGAGGAATAAATGGATGTCGAGTTGCGAGTGGGGGCGAAGATCGGCGGGGGAGTGTGAGGCGGGGAATGGGTGCGTGAATATCTCTTCAACGAATGGATATCACTGATCGGGTTCGTGGGGAGCGGGGGTCCTTGGCGGGGGGAGGATGGAAGTGAGGCTCGACGGTGAGGTATATTACACAGCGAAGAGGGATTGGGGTGGAGGTGAAGAGACTGGTAAGGTGATGATAGTCTGGAGGTGGGTGTCGGCAGGTGGGTTTCGGCGTGGGGAGGGGATATGTATAAGAGGCGCTTTCTCGGCAGCAGCGAAGGAGGAGAGCGATAGGGAGGAGTAAGAGGGTATGTTACACATGGGGATTGATGGCAGCTCCCAAACATCCCACCCGCGATACCAAGGCCTGTCCACGCAGAGTGGGACGTGGGAGGCAGCTAACGGAAGCCCAAACCCTGGGGTACTCCGCTGGAGTGCGCACGGAGATCTCGCGAGCTGCACGGTGGCCAGCCCCGGCTCCAAGGCCCCCGCTCCTCCCCGGCATGGCAACGAGGGCGGGAGTAGGAGCAGGGGTCCAGAAGCAGCGGGAGAGACCATGCAGGCGAGCAAGCTCCAAGTGCTGAGGGGGGGGGAGACGGCGCAAGGCTTGCTTTGGAGAGTGGGATGGTGATGGTGGGGGGGGGGGGCTCAGCACCAACAGCACGCAGACTGCGCAGCACACAACAGCCGGCAATTACTGAGCTTTTCTTTGAGAAATGTTGCAGTTCTCCCGTTGATTTTATTTGCTTTGCAGCATGATGGAGGGGTAGACAATAGAAGTGAGAAAGGAAAGAGAAGCAATGGGGATGCAAAAGATGGGGGTGGGGCATGCTCGAGGGCCACTTGGGATTGGGGTTACGGAGCGTGGACGCCGCTGGCTTTCCCTCACATTCGCTGTGGGGACCCGCTTCAGTACGAAGATGCAACTAGGAATCCCATTCGCTCAGTTGACAGTTATCAAAGTGGCGTCGTCCCTTGGGGTTGCTGCATCGGTGGCCGGGAGGGATGAGACTCTACTTCCCATACATTGGCCAGGCCCTTCAATCCAGGAAGGGAAGGGGGGGGTTGGAGAGAGAGGTGAGATGGAGGGTAGGGGATCTCCCCCGAGTGCCCGAGCAGACAGCAGGAAGACCTGTCCTCCCAATCCCCGGGGTCCGCAAAGGACGTACGCCGCTATGGCGGACAGTGGCGCTCTTTACGGTACATGAGTGGTCTGTGGGTGTCGGGCCTGTGAGCCTGTCGTTGGCGGAGGCGCTGGCTTCGACGGCCCGGCGAGCTATTGCTGCTTGGTGGCCTGCCTGTCTTCTTTTCGCGGTTAACGCCATTCTAACCCACTTTGGGATCTTGACCTAAAAGCATCAAGACAAAAAAGAAGAGCATTTAGCTGCCAAAAGACCACGATGGCGACTGCGGAACTGTCAGACCTGCAAGTCCCACTTCCCGATGCCCTTTCGTTGCACTTGGCTCTTGGAGACCACAAGCACTCCTGGATTGCGCATGCAGCACAAGGTGCTTTTGGTCGAGATTCGATCTCTTTGACCTCTTTTGTCTATCACGGCAAAGGCTATGCGTCGTTGCTGGTGATAAGCGAGTTCGTTGTACCATGGAAAACAGATGTTGTCGGCGTAGAGTTACGAGTATTTGGAGAGGAAGTGGGACAAGTAACTTACAGATGGTCCCGAGCAGCTTTGTGCGCTTGTCCGGAGTGGCAGGTTCCCGTCACCGTCGCCGGTATCCGTCTCGAGACATTTGGGGCAACTTTCCCCGCATCTCCATTGCCAGCCCTCCGACAGGACGTATGGTCGCCTCGTTCGGGATCATCGCGACCGACCCCGCGCTTCGCCAGCGGGAAGGCGATGAAAATCGTGACGGGACCTGCTTCTTTGACTTGCAAATGCTTTGCTCGCATATGATAAATGTGCTCTCGTTTGGCAGACGCTGGAGCCAATGAACACCACAAAAGGTGACCAGGTCGGCTATGATAAGCTCGAAAGCATTGTTCCTTCAAAGCTTCCTTCGCAACTCCACCCGACCGTAGCGATTTGTGAGTCGCTGAAGCACCGCCTCACATGGTAGCCAGTGATCTCTTGGAGTCTCGTCACCTTGGCTTCAGGATGATGACCCTGCTCCGATCACCGTGTGCGACGAGCAAACCTCGTCGCCTTTGCATCCCAGCCGTGAATCACCCTCATCCAGCTAGGGCTCCCAGCACCCAAGCACGTCACTTTAACGACGATCTCGAGAGCACAGAATGCCTGCCGCTGTATGACATCTTACTGGTCTTGACCCCTCCAGACGTCGTGATCGCTTCTCACACCGCGTACTGTAGTTATCCCCTCCCCTTGCGTCTTCCAAAACACCGCCCTATTTTCGAGCTACCCCTCTTTTCAGGACGCTATCCAGGGCGGAAATCGGATCGGGGGCCTTCAAACGTCCCCCAGAATCCCATCACCACAACCTCAGGTGCCTGGAGCGGCAGGTCACATTCGCGGCGATGTGACTTGTGACTGATCTGGACGAGCTGAAGGCGTGAAGGAGGGGGTTGTGAATCGCTTCAATTGCGAGGTCGCAGGCAAGACCCTTCAGCTTAATGCTAACCCCAGACGGATAACCCCAGGCCGGGCCGTGATGCAGCGAAGCTCGAACCGCACGTCTACCGTGCCGTGGTCGTCCAACCACAGCGGATGCTTCCGCGCCGCAGACTCTTGGCCGTGAGCAGTGGCGATGGAGAGTGGACGGCTAGTCAAACAAACTCGTCCGCCTCGCCCAATGGCCACGGAGGCAAAGTTTTCGGTCGGAGCGGACCCGAACGACAGTGACATCCCACGCCAACTCCCGACCGCTTTCTCCCTTCACTCGATTGAGTGGCATCACCTTTACCTAAGGCAAAGTACGTCAACCACCGTCGGACCACCTTTGGCTAGCCTTGTCTACCATTCCGCTGCTCAACCCCCGCGCCCCGCCCCGCGCCGATGGGGTCTGAGCGTTGGTGTTCTGACCTGCTCACGGGACGAACGGCTGCGAACCTCAACTGTTGACCTTCATTTAGCGCAAAATTACCTGATACGCCGCACACTTTGAGGTCCGCCGCCGTGGTCAGTAAGAGGCCTCGTCTAAAAGGTGTTAATTTTCCCCTTCAGAGACTATTAGGCTACGTCACAAGCCCGGCAATGATCAGCACCAGGAACGCTCCCGGCCTTGGCAGTCTCCTGGAAGTCACTCCCGGAGGCGGGAGGCTGAGACTAAGGTTGCGGGTCAACCGGATCGTCAACCTAACTTTGCTGCTTGTCTCGCCCTATTTTCTGTGTAAGGACATGTGGCCCAGTCGTTACTTGCCGGCTTGATGTGGACGTCTTCAGCTTCAAGCCGCCAAGCGAGCTTTTCACTTGCCTGAGGAAGGTGACATTATTTCGTCCCTTTCCCGTCCGGCCGTGATTCTGGAACACTTGAAACACCGGGGCTGCTCGCGGGATGATATTGGCGTGGATTTGCGCCAGGATATGTGCTCAACTCCAGCTCATGGACCCCGGCTGATACGAAAATATGAATGTCGCTGTTAACGTCATCGCTCTTGCGGCACAATTGCGGCAACGTTATTGCGGCTGCGAGATGTTAACCGTGCCCGAAGGGTCACGATGGCAAAGCCATATCAGTCTCACTAGCCCGAACCGCGGTGGATTGGCGATGAGGCTGCAGCAATGCAGGATCTGCTCTTTCTTCTTTGCCCAGGGCCTATTGAACGGATTCTCGGGTCTGGTGGCAGAGGCGGCGGTGGCAGCCTTGTGCGCATACCGGATGACCTCCGGGTTACGATTCAGCGACCAAAGTACGGAGTATCTGTTGCACAGCCCTTGAAAGCACCGCTGATCGTTCCGGTTGAGTGTTCATGGAATGGTCGAGTCCGTGAACTATGTTCTCAGTTCAATTGTCGCGCGGTATCCACTCCGGCTGCCAGTGAATGCAACATCTATGAGGAGGTTGCATACTGCCAGAAGGCAAGTTGGGATACCCTTTCCAGCGTGCCGTGAAATCCGTTACAATTCCACCCAGTCGGAATCATAAGCTTCGCAGATTTAACCCGTAGCGTGGATGATCGTCGGAAAGTCACCAGGGCACCCAGGAACCATTCGGAATATCGTGATGGGAGCTGCTCCGACGGCACGGCTATCGGGCGCCAGTTGTGAATAATGGAAAGAAGTAATTACCTTTCAGTAGCCGGGCCTATCACAGTCTTCGTAAATATCCCCCAGCTTGGTTCGTAGCCTGCAATTAGCGTTGCATTAGGCTTCACATACCTGGCCAATACATCCAATGGGCGTCGTTGACAAGAGCAAGGTGACCAATCTAATCCGTAAAGACCCCAGCTTAGGCGTGGACGCCCCCAGACGGGCTTTACGCTAGGATACACCCTGTTGACCTACACCAAGCCACTGGGGCGAGGCGACCCCAATCCACGGCTGGCTGTTGATGGCGTCCCGACCGAGTGGAAGGCCCCGGACGGCTATGCCAAGGTTGAAAGGGCTGCAACCAGTTGCAGGCGGGGAAGGACACAAGCTCGCATGGTCCACCCGGGCATCGAGAGCGATGCCACCAACCCCAGCCAACGGCCGGTTGTGAAACCGTACAGCATGGAAGTAGAAACCAGGGAAGCGTAGCATCAGTTGAGTCCCGGGTAGTCCAGCACACTTGTTGAAGCTTTCTTTACAAACCGCAATGGCCTTCGGCTTTTGCGCTACCGAGTGAGCCCGTGATGCCCCCTGCTGACTGTCACTGCGCGGACCATTTGAACATTGACTTACGGCATAAAATCTCCGATTGTTGCCAGGGCCTGTTGCTGCTCATCTCGCTAGTCGTCATGGGGAACAGGGAACGACCATCAAACGCGCCCGTGTACCAGCGCAATGGAATTAGCCGGGAGTTGGATTGCCGGGGAAAAGAGTTGGCGTTGCAACGGGCGTATTCTCCGTATACAAGGCGTCTGCAATTAGAACCGCCTTGCGCCAGTGGTTGCGGAGAATGGGATGTTCAGCAGTGTACGGTATAGACGAAGCCGCTCTAGGCCCGCGCGTTCTCGCTACCGTACAGCCAGTTGGTCTTGATCCTCGAGTCCGGTGAGCGATTGATGAAAGACGAATGCTACGCCTCTTCCGGGCAATTTTACTGCATGCTGGCGGATAATGAGTGCATTCACGCAACACCACAACTAGGAGGTTGTCCCGAACCACTACCGCTAGGTTGCGGCGCTATCAGCTCGCTCGTGTTGCAGTACCAAGGCGCGCGCGGGTCCGCGTCGCAGGCCGTGCCTCTTTCGCATCCTCTTCCCCGTTCCCCGGCACGAGCGCGAGCTCAGAATGCACGCCACCGTCAGGCTGTCGACCCGTCCCATGTCAGCGGAATGGTTCCCCGGTTTGAGACGGCAACGCCACGGGCTCTCTCACAGTCCACTCAGACCCGACAACCACCCCTGAGGGAGAGCACCTCCATTGCATTGGGTTATTGCGGCCAGCTAAAGGTGACCCCCGATGATAGCCCTAAAGCCCAGGAACTCGTCTGCGTGGGGTCTGGGAATTGGATTACTTTTGCCGACCCCGTCCGTCGGGAGAACGGGCTCAAGGTCGCAGAAGCTGGGACTTTGCTTCCATCAGGTGGGGGTCCGTACTTGATGCTTTGACCAATTGATGACGGTAGGCGCGAAAAGAGGCGAGCATTGAAGTGCGTTCGGGTTGCGGATGAAGAATTGGCGATAGAGATGAAGTTGACGATGACGGGTGATTGCGTCTTGGAAGTCATCATGGGGCTGTCGTCACACCTTCCAAGGCTCCTCTTCCCTCTCGGAGTGGGTTTGGGGAGAAGGCACGAAACGTCACCTTAGCTCCTTACCCCTCCCTTGTGCGTCGCTGACATCCCGTACCTGGAGCGTCTGCGCTGCCACCTCCGCTTCCAATAACCTTTTTCCTGTCCACCAGAGCAACTTCTCAGCTCGCTTACACTCTCACTATCAAACTATTATGAGAACACGGCTTCTGCAGCACGTAGTACTGGTGCCTTTGCCTCCTCACTCCATACCCGCCACTGCTGCACAGGTTGAGCCCGCGTTGTTGAACACGCTTCTGGCGTTGAATCCCGGGAGAGAGCTCGTAGGCTTGCTGAAGTGAAAGCTCTAGGCCTTGACGTTAATGCTGTGTTCCTCTATCACTGAGATCGATCGTTAGTCCTCTCACTTGTAACCTACCCAAACAATGCGCAGGCCCCCCACCTTTGACACGAATTGAAACACCCGGGATGAATGCCTTCTAAAGAGATACTTATTCCGCACAGGTGAACCAAGTCCCGAAAGGCTTGATCGGAACAAAGCAAAAGTCCGATGACTACGAACGGCGTGTGAAATGTATCCCCATTCCCCAGTACGCCTTGTGCTGTTCCTGAAGACGCGACGCAACACCCAACCAGCAACCAAAGCCCTAGCTCACGGCGTCTTGAGACGCAATTTGACAACTACCGGAATCTAGAGACGATTACCCTTTCTTCTGCTCGACTTCAGGCGCGGCTACGATGCCTCTTTTCGGTAAATCATACCCCAACTTCCGGGAAGATGTCACGTTTGCGCGGGGGTTTGAGCCATGAATTCATGTTTATCAATGCGTTTCGTTTGGCTTCGATGCTCAGGTGCAGCGTCCCTTTAATACTGCACCCGCAATCCCAGACGGAACCCGATACTATCCCAAAGGAGTTCGAATGTACATCCAAGGCTGGCTAGGATTGTGCTTCATTCCACGCAGTAGAAGTGGAGAAGGCCCAATTCCGATGGGATGAAAATTCTCCGACCGGCATGCATCAAGTCGCAGGAAGTGGTGCAACCTCAAATCAAAGATCCATGACCGGACTCACCACTTCGCGGCAACATCACGGCGGCCACGCGACTTCCTGGGCTCGGTCCGGTCCCGTAGGCTTGAGGGCAGTATTGAGGCGTCAACGGCCGAGTGTCGCTAGCTCCCGATGTACCGTCGTAAAAAAACGGCCAACAGGCGGGGTTGTAAGTCAGCCGGTATACCGGTACGTCGAATGCGCCAAAGGGAAAGGAAAAATGAAGACCATTCTTATGCTAATAAGTCATCGGCGATGAGACACGCTGCTAAACTCATGTTCTAGATTAGCGTGAACAGCTGTCACTGACTGCGGCACCTATACTGTTCCAACGGAAGTTCGGACCAAGACCTGCCGGTGTACCTAGTACCTCTAACGCGATCCCCAGACAGCGCGCGGCAATCTCCCCATCGACAACGGGAATCTGCTGCGGGAGTCGCGCCGAATCACGTGGCTGTCGGCTTGTGCAGGCTGGAGCTGCAAGGCGCCCGAAAAGGCAAGAAACATCGGGCGTCACCGAGCCACAAACGAAAACCCAAAACGCGTCAAGAATGGGTCTGGAGAAGCGCCAGCCGGGCAGTTTAGGAACAAAACACGGCGCAGCAGAAGCAGCAGCAAGCAGCGTCAGCGACACGACAGTATTGAAGTGTCTGATTACCACCCCTTGTCGAAGAGATCCATTGCATCAGACGTCCAGGGTTTCGACGACTCCGCATCGCATGCTGACGAGAACCAAGGTCCAACGGCCTTACTTGCCTGCGTTAATACTCTTGGAGTGCATACGGGGTCGAGAATCATGGAAAATCTTGCCCGAAGCAGCCAGCGACATGAACCGCCTGGGTCTCGGCTTTCTTTCGCCGACGATGGCGGTAGGCGCAGTTGGCTTTGGGAGACCTCAATGGCTCTCTAGAGCGGGACGTGTAATGTAATGTGGCCATGAGTATCAGAGTGAGTAACACTACCTGCCACGTCTTCAGCTAACATGCTTTTGCTTTCACTGATACCAGCCTCGACCGCCAAACCTCGTGTTTCGCTATCAATGCTTGGGCACGATATCCCAACTTACGCCGGATCAACGTCCTTTGCGACGCCCATCCCCCACGAGCTGCGTCACAGCGCCCTGGCGGGGGTTCAGGAACAAGCCGGAACTCCAAGCTGTCCGTAAGCCCTCAAAGCTATGGGTCGCCACAGGGGCGACGATGCCCAGCCGACCCAGCCTGCGAAGAGCAGCTCAAAGGCAATGGACCGCTTTGACGCGATACGAAGTACAGCCAGAGCATATGAGACCGGTCACTTGAAAGCTATTGGTGCCTCAAGCGCCTCAGAGACTGGTAGACCAACAGAAAGGCTTGCGGACGGCCATGCCAGGCTGCAGGCGACAAAAGCCATCATATTCAGCGGGCATTCATACTGGTATTCCCAAATCTGTATCAAGACTTGGCCGAATGCATGAGTGTATGGATGTATCCCCACCGAGCATCCGTCGCTGCCAAAGGACAAGGGATTACTGATCAGCAACACTGCTGCACAGTTTCCCTACTAGGTAAACATCCGCAATGGCCACCTTTCAAACGTCAAGAAGACGGCGCTCCCCGCTGCATCTGCAATGTCGCCATCCCGCCCGCACCCAAGCCCAGTTACCCCGTGCCTCCAATTGGCCGGTCGGCGGGACATGCAGACCCCGGTTCGCCGATCCCATCGAGGCAAATCCAATGAGAGGGACATGTGCAGCGTGCGCAGGAGGCGCATGCTGCGCTATGGCCTCCGAGGGCTAGCCTTCACGGAGACGGACTTTACGGTCCACATGCCGGACATCCGATCGCCGCAGTGGCAGATGTCAAAACATATGGTTTTTGATCCTTTCATGGTCGATAGCCTCTTTTCCTTTGCCAGACCAGACAGTCCATGATGCCGGAGGTAACCTCGTGTGCCCTTTGGCCAAATTCCGAACACCGACTCTGATACGCTGTCACAGTGGTGATTCGCCTCTGGTGGCTTGCCCGCCGGGGGATGGGGAGGCGAGCGATGGACATGATCCGATGCCGAAGTCTGAGCACTGACGAACGCCCGGGATCTCTTCAGCCATGCGGAACTGGACGACTAGGAGCAGCACGACTCGCCAAGGCTCATCAACAAATATCCCACGGTGGCATTGAAACATCAACTGGCTGGACTCAACTCGAACGCCCCCACCTCACTTTCTTCTTTTCCACCAACATGTTAACCACTAAAACCAAGTAACGGAAAATGGAAATGAACCCCGAGCGGACAACAACACGCAATCCCGCTTCTCAAAGTGTGGCCTGTGGACCCGATCGGGCTCTGGTCCTTTCCCTCCGCACCCGATCCCGTACCCACTCGCTCGTTCGCAGCGTCCGCAATGGCCAGTCGTGACGAGGCGAGGCGAGGCATGAATGTCGTTGCGGGCCCCACATCTCTAGCTCGCCCTATTACGCAAGACGGGCGCGCGGCGCTGCTCAGCTCCTGCGAGCAGCAGGGGACGTACAACACGCCTTCACCCCACAAACGACGCAACGCAGCATCTCCTCACGCCTCTTCTCCTTCCCAACCGGATCGCAGCAACAGACCAGGTAAAGTAGTCCCGTGAGGGGGTGCTGACCTGCCCTTCATGCCGAAGCTGGGGCACAACATAACGTCTGCCCGGGTGCTCGCGCTGGAGGCTGGCAAGGGGATGCGGCGGATGACAGTCCCCGAAGGCGGACTGCGCCCGAAGAAGAAAGGCGATATTGAAACCCACGACGTCCTCATCCAGCCCAGGCGCGGGGCGAAGCGTCCTCCCTCACCTCCGGAGTGGCGAAGCAAAACACCTCTGACGGAAGCAAAAGGGGCACTAAACTCCCCGTCCACCTCAACAAGCCAAACGACAGCCATCCCGAACCGCGGAACCATATTCCGCGCCGCGCCGCGCCGCTCCCTTCCTCCCTCCCGTTGCCCCGTCCCGTCTTCTAGTCGATCACCCACGCTCCTGGGTTTCCTTCCGAAGGCGTCGACAGCCTGGACGTCTACCTTCTGCCTTCTTCACGACTCATCAGCCCCTTGTCGTTCCTTCCAAGCTGAACGGCCCATCTCTCCGGACCCAATGACGGCTAGCATCCCGCTGCCGCGGCGCAGAATCGCACTCGCCTTCCTCCCTACCCATCCTCACAGCATGGGGATACTCCGGAACCGTAGCGAAGAAGCAGCAACCGACGCAGACGCAGACGCAGGTACACGCCCGACAACCAGGCCCGGACAGCGGAGTAAATTCCTAGTGGCAGGCTGCAGGCGCAACCTTACATTCAGCAGTCCACAAGAGGAGCCTTCGTAGCGACGAGTTCCAGCGTCATGGGTCAAGGCCACCCGAAATAATCATAGCCCTTCTGTCCGGGCGTCTTTGCGGATGGAGATGGCCGCAACACTTTCCGAGTGGCCTGGAGTTATCTGCATATCTGCATTCTCCCCAGGCTGGTATGGGCACTGGGCTGCGCTGCGCTGCTATGCAGTATCGTAGCCGTGATGGAGGCCATTGCACCTGCACTGGGCTGCATTTTAGACGCCGGTTAGTGATAGCGATTGCACCTGCCTTGCTGCGGAGTAGACGGTCATGGTGATGATAATGGTACTTCGCACCGATACAGCCTATCTCGATGCTCCGGACCCGGGCACCCGGGCACCCGCGGCGTCGTCTCGTCTGCAGAGTGTCTGATATGCGCGTGATTTTCTCCCCGCTGCCCGGGCAGGCTGGGTGGACGAGCCTGTCTACCGTTTACGCCCATTAAATCTCTACCGTATATCTCAAATCTCGTAAACCTGTCCCCATCGGACGGCAAGTTGGCCACGCTCGTAGTTCTACGGTAGTACTCCGCATGGTAGCTTCATTGGCCATGCGAGTCTTGATATCAGGCGGCTGAAAAGCAAATAAGAACTAATCAACTTCCGTTTAAGTCCCTTGAATCTCTCTATGTTGAATCTCGTAAATCCGTTCCCATCTAGCGGCCAGTTAGTGACCTTTTAGTTCTAGTGCCCCGCATGGATAGCTTCATTGGATCCCGGGAGTCGGGATATCAGAGCGGCTGGGAAAAGGTCAACTAATCAACCTACCGTAACTAAGCAACCCCTCTATACCAATTGCCCGGGACCGGACTAACCATACCCGAAGTAATCATCAATGGCGCTTGCCGCACGCTATGGCTGTAGTGAAGTTGATATTTCCTCACCGGTTGGAGGTGGGGTAGGGTTGTCGATCAATGATGCCCGAGCGTGCTGTCGAAGACCCATCACGTCCCTCTTAGAAACACCATCTCCGCGGACATCACAGCATACAAACACTAACAACGAAAGCCCATCACATAAGCTACCTATCTCCCCCCCATCTCCCTCCACCCCCCCCCCCCCTCCCACCACCACCATCACCAACATCACCACCAGCACTTTTACCACTCTCATAAACCCACCCCACTCATAAACAAAAACAAGAAAAAACGACAAGACTAAAAACGTCCACCTTAAAAAAAAAATTTCAGCACCCAACCAGCCCCCAAAGAGCCCCCGGAAAATTCCCCTCCCCACCCTACCTAGTCAACCTTCCAAAAAAAACCATTCATTGCACCCATGCTCCAATGACAAGCAGTGTCCCAGGAGAGGAGCCGGCAGTACCGTAACAGACTTACCTGGCGTTTACAAGATAACCATCGCGCAAAAAAAAAGGTCCCCAGGGCAGAAACGCAAAGCAGCAGAGCAGAGTCAAGCTCCAGCCCAACGCCCGCCGTTTTGCGCCCCGATGCCTCCCGCCCAAAAAGAGCCCGACAACCAAGTGCCGGAAAACATAAAAAGCCATGGATAAAAAAAACCCAAAAACGAGAAGCGAGTAAGAAGAACGGCGTGGGCACGACAGGAAATTCAGCATTCCCACCATTGAAATCAGGGTAGGCGCACACCACAAGCCGCGACGAATCATGACAGATACCGCCACGCTGGGTCGCACAGTACATGAGATTATCCCGCGGCGGCGGTTGATGGTGCCCAGCCGGGAGTCGGGAGTCGGGCGGGTGGAACGCTGAGTGGGCGGAGCACGATGACGGGGGGCCGACGGTGGGAGGTAATTTTGCTTTTTGAAAGGATCATTGTGGAGCGAAAGTGTATTGATGCCGAGCACTTGCAGGACCGTGATGTCGCCGTATAGCAAGGCGCCTCCTACTGCGGACCGTGGTACGGCTCATACCTATGACGACGTTAGCACAAGTCCCAGGTGCATGGGTCGAATGGGGATCATGGAAAACGACGCCCCCAGCGCCCCGATTATTATCATGTATGCTGACGCGGGGAGAGATAACGCAGGAGTGAGGGGGCGGGGTGCTCGGGCAGGTATTTGATGCCAAGAAGGTGCATCCCGACGGCGTGGCTCCGAGCACACGGCGGCGTGTCTCGGACGCTGCACCGATATCGGGGGGGGGAGGACGGGGAGAGATGTGGTTTGTCACTGCCAATACTGGCTTGTGCGCTGCTTGCGCGGGGAGGCGTGTGGCGCATTCTTGGGCGTCGCTGGCGTGGGGGCTCGCTTCAGGTGGGAGTCCCCTTGCCAACGGCGACAAGGATGTCGAACCTCCGAAGCCGGGCACTGAAGTGACAAGGCGCTGGAGGGCGGAGGTAATGCCAATATTGGGCAGAAAGGGGAGTGTCCGTTGCACAAAGCAATGGATGTACATCAACTTACTTCCAGATTCTAGCACGCAGGTCTCCGCTACCTGTCGCAAAAAGCTTGCCGGTCGGGCTGGGAGCCACAGAAATGACTGGAATGAAGTTAGCAAGGTACGGGATCATGTGTAACCCAGGCGCATCGATTGACGAAAGCAGCGTGACCAGAATCCCCATCTCCGCGCGCAGGTCAGTGGGGAAGGTGATTTACCAGAGTTCTTGTGGCCTTGAAGCATCAACTGAGCTGTGCCAGTGTTCGGATCCCAGAACTGAACTCCGCGATCCTTAGAGCCACTGAGCACCCAGGCGCCATCAGGAGTCAACGCAACACTCAGCACGAAGTCCTGTCAAACTGTCAGCTATTCGTTACATCACCTCCTTCAAAGAGCGTATACCTTGTGACCCTCAAACGTCCGGATGCACTTAGCACCGGCACGCGCCTGAGGAGTCACCATGCGAGGTGGCGCGGAGAGCTCCCACATCTTGATCGTCTTGTCTAGACTGCCGCTGACGAGGTCCCTACCGTTGGGGGCAAAGGCGACAGAATAGACACTATCCTTGTGGCCGCTCTCGCCTTCAAGACGCTCAACAAGGTAGCCCGAGGCGGTGTCCCACACGCGGACGCTCTTGTCCAGCGAGCCAGCCGCAACGAAACGGTTGTCATTTGAAATGGCGACAGTGGTCACACCGTCATCAATGGTCAGAGAAAGGCGCATCTGGCCAGTCTCGACATCCCACAAGCGGACCGAACGATCGCCGCTGCCAGAGGCAATCATGCGGCCGTCGCGCGAAAAGTCGAGCGAGTAGATATCTTGCTCGTGACCGGTGAATTGCATCTTGATTTGACGAGAAGCAATGTCCCAGACCTGAATGTTTCCGTTAGCCGGGCATTAGCAACTAGAACGACAACTTACGCGGATGATCCTGTCTTCGGCACCGGTTGCGAGGTACTTGCCGTCAGGGCTGAAACAGACGCTGCGAATGTAGAGATCCCCTTCATCCGACAGGCTGTTGTCCTGGAGGAGGGCAACAATCTGGCCAGTCTCCACATCGAAGATCTGCGCCGAACGGTTGCACCCGGTCGCGACGAAACGGCCGTCCAGACTGAAGCGGACGCAGCACACCACACTCTGGTGCGGCAGGTTGTGGACCAGGTCCACATCGAGGACGCGACGAACGCGTGGGTTGAAGACCACATACCAGTCGGAGCCTTCACGCTTCAGATGCGGCGGAACCTGGTCAGGATCGAGCTCAGCCAAGCTGTTGCCAACATTTGGGGGTACTTGGGCTTGCAACGTCAGCTGCTGGTTCTGCACCTGGCCAGGAGGGGGCGTCGGACGGGGAACTTGAGGCGATCCCGGATACGGTGCCGCTGTGTTTTGTTGAGGGGTTGCCGGGCCGGGCGGCCCACGGCCACGACCTCGGCCAGGGCCGGGAGATGAAGTGGGAGGAGGGGGTTGCGGATATCCTACAGGCAGGAATTAGCTGTTGGTCTGAGGGGTGGAGAGGGACAGATGGATGGGCAGTAACGGATGGCTGAACGAGGCAAAACTGTCACAAGGGGCCGAGAGGCTTGGGAATGGCTCGCATGTAGAGAAAAAAAAGGACCAATGCCGAAGAATATCGTAACATGTGAAACTCCATCTCATCATCTCGGATTCTTGACGCCGTACATACCATTAGCAGACGGCCCGGTCTGGTAGCCTCCAAAGGTAGGAGGGGGAGGGCCAGGGGGGGGATTCAGCCCAGGTGGGCCTTGGCCTGGGGCCATATGCGGTGGGAGCCCTTGGGGTTGCGCTGGCTCCTGCGGGGGAGGGGCAAGCCCCGGACCGCCTTGAGCATTGCCGGCCATGATCCCGCCGAAGAGGTTGCTCGGCCCGTGTCCAACAGCAGGAGGCGGCTGGGCAGCCGGGCCGTGAGAGGGACCTCCAACATGCGATGCCTGATTAGGGCCTCCGCGAGACTCCAGCTCATGACGCAAACGTGCTATATCCTCCTCGTATCTACCGGAGCGTCAGATTGTTTCACAGCAATATGGAGTGGAGGCTCGCAGGACTGCGGTATGGACCTGCAGCGCGGTGAAGTTGTCAACGTACTTGGCTTTGATCTGCAGCTGGGCCTGCTCGAGCTCGAAAATTTTGCGCCTCACAATCTCCATTTCGTGGATTTGGGTAGACACTTAAAGCGAGTCAGCTAATGAGCATGATGGGGCGAGACGAGGGGGGCCGGGTTCCAAACGGAACCCATAGAAAGAGACGTAAGGCGCTCAAAGGCATCGCCAAAGGGCAGGCGGCCGACTCCGAAAGCCAAGTCGCGGGAAAGAACAGCACATGGGAAACTTACGTTGTTGCTCGTACTCGCCAGCACGACCCGCCTGAGTGTCAAACTCTTGACGAACTTGCTCGAGGAGGTCGCCTAGGCGGTTGCTCTGAGGCGGCGGAGGGGGCTGCGGCACCATGCCTCGATGGGAATTGTACATCGCGTCTTGCAGGTAGTTGTTTGGAGACTCTTTCAATGAAAGTGTGGTTGAGCGTCTCGCTGCGCGCCGAGGTTTTTTTGGTTGTCCGAATAACGTCAAGCAGTGGGTGGCTGGACGGATGTGGCGCACGACCTTCAACAGGCTTGTCGCAGGGCGGGTGGTGTCTCTGGGGAGCAGAGAGACAGAGGATCAGGGAGAGGAAGGTTATTTCCTCTGAGGCGACGAGAAGTTGTCGTTAAGGCGCAAGGCGCAAAAGAAGGAGCAAGCTGCTCGCCCAGTTGGGAGGCAAGGAAGAGTGGAGGCTCAATTGAAGCGACGCGTTTTGGGATCAGAAGCTAGCCAGGCGCGAAGCGGGGGATGGAGGGGTGCTTTTTTTTTCTGGATTGGATGGAGCAAGCTAGGGCGAGTCCAGCAGAGACGGCTAGAGAGCTGAATATTCTTGATGAAGCTGCCGTCTGATGGAATTCTGGTGATGAGGTTGACGTCGGGAGGGTGGTGAGAGGTGGAGGTGGGAGGGAAAGTGATGGAGTGGGGAGGAAACGTGAAGTCGAGCAAAGAGTTGCGCCGCGGAGGGAAGGCAGGCCTGGCCGGGCCAGAAGCTTAATTTGGGGGGGTGGGAAGGCGAGTGGAAGGGGTGGGTGGTAGTAGTGAGGAGAAGGGAAGGATGTGGATTGAGTGGAGAGGGATGATGGAGATGGGGGACGGGAAGGGGAGGGAGGAGGCGGGGGGTTTGGGTGGGTTGGTTGTGGTTCAGGCCAAACAGAGGAGAATTGCGGGTGACGGTGGTGGAAGTGGTGGTGGACCAAATAATTATGAGGGAAGAAACGGACGGAAAGAAGGTTGTGAAGGATTGGGGGGGTGGTATGGTGTGTGGATGGGTTGAGAGGGGGGCTGCGAGGGTGGGAGCTAGGATAGTAGGATGTGATAGAAGTTGAAATAGGTCCCTCCTTAGTGACTAGTGCTCAGATAGTGTGGCGCCCTCTCTTCTTCCTCGCGTCTCTTCTCTCTCTCTCTAAGGCTCTTGGCACGTGCTTGCCCGTAAGGAGAGAAGACGAGACGACGAAAGCGACAAGTCTGGGATTGATCCTTGTCTGGCGGCGCTTGGGGAGGAAAAGGCGCCAGAGCCTCAGGCAAACAGAGTCTGTCCGTGCCCGCCTTGCAGAGCTGTGGCCGGGACGGGGTCCGTTCGCAGGGGCGTCAGGAAGGCAAACCCCAAACCCTCCGCGGCAAATCATCAGGGGGAGCTCCCTAGAGCGCCCGGTGAAGCCGCCGCGCGCTTACACCCGCCGCAACATGTTGCCCTGAAACACTTTTGGCCGCGCGGCTGTCCCTTTCAGTGCGCGGGGTAGCGGCTGTCGCGCTTCACTCGGTTATCCCTACTCTCTTCGGCTACCCCGACTTTTATCGATTGTCGTCGTCACTCTCCGCTACTCCGCCTTTCAATCCCGTCACCACCACCCCACATCGCCTTTCCATCCCCGCCCCCTCGTGCCGGACGTACGAATTGGCGGTCTCGAGTAAGAACTGTGCTACCACCATCTTCCAGCCCCCCCAGCTTACGGAACTCGCCGACCCTTGTGGCCCATCACAACCATGCTCCGGGTTTGGCCAGGAACCGTCGGCGGCAACCCAGCTCGTGCGTACAGCTCAGTTCTGGAACAAATGAGGTGCCATGCTGCTTGCATCCCCCCCCCCCCCCCCGACTGTTGCCTGCTGCACGCTCGTCGGTGTTGCCGCTTAGATGCCATATATCCATCTACCGGTACACCAGCCAATGCAACGGTCCACCGGTGTCGCTACACGCACCACGTGAGCTGATAATGAGGGTTGCTGTCCCGCAACTCGCACGCATGAGGCTGCCGAGAGGCGTACGCAACGTACGGTACGTACCGTAGTACATGTGGAGTCCCGTCTAGCGCATCACCCTGGCTGCCGGCGCCGCCGGCCCGTGTGGTACCGTACGTCCCACGACGGGACGGCTGACGGGCTAGCTGCAGGACGCCGCTGCCACCATTTGCTTCCAATTGCCTCTTCAATCTCAAGATTCGTGTGATGCGGCATGGCATTTTATCTACCGTAGAATCCTTTCGTGATTTTATTTCCGGATTCTGCGGAAAGATTATCTCCATCAACTGCAATGCCGAGCCGGAAGTATGTCCGCACGTCACGGCTCAGCACAGCAGCAACATTATTGGTGATGACACTGAATTGTGGTAAAGAATCACTCTACATACGCCGCGAGAAGCTCGTAGAATATGTACCCAGGCCTGGCGGCCACTTACGGAAGGACTGACTTAAGTATACACGAGTGCCGTCATAGCAGCGTCAGAGCCGGCATGATCCGCACATGGGTAATATCTCGAGTCGGTCTCGCAACCGGTCTCGATTCAAAAGTACATCTTCTCTTTTGGAGGAGCCAAAACTTATACTCGGGAAGAGCAGTTTTCACCATCTTGACACTCATTCCTCCCTTCCATCATTCGGGTGACGATGCCTTGGAGCCCTCCAAGCCCGGGGACACTCCCCCTCGAGCGTGTACGCTCTGTCACCATAGCAAAGCTAGACCAAGCGCACGGCACCATCGAGCATGCCTTCCAAGGCCGGCCCTCCCGCCAGCACGCAATGCGGCAAAAGGCCTCGCAGGAACAGTCCAAGGACTTTGGCATCAGCCTTACGGTAAGGCCCACCCCTCGCCGATTTCCATACTCACAAACCTAGCCCCTCTTCGCCGGAATAGCGGCTTACAATCGTGGCAACGGGCTCGTGGACATTGGCTTTGCGTGCCACGATGGCACGTACAGCATCGACTTCTCCGTGCGCACGGTCGACATCCTCATGGACAACCCGCCGTCTGAGCTCGCTGAGTGGTTGGTCACCTTGCTCAGGGAGTACTGCACAAGCCACTACTTCAAGTTTCTCGGCATCGGCATCACGGCTGAGTTGGCGAGCCTTTGTCCCGAGCTGCCGGCTAGGCTCTGGTCGGTTCTTGACCTTGTGCCCATGATCTTCAGTCGCGGGCTCGAGTATCCCCGTGGCAGGAAGTCGCATCCGACGCTAGATGAGGAGGCTGATTCCATGGCTAGGAAGTGCCTCATGTGGGTGTCTTTCCCCTAGCAGCGAAGAGTTAATATTGATGTTGGCAAAAGGTACTTCGGACCCAACCAGCAGCCTCGGGTACAGGTCGGCTACCGTAATGAAGTCGAGGTGGATGCCAACGGCCACGTGCGGATCGCGTCAGTTTCGAACTACAAACAGACTGTCAGTCCGGAGACATGGAAGGCAGTCATGCATTACATCGCCAGTATCAAGGAGAAGAACATCAAACTCGCCTTCTTCAACAGCACCCCACAGGGCGGCGGCGTAGCTCTCATGAGACACGCCCTCATCCGCTTCTTCCGTTCCGTCGGTGTCGATGCCAGATGGTCAGTCATCCGTGAGCGACCGCCCGCACTCGCGCTCTGTTAACTCTTTTCCCTCAGGTACGTCCCCGTCTTCAAACCCGAAGCCTTCCGCATCACGAAAACAAACCACAACATCCTACAAGGCGTCGCCGAGCCCGGCGAAAGCCTCTCCGCGCAACAGCAAGCCATCCTCTACGAATGGGTCCGCGAGTCCGCAAACCGGTACTGGCTCGCAGAGAACGGCCCCCTGCGGCCCCGCTCCGAAGGCGGCGCCGATATCATCATCGTCGATGATCCGCAGATGCCTGAGGTCATCAAGATCAGCAAGGAAGTCGACCCCGACCGCCCGGTCATCTTCCGCTCGCACATCCAGATCCGCTCCGACCTGACCGCGCAGGCCGGGACGCCGGCTGCTGATGTCTGGGACTGGTTGTTTGAGCGCGTGCGCCTCGCGGATGTGTTCATCAGCCACCCCGTGCGTGAATTTGTGCCCCAGACGCTGGATATGCGTAAAGTGGGCTACATGCCCGCGAGCACGGATTGGATGGACGGGTTGAATAAGACCCTGAACACATACAGCCTGCAGCACTACGTCAACGTGTTCAACACCGAGTGCTTCAAGTTCCGCATGACGAAGCTGGACTACCCAACCCGGGACTTCATCGCGCAGATCGCGCGCTTCGATCCAGCGAAGGGCATCCCAGACGTCATCGCGAGCTACGCCGAGCTCCGCAGGCTGTATATGAAGGACTGGGCGAACGATGATATACCGCAGCTCGTGATTGCAGGCCATGGCGCCGTGGACGATCCCTATGCGAGTAAGATCTATGACGAGACGCTGGATTTGTTGGATAGGTTGTACGCGGATATCAAGAATGACGTCGTGGTCATGCGTCTCGGCCCGCTGGACCAGATGCTCAGCATGCTGCTCCAATGCGCAAAAGTCGGGCTCCAGCTCTCCACGCGGGAAGGCTTCGAAGTCAAAATCAGCGAAGCTTTACACAAAGGCAAGCCCGTCATCGCGACCAAAGTGGGCGGCATACCCCTCCAAATCCAACACGGTCTCAACGGCTTTCTCGTCGAGCCCGGGGACTATCGTGCCGTCGCAAAACATCTCCTCTACCTCCTTACCGACGAGCAGATGTTCCAGCGGATGAGCAACTATGCGGCGACGCATATCAGTGACGAGGTTAGCACGGTGGGCAATGCGCTCAGTTGGTTGTACCTCGCGGATACGATGTGTTCTGGGGGCACGGTTTTGCCGGATTCGAATTGGATTAATGATATGGCGAGGGAGCAGGCAGGGGTGCCGTATACGGAGAGTGAGTGTCGGTTGCCGCGGATGCCGGAGTTGGATCAGAGTCTTGTGGAGAGGGAGGGGGTTATGCTTAGGGTGAGGGATCGGGCGAGTTCGATTTGTTAGGAGGATGGGGGGGGGTTGCTTTGCGCTTCGTATTTTCGGTGCTTGAGGGAGTCGCAGAGCGATAATGAATGGAAGCATACCATAATAAATAGAAGCATCACTGCGATCGACATGTGTTGAACATATTACGGCGCGATGAACTAGTCAAAAATGTGCAACAAGTCTCCGGCGTGAACGATTCCCAATTCCATACGCAAACCGTGAGAACTCTTCTGAACGACCCCAAGGTCGCTGGCCTATACCAGGACCGCGGCTGACGACACCTCGAGCGGAGGAAAAAAAGCCATCGAAGGGTGCAAGTGCTTCCGTGCTCCAGATCCATCAGCAGGATTCTACGGTATGGTTATCGGGAGACCTTGATGTATGGCAGGACTCACTGGTACGTGCATACAATATGGTGATTGTGAAAAGTTGATGAAAGACGAGGAGATGAAGAGAGTCAGAGACTCTCGAGGTTTAAATATACGATGCCAGGTACTCTCCTTTGCTCCTTCCTTACATAATACTCGCATTACATCATGTCCCTGCTTACATAATAATGCTCCTTCCATAACCACATCAGACATATCATTCATCAACCCTCAGGCATCGCTCCTTCCCTCCCGCCTGGCCCTCAACAACGACCCGCCACCTGCGCATGGATCGAACACGGCGATACACGCGCTGGCACCGCGAACGAACAAATATGGTATCATCAGGTATATTCTACCCACTCCCGCATCCCCTTCGCCATCCCATAGAGACCTCGTTATCCGATCCCGCATGAATAAAGCGCCGGACCCATTGACTCCCGTCCCATCTTACATATCGCCCGAAAAAGCCGTGAAATTCCCGCCGATCCGAAAGCACCTGAGCACCAACGCTAATGCAACCCGAAATCCCGAACCATATAACAACACCCATGCCCCACCGCCGCACTCAAGAAGCGCCCGAGGACCAGTACAGTATCGGCCATGCATAAAGCCACGCGGGATCGAACCTGAACCCGTAAGTCACACTACCAGCCATTCGGCGGGCCGTACTGGTTCCGCGGTGTCCCGCCCCCAGGATTATCCCCCGATGCTCTCCGGGTCGTATCGAACATGGCCAGATTAGTCGCGGTGAGGGAGGGAAGCGGCGTAGGCGTGTTAGTCGAGGAAGTGGAATGGGTCGAAGAGGAAGAGACCATCCTCGCTCTTGACACGCTGTTCAACCCGCTGTTCGGAACCCGCATCTGTACGCCTGGGGAATTAGCGGAGGCGGAGCGGTAAGCAAAGGGCGGCCTGGGGAGTGAGAACCCGTTCTGCGTGGGCGTAAAAACGGGGGTACCGAGCGCGGGGCGTTTGGCGGGACGTGCGTCTTCGTCGTCGCTCTCTGTTAGGTCGATGACGATGGATTTGCGCTTCTGGCCGGGTCCGGGCGTTGAGAGGTTGGTGGACGATGTGCTGTTGCCGTTCGGGAACGGTCGAATTGGGATTAAGGGCGGCGGCATGGACGGCGTACCGGACTCTCCCTTGACTATCGTTCTTAACCCCGTGACTTCTATGCATTTATCATCATCACTGTCATAGGCGTCTTGGGACACGCCATTACGTTTCGATCCCTGGGAGTTGTTGCCGCCATAGGTCCACTCTCCGTTTGGCTGGACTTGGACGCTCTCTGCCGACTGGGGCGTGGACTGGAGGATGTCTTTGACATACTCGTCCACAGCAAGGTCATCATACTTGACCGGTTTGCTGCATATCGGGCACGACCACAGTGGAGCTTGTTCTTGCATCTGCAGGAAGGAGGCAGCGTCGAAGCACTGGTTGTGCGTGCAGGAGTTGGCGCGACAGGGGGTAGAGATCCGGCCGTAGGATACAGGGTCCTTGAGCGACAACACGGACACTCCGACTTCGATGTCGGGGTCGGAAGCCTTTGCCTGCACTTGACTGGCGTTAGAGAGAGTTGCACGGGTAAGTAGGCAGACTTACTATCTCGGAGCACTCGCTGCTTCGAGATGACACTCCGCTTTGTAATAGCAGCAACAAGCTCATCTACCGACTGCTTCTTGACCAGGAACGGTACCATCCAGTACTTCTATACCAGAATTAGGATGTAAAGGTTTAGAGCTTATTTCACGACGAACCTTGTTGGTGAGCGCATATGTCACCGTGATGCTGTTCTTATAGTTCAGCTGCTTCTGCTTGACAAACGCAGTGATATCCGCCGGCCGTGTGGAACCTGGCTTGTTCTTGATGCCCTTGAAGTTGCTCCGCACTTCTTCGCCGTTCACTTTGACTTCCAGTTGCGCCGGGAAAGCAACGTCCGACATTGCAAACTGATGGTGACTATCAGCGGTACAATACAGCATGATCCGCATGTTGCTGTTCGATCGCAACTGCTGGGCGTGTTCGGGGGTGAGGGAGAGCGTTAGGGTTAGGGTGTTCCGGTGCTCCGAGTAGACTACTATCTGGTCAGCTTCCAAGTGCGAAAAAACGGGGACAGATGCCTACCAGGAAGCTCCAGGGCATTTGTTAGAGGTTCTATGACCTCGAAGAATGGTGACGGCTTGAACCTCAGTCGAGCTGCAAACGAATCAGTATACCGTGTACGGCCGCAGGTAGACTGACTGCTATAACGAGATTGTGGCGCTCCCGGTGGCATGCCTGGCATTCCGTAGGGTATATGCGAGGGATAGTTGCTGGGTGCCTGTATACTTGCAGGAGTGGCAGCTGGGTGTACTGGTGCTGTCTTGATGGGTGGCTTTGGGAGGGTGCCCTGGGGGTCGACGAGATGCACGAGGGACTCAAAGCTCTGTGCGTCGCCCCGGTCAACGATATCGCGGATGTCTGCGAACCGGATCCGATGGGTCAGAAAGTAAGCGCGAAGGCTAGAGCTTGTACATACGAGAGATTATGCGCTCCTGGAGCTGGGCTTTGACTCCAGACACCTGTAGATTCTCCTGGCGGCATATCGTTCTGAGTGTGGCATTAAGCAGACCTTTTACCCGTGCGATGAGGGGTCCCTCCCTCTGGGGAAGGGAATTGGCATGCGAAGCCATGTGTGCGATGACGGCTCGTTCCAAGCGACGCGGGTGATGGTGGAGAGGTGCGCAATGCTGCGAAGGCGGGGATTAGCTGATGCGGCTCAAAAGCTGTACGGAATGCGAAGTCGAAAGTCAATGTAGTGAGCGGCAGAGGATGCGGAGGGATAGAGAAGAGTAATGAGGCGACTGGTGGAAAGCCTGAGCTGCATGGCAATCTTTCAAACGGCGCTGTGCGGACTGAGCGGAGGGAAGGCAGACTCGTCGCCGTTGCTGAATGAGGATGATGCGTGACTTTGATGGGGGCGCACTCGTGGAATGATTTGACACCTTAGGCTTGTATATGGGCCTGAACGTAAAGTCTCACGGAAATATCCGCCAATAGTGCAGGACCGGGAACGCGCTTAACAGAGCAGAGAGAGTTCTCCTCACGGCTTTACGCAGCGGACACTGGCTTTTCGCTAGAATTTGCTGAAGCCTATATAGCAGCAGCTGGGGCCATCGGTCTTTATATTCGGAAAACGAACCCAAAGAAACAAAGGATTAGCGTACCTTTGAAGGGAGCTCAAGGGCCGGAACGGGTACTCAAGATTCAAGATGTTGGTGGAGGGTTATTTAGGAATCTGACTCACTCGCCAGTCGTACGCCGAGGGGTATGATAATTCTGTGACCTAGAAGCAAGCATTCCTGGCGTGTTTGGAAGAAATGGGCAGGGAAACAATTGGGGGAGTCCACAGGTCACTGTCGCTATATCCTGCGCCACACGTACAACTGTGCCACATTCTGCTTTCACGGAACATTATTCACCCGGAGTCCGAGATATTCAGCAGCGGGTCACGGTGACTGGATTTTTTCGGCATCCACTTAAAGTAGCTCTCTCTCCGCCTTCGAAGTACTCTTCTGCTACTCCCATTCAAAACGCAAACGTCACCCCTCAAACTTTCCTCTGTTCGTCATTGTAGATCACCGCCCCCTCATCTACCACTGCAGCACAACACAACACCCCTTCTTCCATCCACCCCACATCTCGCCATGGCGAAGGGTCTGCGCTCCAGCGTCAAGAAGTCGCAGCGTTCGAAGCTGCGCAACGCCGTGTTCGCGCCCACTGAGGCTGCTCGCACCGAGCGCCTGTCCAAGAAACTTCAAGAGCTCATCGCACAAGAAAAGCCTGACATGGATGTCGACACCACCAAAGGTCCGCTTACACCTCACCCGCATCACCTGTCCCTCATACTAACGTCCCCAGAAATCGAACAAAAACCTGTGGATACCCAAGCCGAAGGTTTGTCTTTCCGTGTTTCATGCCCTATTCCTCCATCGTTGGTGGTCGGTAAAGGTGACGAACCGGTCATTGAGACCGCGGAAGACGAAGCGTTCTACACGTTTCTTGGCTTGTCTACAGACCTCGTGGGATTCCAGTATGACGGAGAGCTTTCGCTCGAGACGGACCTGTTCAAAAACACGAGCTAACTGTGTTCTCACTACAGACATGGATGTTGACGAAGCCTCCAACGCGAAGCGCCCATCCACGTCGAGTGCACGGAAGACTGGGAAGGTTCAGAAGCGGAGACACCGCAAGGCCTGCAACAACATCGCCTTCCCTACTCCGAGCAAACAACGTTCGAATTCCAAGAAGTCCGGAAAGAGGACATGAATGTTATGAAGGTTATGATTGGTGAGGAGTTTCGGATCCTAGATGGAGTTTCCACGGCGTTCATGGGATGGTGGCTACCGGCCTAGATACCCTTTCCATTTCAATTGAGACTACACCCCACAACCACTTGCTTACTTGCCGTGATTCATCCTGACCATATATATGATATGGAAACCCATTTCAACCCGAGCTCAAGAAAAAAAGATGCCGTGAGAATGGGAAGCCTGATGCCGTACCTGATTCATTGGATTCTACATCCGCACGGCGCTTTTAAACAACACATTCCAGATGGAGTGCGCGTAGTCTAGCCTGCAGCCCAGAAATGCCGCCTTTCGATCCGGCAGTCCTGAGACGACCCGCGCGTGGGGTGTCAAATGCCCAGAGGAGCCACCGAAACGCATGTGTGCCTATCTAATCATTCAGTTTGCATGGACAAACTGTAGACGATTAGAATATACATTCTTAGATTAGGAGCGGGCACTCCGATTGCAAGGTCCATCATCCCGGCTTGGGTTCGGGCTCCATACGCCATCCACCCCCTCCCCCGCTCGACCAACAGCCAGCAGGCAGAGAGAACCGACACGGTTCTGGACCTGGGTGTGTTCGTGGTAATGCATTGCGGTAGGGTATGGCGCGGGGCAGGTTTCGTCCCTGTCAGCCATAGCCGTTGCCGCAGCTAGGCAACGACATCATCGCCGCGAAAGATGCCACATGTCGCTCAAGTGAATACATATCGGTCGTATTCACCGGCGTGCTTGTAAAGACCTTCGTATCGACAAAGGCGGAGCCGGCACACGCCAGTCGCCCCCCCACTCCAGCCACTCTTCCCCTTGCTTGGCGGCTCCTACGCGAGGCTGCCTGCATGTAACACGCAGATTACGTAGGCCCCATCGAAGCGCAACACAAGCCGCAACGCAAGATCTCCTCCGTACCCACAGTTTCACCACTTCAGATCACATCCACCATCGGCCACGATGGTTGTACGCAAACCACACCCCGCGGCTTCTCCTGCAAAAGGAAGCCCTTACGACGAACCGAACTCATCGGCGCCCGTTACCCATTCGCCAATGCCCGCTACTGCTGCCTCCTCCTTGCCGCCGGCCGCAACATCCGCAACCGCCCCCAATCCCAGCGCATCATCACCATCGGACGATAGCGACGACGAGTGGGATCGCTCGGACCCGGACTGGGACGAGATGGACGGTGATGCACCACACAACTCTAAACCTGTCCTGCCTGCTGCGCTCCGCGCCGGAGCACCGGCTCCACCAAGTGCAGGCAGCAAGTCTCCGGGTGTCCCGGCATCACTGCGCGCTGGTCCACCAGCAGGCTCGCCTGCGAAACCGAGGGAATCCTATTTCGACGTCAATGTGCCGTTGACGTCGGCCTACTCACCTCCCCGACCACCCCCGCCTCAGGGCCACAATCCGTTCTTGCGCCCGCAGAACTCGGGCAGCACTGGGCATAGGTTGTTTGGGGGAGATAGTAGCGAAAATGTGTGGGTTACGCCGTTGAGCAGCTCGGCTCCGCTGGCTGAGCTTCCTGCGGATGGACCACCTGTTGGCAAAATTGCACAGATGTCGCTTTTGGACGAGCCCATTCCTTTGTCACCGCAGTCGGCTCAGCCAGCTTTGATTCCTGTCGACTCGGAAACGGATGTCATCAATCCACAGCACGCTTGGAGGAATCAACAGACATCTATTCCGCGCGGTCAAGAGACAAAGGGAAAAGAAGCTGCGCATGCAGCTTCGGTAGAGAGGCAGGCATGGAGTGGCTCGGCGATCACATCTCCGCCGGTCACATCTCCGCAGGCCGCAACTCCGCCAGTCACGCCTCCAAAAGTCCCTAATTCCGTGAATCCGCGTGCTAATGATGCGCAATTCCAACAACTCATACCAATCGATACGGATCAACCTGTGCAATCGACACCGAAAGCAGAGTCGCCTGGTGCTGTGATGAAGCGACAGAAGAAGGAGAATTACCAGATCAAGCACATTCGGTGGTATGATGCAGCGGCAAAGACGACCCGCCTCTCGCCAATCCTCACGCAAAATGCAAACGGTCCTTGCCCGCTTCTGGCACTGGTTAACGCTTTAGCCCTCTCCACTCCGGCTTCAGAGCAGACTGCCCTCGTGGAGGCACTGAGGACGAGGGAGCACGTTAGTCTTGGCCTTTTGCTCGATGTCGTGTTTGATGAGTTGATGTCTGGGCGGCGCGGCTCAACCCAGGAGTTACCAGATGTCGACGATCTGTACAAGTTTCTTCTTACGCTCCACACTGGTATGAACGTCAACCCGAGATTCACCTTCAAGCCGGACCGTGCATCGATGGATATGCATCCCGCACTCCGGCCGCTTACTCAACCCGGCGGATTTGAGGAGACTCGAGAGATGCGCCTGTACAGCACCTTCAATGTGCCTCTGATGCATGGATGGCTTCCACCTAGAGATTCAGCCGAATATGCAGCCTTTGAACGCTCAGCGAAAACCTATGAAGATGCACAGAACATCCAATTTCATGAGGAGGAGCTTGAGGTGAAGCTCTCCACGACTGGAATGAACCCCCAGGAACAAGACTTGTTCGAGGACCTGATTACTATCAAGGAGTTCCTTGCCCAGTGGCCGACTCAACTGACACAGTACGGACTGGATGTGATCAGGGAACATCTCCGCCCGGGTGAGTTTGCGATCTTATTCCGTAACGACCACTTCTCGACCATCTACATGGAGCCCAGATCGCGGCAGATCTTGACGTTGGTCACCGACGCCGGCTACTCCTCGCACGACGAAATCGTCTGGGAAAGTCTCGTAGACGTAAACGGCAAGGCAAGTCAGCTCTTCTCAGGCGACTTCCGCCCCGTCAGCCACGACGCCCCGAGCCCCGGCCCCGCCGGGCCCCGGCACAGCTCCCTCAGCCAACGGCCCGTGCAAAGCATGCTCGACGTCGACGACCGAAGCTGGAACACCGTGCAAGGCAAGCGCTCGAAGCCCAACACCACTCAAGAAACCGGCATCATAGGCGCCAGCCCTTCTGCCCCGCAACCTACCTCTCCTGCCCTCAGCCGCATCGAGCAAGAAGACCACGATCTTGCCCTCGCGCTCCAACTGCAGGAGGAGGAAGAAGACAGGCACAGACGCGAGCAAGACACCCGCCGCCGCAACGAGCAGCTCCGCGATAGAGTCATGGAGCACCGCACACCACCCGCCCCCGTCCCCGCCGCACGCCCTGCCGTTCCGCCTCGCCGCCCCCGCGCGCCGGACGAGGAGCCACCGCCGCCGACGTACGAGCAGTCCAGCAAGGACCGGCGCTTCAACCCACCCTCAGGCCATCCCGCGAATCCGGCTGCGCCGGTGCGGTCGCGGCAGTCCTCCAGCGCGTATGCGCAGAATGCGTCTGTGCAGCCGGGGCCCGGGCCGACTGGGCGGCGGCATTCGCGGCCGGTGCCGTTGGTGGATCAGATTCCGCATGGGAATGGGATGGGGCGGGGGAGGAGACCGAGTCAGATTCATGCGGTGCATGGGCCGGGGGTGGTGGAGGAGAGGGAGAGGTGTGTGGTTATGTGATGGGATGGGTTTGAGGGCGGGCGTTGGGGAGGTGCTGGATTAATACCCCTGGTGTTCAGGGACGGAGGGTTGGATATGGGATGGGAGTTTTGTGATTGCTTGTGAGGCTTGGATACGCATTATGTCTGTACTCAGTAGGCTAGGAGGTATTCTATTAGATCCCGCTAAAACTTTGTACTTGAACCGCGAGCATATCTCCCTTGCTCCTATCTACGTGCAAATAAGCATCATGAAGCTACTGCGGAAACACGGCAAGCCTATTGGGATGCCAAGGCGCCGTTCGCCGAAAGGCGGGCCGAGCACGTGAATTGAAACGGTCCACGCCGCCGGCGCGTCTGCCAACTCCACTTTTCATCCCTTCCTGGTTCCGTTGTGAATAGCGGTCCGTTGTCGGGAATTACCCCTCCTTTCCCTTCCCCAAGGCTCACGAGGCAACATGCAGCAGGCTGACAGTGCCCGGCATGTGCTTCTCACCAATCGCGGGCCATTGAGTTGCTGATCGTTGCTGATATGAAGATGTGTGGTTGGCTTATCGCGAACAGGATCGTCAAAATGCGCCGGCGCCATTACGGCAGGGAAGTCATTGTAGCGCCTGCTAGGTTTGCTGCGGGCGCGGAGGTCATAGATAGTCGGCAAATGCCCCGAGCCGTGCGGGGTGGGCCGATAAACAGCTGAGTGTATATTTTCATTAGTTCTAGACTTCAGCAAAGTCTCCGTCAACCTCTTGTCTGTCACCATCAAAGTGTGAAGTGCTCCGCCGACCATGCATCGAGTTTCCCAACTTCTCCTCCTGGCCTCCCTGCCCCTCAGCCTGGCAGACGAAACCGTCTACGGCGCGTACATCTTCCACCGGCACGGCGACCGCACGCCCAAGAGCCTGCCGCCCACGCGTCTGACCTCCCTCGGCTACACGCAGGTCTACACGGCCGGGCAGTACTTCCGGGAACGCTATGTCTCTTCGAATGCTACGTTGAAGGTCGCGGGCCTTGAGCCCGATGTCGTCAATCAGGCACAGATTGCCGTGAGCGCGCCGCTGGATACGGTGCTTGAGAACTCGGCGTATGCATTCTTGCAGGGCTTGTACCCGCCGTCTGAGAGCAAGGAGACGCTGCGGAATGGGACGGTCGTGCAGGCGCCGATGGGGGGGTATCAGTTGATTCCTGTGACGGAAGTTTCGGCAGGGGCGGGGAGTGAAGATAATCCCTGGCTCCAGGATGCGAGTGGATGTCTGGGCGCGACGACGAGCTCGAATAGCTACTTTTTTTCGGCCGAGTATGCGGGGAAGTTAAAGCAGACGAAGGAGTTTTACTCCAGTCTCGTGCCGGTGGTCAATGATACCTTTGCGAAGGATTATGTTACGTTCAAGAACGGATATACAGGTGAGTACATCATACATGTGATCCCTCTCTTGCTAACCGCCCAAGTTTTCGACCTCATCAATGTCGCAACAATCCATAACACCAGCATCCCGTCGGCCAACCTTCTCACGCCCCAGACGTTGTATCAACTCCGCACTCTGGCTGATGCCCATGAATGGGGTCTGGCCTACAATGCCAGCGACAACATGCGTGCCATGCCAGGTATGCTCCTGGCAGCCGAGATCCTGTCCGCCTTCAACAGCACCGTGATTTCCAAGGGCAAGTCGAAGTTGAACATCCAGTTCGGCGCTTACGCGACCTTCCTTTCATTCTTCGGCCTAGCCGACCTCCCCGCTGCAAGTGTCGACTTCACCGGTCTGCCGGACTATGCATCAGCCATGCTGTTCGAGCTCTTCGCGCCAAATGGGAGCAGCCCCTCGCCCCAGGCCGAGGACCTGCGCGTCCGGTTCCTGTTCAAGAACGGCACCGCAGGGGAGGGAGCACCACCAGTGGCCTTTCCACTGTTTGGTGGGAGTGAGATGGATGTTTCGTATCCTGTGTTTGTGGAGAAGTTGAGCAAGTTTGCGGTGACGACAACGGAGGACTGGTGCAGCAAGTGCAGGAATACGGCGGGCGTTTGTGCCGGTGCGTCGGTGGCGGGGACTAAGAGTGCGAAGCAGGACAAGAAGGGAGGTATTTCTGCTGCTATCGGGGGGGTTATTGGCGCTATGGTTACGCTGGCGGTTGTTCTGGGTTTGCTGGCGCTGGTGATGTTAGTGGGTGGGTTGACGGTGGTGAAGAAGCATAAGGCACCGAAGGGGGTGCAGGCGGGCTCCGGTGAGCTTAAGGCCTAAGGGGACAGGAAAAGTTGGGTGTCCTATATTTGATCGGGAAATGCTGAACCACGGGAGTAGGAAAGCCCGACCGTGATTTGGAAGGACTGGTCATCCCGAAGGCGGTCGGGATATAGTCGTGGGTGGGGTCCTTAAACGCACACATACTTTTCACGGGTTTACCGCACCGCTCCCCTCCCACCATCTTCCGTGACAAATTTCTATCATTTACCTTCCTGCTCGTCATCCTCCCACATCATTTATCCATCACCATTGCTATCTTTGCATGCAAATCGCGAGTTACACCTCTCCGGGTCTCTCGCTATGGCGTCCGACGCCGCTCCACCGGATCTGATATGGAACCCCAATCAGCCTCCCCTTCCCTCCAACGATGATCTATGGGATTCCCCTGTGGTGTGTGCCCCCGTACTGCACATCAACTTGAACTATGCCGAACCGGAATACCGCCTCCAATTCACCCAGACGCTACGGTAAGCCCCCCCCTCGATTCCCTCGCCGCCATCCCAGCTAACCCCCCAAATAGCGAACGTGTCCCCCAAGCCGCTGTCCTTGATATCAGGGCACATCAACCGACAGGCAATGCACCGATTCCGCCCACCGTTCTACTCTCCCCTCCGCATCCTTACGAACCGGTACAGTCCCCTCTTAATCCCCCATCGTGCACCACCTAACGCAACAGATCCGCGACTGGTTCCCGGCTTTCCAGAATTTCAAGCGTAGAAACCCTGGTTGCGCCCGGTATACCATCATCTTCCTCGACGACGTCCACAATCCGCATTTCCCATACTCCGCTGAGGCACGTGCCGTGCTGGAGACGTACCTCGCGCCGCTAGTACTCTTCGCGGCAGCAGAGAGGCGGTGTCTGATACCGATTCATATCATGGGTCAGAGACACCTGGTTTTCCAGGCGGCTCATCGTACACTCGGCCCTACGGCTACGGAGTTCGAGGTCAAGTTCTGGGTTCATCGGATGGAGCGTCAAATGCACAGCATCGCATCCACGCTAGCAAACACGAGCAACCGCCGCTGGCTATATCCGAACGAAGACGAGTTCGAGATGGTGGCTGTAACGATACGCACGCAGTACATTCAGTGGGCTGCACAGTGGCACTGTGCTCGGACGACCAGACTGGACTGGCTGCGCGGAAACGGCTGCTTGCCTGCCTTCATAGCAGACCGGGTGGCTCGCCTAGTGATTACTCTTTGGGATTTTAAGAGTATCCTTAAGATGATTTCCTATCCTGAAGGGGAGTTTGGGCCGGTCATGGAGCTTGAGTGCAAAATCCTCCAACAGCTTTCAGGGAACAAGCAGACGGTTCTTGATGCTACTATCCGGTGGCTGAAAGGCATATTCCAGTACGAGAAGAACGTCTATGTCGGATGGGTTGAGGAGGAGGAGGTCACAAGGAAGCGGATGCAATGCGACTGTCAGATGACGGCGCTGGCGAGATGCATGGAAGATGTTGGTGCGTGGATGAGGGACGTGAGGATTCAGACACAGGGGGAACTCCACGTCTTTGAAAAGGATCTAACGATGAATATGACTTGGATGCACCGGCTGGAAGAGCTCATTCCACGCCTTTGGGAAGCCGCGGTCGTTAAAAAGGTGGAGTACGACCTCGATCCCCGCCGTTCGGGTGACGAAAGCAGTTCGGATTATGATCTAAGCTCAGGGAGTGACGACGCGGCCGATGAGGTTGATACGACTGAAGAGAATTCGCACGAGGATAATCCTAGCGACGACAACAATATGCAGGATGGGAATCCAGTCGCTTCGGACACGGTACAAGGAGGGCTCGAGGGTGAAAACAACGAATTGACGGCATCCGGCGAGTGGGAAGACCAGCAACCGGATACGACCGGAACAAATTTGGGCCCGGAACATCCTAGCGACGACAGCAATATGCAAGATGAAGACCCAGTCGCTTCGGAAACGGTGCACGGAGGACACGAGCATGAAATGGACGAGTCAACGGCATCCGACGAGCGGGAAAACCAGCAACCGCCCCAGCCGGGCTCAACGTGCGGTAAAAAGAGGAAGCAGAATTCGATGGAAGGCCTTGATGCTCTCCTGGACCATCTAGAGCGCCAGATGCAGGATGACGGTGACATGCCTGGCGACAGGCCCGAGCCAGATTCTACGCCAATGGCACAAGACACTTCTGGAAGCACTTCGGAAGACTGTTCGCAGGGCGAGTGCAAGAAGCGGTGTTTAGGGCTCGCACGGTCGGAAGAGTCGACGGAGCAGTCGAGTCCGATGGATGGTGCCGGGGACGATTCTCCGTCGCTGCAACCTGAGCAGTCGGAAGAGGCGACGGACCAGTCGAGCCTGGTGAATGGCGATGAGAACGATCCTCCGTCGTCACAACCTGAGCAGTCGGAAGAGGCAACGGAGCGGTCGAACCTGGTGGATGGCGATGAGAACTATCCTCCTTCGTTACAAACTAAGCAGTCTGCACCGGTCAACTACGCATGGCGCCCTACCTTTGCCATAGAATTATTCACAAGGCGCCCATCGAAAGGCTCCTACAGGGAGTATCCGCTCCACTACCAGGAGGGCATGCCCACACCCTCCCCCTTACGAATCTCTGTTTCCGCAGATGATATCTTGCCAGAGGCGGACGAGCCCGCCTTCGGCCAGTGTTCTCCCTCTTATAAGACAATGTTTTCTAACGCGCTGCTAGACTTAACTAAAGCCTTTTTTGACGTCGTTCATTCCATCACTGAGATATTGTGTTTTGCGGCGCAGGGACCGAAGCTTGCCAGGGTAGCATGTGCGAGCGCATTGAAAGAGTTGTTATATCCCCGGAGCACACATCTACGTCTTGGAGTCAGGCGCCCTGGAGTCCGGCGCCCTGTTCTTACGAGGCGACAGAAAAAGTTGAAATATAGATTACTGAGGAAGTTGAAGAAGTTTGCGAGGTCGCTGGCTGCCGTTGGTTTACTTACGGCACTCGCGATCATGCTGGGCGCATATGTGGTTGAGGAAGGAACTCCATCGTTTCAAGGGAAGGGTTCAGTTCGGGGCCCTTCCTCCTCACTGGAGCCGGTAATCAACACTGAATCGACTATTCCATCCGCATCGCTTGCTAGCGACTCCGCCACTTCGAGCTTCGATCCCGGGGAGTCATTTTCTCGGACTGCCTCCTCGAAGCCCAACTCCCGTCATGAGGGCCACTGCATTGAGCCGAGCACCATGGCCCCGCAAAGCGTTGACCCAGAGGACTCGCCCGCCTTCTTCGAGAAACTGACTCGGTCTCACATCGACAGCATATTTTCCGAATCGGAGGGCACAGGATCGCACTCTACCACCTCAGAACCGATTGTCAACAGTACAACAGTGACATCACACTCGAGTCCTGCCATACCGCACGTGCAGCTATTCGACCTACGCCGCCGGGAAATCCCCAGCCGGATCACATCCGAGTCCCATGAACCCACGTACTCGGATGACGGTACCGCCTCTCTCACTACCATCGACCATACCTGCTCCACCGCGCCAACGTCGCGGGAAGAGTCTCCAGTGCATAACATCGAGCTGTGGGGGGTGCCCAACTCACTCGTCATCCCGACTGCAGCGCTCCAGTACCACGAGCAGCAACATGACGATGGCGGATGGGCCAAGAAGCTGAAGGAACCCGGGATGGCGGACTGTACCTATCCCAGGGACTACCTCCCCAGCGATAGGCCATTTCATGAACCCCCTTCATTTCCGAGAACGCGCGCGTCTTCCTGCACTGAAAGCGAGGTAGGCCATCTGCCACCGGTTACGAAGACTGGGAAGGGGGACCGTACCATTTCCAGGGACTACTTCCCCAACGACAGGCCCTTTCATGAACCCCCATCCTTCCCTAGAACTCGCACCTCTTCCTGCACCGAGCCCGAGACGAGCAATCTGCCACCGACCGAGCCGACAGCCATCCCGGAGTGGACGTTTTTGCCTGGTCTTGGGCAACAGCCGCTCGAAGAAGCCATTCCCTCCTTTCCCACGCCCGTGCCTGCCAACGCAGAGACCGTGCTTCCAACGGCACCGGTCTCAGGGTTCAACAATCCGGCCTTGTATCCACGTCCCCGCCCCGCCACCACTGGCGTCAAAGTCCGCAAGGCCCCCGCCGCGGTTTCGGAGTACAGGGCCTTGCAGGTGTACTTGGCCGAATATCAGCAGGCGGCTGTGGTGTATGCTCAGCATATCAAGTTAGTGTATCAGACTGTATTGGAGAGGACCAGGAAGGAATGTGAGGATGGACTGCTGGGGGGGTGTTCGGCGCTTAGGAATCTTGCTGGGATGGTGAAGTCGCTGGAGACGTTGGTTCGTATGGCGGATGCACGGGTTGAGGCGGTGGAGTGGGTCTCTCATGCATTGTTGGCGCATTTGGAGGTTGAGGGGAAAGGGGGGAGTGGGGGGTGTTGAAGGGGCGTTGATTGCCTGAAGGTGCTGCCCATTTGCTGGTTGAAGTTGGATGTGGAGATGGAGTTGTGGGGGTTTTGTCGGTTCATTGATGTTGATGTTGATCACGCATGCGTATGCGCATGCGCTGGTTGACGCTTGTTTTTGGTTATTCGGATTGGCTCGATGTTGACCTCTTCGTTTATCGTCACTTAGACCATGGATAATAGTAGTAATTGTAATAGTCCGATCGTAGTGTGCGGTTCGACTGTGCTGTTGGAGTCTATCCAGTTAATGGTTCCTCCACGAATCAGGCATACGGCCATGAACCCGGAACATATGGGGTTAGCACCATCGAGTTCTTATTCCCCTTTCAATGATGTCAATCGTCAGCGTCAGGACAAGACCGCTCAGTGCCAACACACCAGTCCATGTTCCAGACCTGCATATCAGGACGCCAATACCCACTAACTCACGTCACCATGCCTTCAACACCCCAACCTCAGAATCTGTCCCAAATACCTACAAAACCTCCCCCAACTCTCCCATCTACTCTCCATCTTAACCTTCATCACCACACCTCTCCCAACCCTTCCCTCCACCTACCCCAAACTCCCCCAGATCCTCAGCCTCGCCCCACCACCATCTCCTCGGCCCGATCCGAACGCTCCCACCCCCCCTTGCCCCGTGCGACCCCACATCGGCCAGCCAAGCCCCCACGCAGCCACTGACGCACGCCGAGCGGGTAGCGCTCCGGCCCCTGCAAGGCTGCGGCCTCGCCTGCTGATTCGGCGGTCAACGCAGGCCGCAGGCGCACTCGTTCACCTGCACCTGTCGCATGAATCACGAGCTAAACGGTGAGGACGGCAGGAAAAAGCAGCAGCGCCCATGGGCTTGCAGGCAGCGATCGCTCAGCCCCCGCGCACCAGGAATTTAGAGCGAGTGCGATCCGGGCGTTGGCGGTGTTTTAAGGCGGGAAGAGGGAGAGCTTGTTTTGGTCGCACTGTTGCTTGCTTGTGGGATTTGCGTTGGAGGCTTGCTTACCTTTGGCGATTTGGGTTTACGGCGGGCTTTGGTGGCTTACATCGGATCTTTGCTTGAGAGAGGCTTATTGCTCTGATCGACGACCTTATCACGACTCACCTCACCTCAGCCATCATGGACGAGAACTTCATCGTACGTCCCCTCTTCCCCCCCCCCCTCCCATCACCTCTCCCGGCTAACACGCCTAGGAACTGGGCCTAACAGCCCTCGACGGCCTAGCGGAGAAATACTACGACAAATTCCACGGCCGCATCCACAGACCCCGCCTCCGCTCGAAGTCCAAGAACCGTTCCCTCTCGGGTAGCAAACCCTCCTCCCCCACCCGCTCCCGCCACGAACACTCCGACTCAGACTACGAGCGGAGGACAAGCCGCAGCCGCCGCTCGCGCTCGCGTTCGCGCTCCCTGAGCCATACCCGCCGCACGAGCCGCACATACTCCGTCTCCCCCTCGCCAGACAGGGAACGGGAGAGATACAGGCCGCGCGTCGTCGAGCGCGACGCCTCCCTCGACCCGCCCCTGCGGCACGACCCGCGGGTCTACGCCTTCGCGGATAGGGATCTGCGGCCCCGGGCTGAGAGCCCGCCTCGCTTTGAGCGGCCAGTACGCACGCGCCGCATCCGGGCCCGCACGCCGGAGGGGCGGTATGTGCCGCCTGTGCTGTTCCCCGCGGGGGGCGTGCCGGAGGGGCCGGTGAGGTATACATTTGCGGGGAGGGAGGAGGGGTGGGATAGGCCGAGGGAGTTGCCGGTGTATAGGCCGGGGAGGGAGAGGGAGAGGAGTTTGAGTTGGGGACGGGGACGGGGGAGGAGCCCGCCTGGACGGGGGAGGAGTCGGAGTTGGAGTGATGAGGAGGATGAGGGGGGGAGGAAGGGGAAGGCCGGGAGTCTAGGGGCGAGTCTAGCGGGGGCTGTTGCCGGGGGGTGGCTTGGGAAGAGGGCGGGGAAGGGGGTTGCGGGGGCTGTTGTTGGGGCGGTTGCGGGGGCTGTTGGAGCGGGGTTGGTGGATGGGGAGTTGAATAGGAGGAAGAGGGAGAGGGAGGCGGGGTGGTGAGAGGGGAGCTTGATGGTGAGGTTGGAGATTGGTGGACGTTTGGGAAGTTAGTGGGCATCAACTGTGGATGGGTATGGTTGGACATGACTGTAGATGATTTCCTGGTTATTGGGCATGAACTGATGACATATATGACTGGAAGGGCTGTAGATGTTCTGGTTAGCGGACATTGGATTTGATGGTATAGATCGGGGATATATATGCCGTTAGAGGTTATGTCGTTGTCGATATGCTTCGCGGGTAATGATATGAAGCTTCTCTGACTGATCACGACCAGAACTCCACGGGCATCATCTGGTCAGTTCGAGTATGCTGTTCTCTTAAATTTCTACCATGCCGATATGAAACCCGCATACTCGATAAGAGGTCATATTCACCGTCTTTTCACTCCTCTCTTCACGCAGTAGCTTTGTCAGCAAAGGACATATCGGGAACAGCTGAGGGCTTTGACAGCAGTTGAGTTCCCGATGTCTTAAAGAGTAACCTTACTCTGAACCTGAACTTTATCCTCTATACTGATACGGGGACCTCACGAGATAAGAGAGAGGCAGCTAGTGACACCCATGCGTAGGGTTAATCCGGACACTGACAATCTACGGAGGGGGAGCCGAGGTGATTGCGGGGCAATGTCGACTGCAAAATAGTAGACGACATCCGTTCTTCAGGATTTAGTGTGTTTCCGTGAGAAATAGGAAGCAGATGGAGTAGTATAAGTTGAGCGAAGAGAGTCGTGAACGACCAAGGGAATAGGCGAAAGAGACCACGTTCGCACACAATCTCCGTGTCGCTCAGCCTTACATATTCACCTTGTCCCGGGAACCCCACGGTCAAAGGAAGACGCACCGCCACAGACACGCACTTTGCCGCCTGCCCCTCATTCGCCCGAAGAACCCAAATTTAATTTTTTTCCCTCTGTCCTCTCAGCCCCACCCGGACCCGCCAAGTCCGCCCGCTTCTCAACTTTTTTTCTTGCGACCCAACCCACCAAAGACCAACACCGGACATCATCTTCATAACGGCATCTTCGCCAAATCTCCACTCCTCTTTCTTTGTCCAAAATCCATTTGTATTGCACTCTGCCACTGCTACTGCTGCAAGTGTTCTCAGTCAACACGCTTATCGGGTCTTCACGCCCACAAATCTTACAAAGCGCCCACTCGAGGCCACCACCTCGACTAGGCGTGTCAACGTAGAGCATAACGCTCTCACACTCTTCTACACTCTATGCCACATCCTGTTTCACGCCCTATGGCTCCCGCCATCGTTGTCAAGGCCGCTGATGAGTCCTCGGTCCCGCCAACCCAGGTCGAGGTCACCGACATCCTCAACACCGTCCTCACCGCCGACAAGTCACAGACGTCACTCGATGCCGCTTACGCCCTCGCCACGGTCCTGATAAACTCGGTCGGCTTCCGGGGCCTCAAATCCTATGGCGTTCTCGACACAATCCGTAAGGCCGCCACCGACAAGAAGAATGTCGGTCGTCGCGAGGGCGCCATGTTCGCCCTCGGTGCGTTGTTCGAGCGCATGCCCCCGGCCCAGCCGCTGAGTGAGGTCGTTTTCCTTATCCAAGAGGAGAATCTGGTGCCGCTGGCTCTGGATGCCACGGCAGACAAGGCTGTGAGCGTGCGCGAGTCAGCACAGTACGCTCTCGATGCACTCTTCGTTAACCTCCGGACTGAGGCGCTTGTGATGGCGCTGCTGCCGATCCTGGTCAAATACCTGGGCAAGGCGACGGGCAAGTGGCAGGGAACCGTGTATGCGTACAAGCTCGTGGGCCAGATGGCCGACAAAGCGAAGCTGGGCCACGGAACCGCAGAGGAGGAAAAGGCCAAGGACGTTCTCCGTGTTGCGCTGGGTAAGCGCCTCGAGAGGTTGATTCCTATTGTCGAAGGCGGCATGCACGATCTCAAAGCCGAGGTATGTACTACTTATCGTTCAAAGTTTCGTCCCTAACACGCTCAGGTCGGCAAGCAAGCAGTCAAGACGATGCAGTCCTTGACCACTCTGCTCCAGAACGATGATGTCGAGCCGCGTATCCCGCTGCTAATTCAGGCCATGGAGAAGCCTTCGACCGAGACCCTGCACAAAGCCATCCACGCGCTGTCGCAGACCACCTTCGTCGCCATCGTCACCTCGCCCGTGCTGGCCATGCTCACGCCACTCCTCGAGCGCTCGCTCAACACGCCGACCACATCCCAAGAGGTGATCCGTCGTACAGTCGTGGTCGTGGAGAATCTCACCAAGCTTGTGCACGATCCCATCGAAGCGCGTGCCTTCCTGCCTAAGCTGAAGCCCGGTGTCAGCCAGGTTAAGGACCGCGCCTCGTTGCCTGAAGTCCGTGAGCTTGCCACTCGCGCTCTCGAAGTCATCAACAAGGCTATTGGCGACCAGGACTCCGGTGCCGGTATCGTTAGGACCAGCTCTGAAGATGTCATCAAGGTTCTTGAAAAGGAGGTGCAGAAAAACGGCGGCTTGAAGAACCTTCCTGGCGACGCAGACGTCTGGAAGCTGACAAAGCAGTACATTGGCGATATGGTCGCCGAGTTGGTGAACCAGCGCGAGCTGGAGCGCATCCCGCAGTGCGTCGTTCCGTACCTGCAGCCGCTCATGACTGGCCACGCCAACGAGCTCGTCTCCAACGGTGTGCACCAGTATTTCGTCAACCAGGACAACGAGCGCTTTGGCGTTGCCCCCAAGGATGAGGACGGCGAGGTAGAGATTGTCAACGCCAATTTCTCGCTCGGCTACGGCGGCATGCTGCTACTCTCTCACACGAACCTGCGCCTGCTCAAGGGCCACCGCTACGGCCTCTGCGGCCGCAACGGTGCGGGCAAGTCGACGCTGATGCGCAGCATCGCCGAAGGCAAGCTCGAGGGCTTCCCATCGCCGGACGAGGTCCGGACCTGCTTCGTTGAGCACAACCAGGGTGAGGATGCCGACCTTAGCATCCTTGAGTACTGTGTGCGTGACCCCAAGCTGGCGGGTGAGAGCCGTGAGCGTATCTCGGAGGTGCTCGCAGAGGTTGGCTTCACGGCTGGGCCCGAGGGCCGGCAGTCGGAGCCGGTCGGCTCGCTGTCTGGCGGGTGGAAGATGAAGTTGGCGCTTGCGCGTGCCATGTTGCTGCGTGCCGATGTCCTCTTGCTGGACGAACCGACTAATCATCTTGATGTCGCTAACATCAAGTGGCTTGAGGAGTACCTGAAGACGCACACGGAAATCACCAGCTTGATCGTATCTCACGACTCTGGCTTCCTCGACGCTGTGTGCACGGATATCTACCATTACGAAAGCAAGAAGCTCGTTTGCTACAAGGGTAATCTGGCGGCGTTTGTCAAGCTCAAGCCTGAGGCGAAGAGCTACTACACGCTCTCGGACTCGGAGGTGCAGTTCAAGTTCCCGCCCCCGGGTATCCTGACGGGTGTCAAGTCGAACACGCGCGCCATCCTGCGTATGACCGGCTGCAACTACACGTACCCGGGCTCGTCGAGGCCGTCTCTGAACGATGTCTCCTGCCAGCTGACGCTCTCTTCGCGCGTTGCCATCATCGGCCCCAACGGTGCGGGCAAATCCACGCTCATCAAGATCCTGACGGGCGAGGTGATCCCGCAGACTGGCCGCGTGGAGAAGCATCCCAATCTGCGTATCGGCTACATCAAGCAGCACGCTCTTGAGCACGTCGAAATGCACATGGAGAAGACGCCGAATCAGTACCTGCAGTGGCGCTATGCCAATGGCGACGACCGCGAGGTGCTCATGAAGCAGAGCCGTCAGTTGACGGAGGAGGACCGCCTGCAGATGGAGAAGCCGGTTGATCTAGGCGATGGGAAAGGCGCTCGCTTTATCGATGCGCTTATTGGGCGGCAGAAGTGGCAGAAGAGCTTCCAGTACGAAGTGTGAGTACCCCCGATTTCTACTTCTCGTATAAGTCTACCATGCTAATTCCCGCCAGCAAATGGAAGAACATGATCCCCAAGTTCAATACCATGATCTCGCGCGAAACGCTCCTCAAGCTCGGCTTCCAGAAGCTCGTCCAAGAATTTGACGACCACGAGTCGTCCCGCGAAGGTCTTGGCTACCGCCAGCTCGAGCCCAAGGTCATCTCCAAGCACTTCGAAGACCTCGGTATGGACCCGGAAATCGCCAACCACAACCAAATCTCCGGCCTGTCGGGCGGGCAGAAAGTTAAGGTTGTGCTTGCGGGCGCTATGTGGCAGAACCCGCATCTGCTGGTCCTTGACGAGCCGACCAATTTCTTGGATCGCCAGAGCATCGGTGGTCTCGCAGCCGCCATCCGCGAGTTCAAGGGCGGCGTCGTGATGATCTCCCATAACGAGGAGTTTGTCGGTGCACTCTGCCCTGAGCAGTGGCATGTCGATGCCGGCCGCTTGACGCACAAGGGCCACCTCGCGGTTGCGCTAGACCGGTTTGAGGATTCTCGGCCCGGGTCCGGCGTTGTGAGCTCCAATGTCAGCTCTGCGTTCCCGACGCCTGAGGCTAGTGCGGCGAATTCGGCGGTTAATAGCGAGGCTGAGGGAGGCGGGGATCTGAAGTTCAAGGCAAAGAAGAAGAAGAAGATGACGCGCCAGCAGCTCAAGGACCGGGAGGTGCGGAGGCGGTTGAGGCATATTGAGTGGCTGAACAGCCCGAAGGGCACCCCGCATCCTGCTGACACGGATGATGAGGCGTAGATTGTGATACCCTTAGAACGGATAGTGGGATGATGGGATGCCTGGGAAGGGCTTGGTATAGACGGTAGACGGTGGCTTTAATGTCTTCGGCGTTTTGCATTGGATTTTGTTCGGTGGGGCCTCGCGGTCGTTGTTGTCAAAAGTGAATACCCTTAGATGGATGGAAATGAACCTATTGTTAGGACGATTTTCTGTGTCTAGTTGTGTGTTGTGATGTGATGATAATCTCTTAAGTGCTACCAGAAGTGTTCAGTTTCATCCTCTATTGTGTTGAGGCTACCTGTGACTGAAGTGTAGCTTCGGAATATTCAGCCTTGCTGCCTCTGCGCTCGGGCCTTCCGGCGTCGTGATGCTTCGTTGGAAGCTTGGGCCAAGGAGGTTAAAATGTGGCGCCCTTGATGTGGCTTAAAGATATTCCGGGGTACCTCACTTCATCGCAACTGCCTCAAAAGATTGACACCGAACAACAAGCCAAGCTCGAAGACTCGCTTATCGATACGGTTACCTGACCAGCTCAATAAACGCGGCGCGTCCTCTTCTTTCTCCCGCTCCCCAATATCCTTCGACCTACACTTCAAACCCCCCCCACTTCCCCTCACAATGGCCTTCGAAAACCCTCAAGCGTCGCTTCCCTCGAACGATCCCTATGCGACATATGTCAACGCCTCGTGCTTTGAGTTCCTCCTTATTGAACTTGTGCCTATGGCGTACCGCATGGCTGCTGAGCTTGCGACGCGCGAGCAGGAGTGGCTGGGGAACAAGGTGCCTAAGGAAGTGGAGAGCATGACGTCGGGGTTCGGTATTGGGGGCATAGGCGGGAGCGTCGCGGGCATGGATGAGGATGAGACGCGCGAGCAGGTGTTTTTCAGGCTCGAGTCGCTGGGGTATCGCGTGGGATTAGGACTGGTTGAGCGGTATGTGGATGTCCTGTGTGTGCTTGTGGGATTGTGCTGATGAATGCAGGTTCTCGCGGGATAAGCCCCGGTTCACGGATACGCTTGATGCGATCAAGTTCTTGTGTAAGGACCTTTGGGTCATTGTGTTTCGGAAGCAGATTGATAACTTGAAGACGAATCACCGGGTATGTTCGAGGATGGCGCCGTGTTTGGCTGGTGCTGATATGGGCAGGGCATTTATGTGCTCACTGACAACACGTTCAAACCGCTTACGAAGATGAGTCTTGAGAGGGGGCGTGATGGGATGATGGCTCAGGCACAACCGGTATGTACAATGCTTCAGTTCTGGAGATCACCGCTTACGCATTCTAGTTCCTCTACTTCCCGGCCGGGGTCATCCGCGGTGCGCTCGCTGCTATGGGCATCAATGCCACCGTCCAAGCCGAGTGCTCAGAGATCCCAAGCGCTACGTTCCAGATCCGCTCGATCGGGGCGAAGCCTTGAGCATGCCATTGTGTGGTCTTAGCCATTGGCAGCGTCGGTGCTTTGGAGTCTGCGTCTGGATGTAGATACGAATGATGAATGTATGTCATGTCTCTACCGATACCCAAGTTGTAAGTTGCTTCCATGTTATGTCCACAAGGTTAACATCTGTAGTGGCCCTGCCTGTGTATAAACAGCATTTTGGTTACGACATCCTATGCCATCTGGAGTATATATTACTCGTACCTCTCTTCTGCCAGCGAGATGGGACGAAAGGCAATAGTCCCGTTCTAGCCTTACCATCCCCAACCAGTTGCGACAGCACCGACAGAACGTATACCCACATCTCACCCACGGACTTCTCTTCTTGGCAACAACATCGACGCCATATACGCTCCCCCCTACGCACCCTCCAAAATTCCTCCCCCCCCACATCAACACCACAACCCAAAACCATGCCATCGCAATCTTCCAAGCCCGTCAACGAGGCCGAAAAGGCCTTCATCATCGCCCTCGCCGAAATGGCGTCCACCTGGCCCGAGTTCCGCGGCGTCGCGTCGGCTCCCAATCGGCGCGAGATACTGCAGAACCTGGTCGATCGGCTCGTGGAGGTGAGGGACGGGGACTTGATTCCTGAGCTCTGGGCTCCGGCTGAGTACGTTCGCTCTGTTTGTTTATCACTTTCCACCCCTATACCATTGTACGCCCAAACGCAACTGCTAACTTGCAACAGGGGCGTCGCCGTGGCAGACGCCGACGACGAGGTCCCCGCGCAAGATGCCGACATGATGGCACTCGACACCGACGAGCGTACGTAACCCCTTCCCACCACCCACCCCTCAAATTAATGTAAAACTAGCCCCCCCAGCGCCCGCCCAACCCTCATACCTCTCCTGGATCAACGCCCTCAACTACATGATCGCAGACGAAAATGCCGCGCTGCCAGGCTTCTACACCGGTCCGATAGGCATGGTCGAGTCCGAGCCCGAGGCTGAGCCCAAGCCCGAGAGCGAGGCCGAGCCGCATATCACGCCGCCCGGCAGCGATGCCACCGTGCGCATCACCGGGCTGGGCGAGGGCCAGGCACACTCGTCGTCGGCGCAGCAAGGAGATCCCGCCGACGACAAGGAGGCCGCTGGGAGCGAGCTTATCACAAAGCGTTCGAGCCTGGGGAAGCGGCCGCGCGATGAAGATGATGAGAACGGGGATGGGGATGGGGACGATCATGCGCCGCGTGTGTCGAAGCGGGTGCGGACTTGGGTTGAGGGACAGAACAGCTTGGACCAGAATCAGAATCAAGAGGAGGGTGCCGGCGGAGTTCAGGGTCAGGAGGGAGCTTAAGTTTGTCAAGACTTTTGTCATTTCCCTATGAGGTGTAGAGACAAGGGTGGGCGGTCGGGCGTCTCTACACCTCGTGATAGAACTGATCTGGGGCTCTTGTGCCGGTTGCTTTGACTGGCTAGTGCTGGTTGGTTGCGGGGGATATGGCTCTGGGGAGGTAATGCAGTTACGGTATTTCCTTTGATGATATCCACAATGTGTGCTTGCGATGGTTCTGAAGCACTGTCCTTCCCGTATGTCTCCGATGTGATACTAACGTAGCATGCCACCATGCCACCCCCGGGGCAATAAGGTACCTTGCCGTTGCGGTCCCTTTCCACCCACCAAAAAGAGCATTCGAACTCAATCCTTCCCTATCAAACGGACAAAAAGCTGTTGACAAGAGTGGGATTCGAACCCACGCCTTTTTCAAGACCAGCAGATTGGGAAACCTGAAGCTGGCGCCTTAGACCGCTCGGCCATCTTGCCGATGTTGTGATGGAAGCCAAACATGGGAAGCGGATCATGAACGCAATAGAGTCACCTCAACCACATCAGAGCATCACGGCATCATTTCCATCTATGTCGCACATGCTAACTACAAGAGCTTTTGGAGATTCGTCGCTTAGGCCGGGGGGTTCTTGATGAACTCCACGCCCTTCGCAATGTTGCCCCCGAGACCAGTGTACGCCGCCTCAAGCAGCTTCTTCTCGTAGTCGTTAGCGTTGGCCACAATATTCGCCACCGACTTGACACCCTCGGTCTGTGATGGTGTTAGCATGCGCATACCCATCCATCAACAGAAAACTTACGCCGAGCTCGACCGGCACTGAGAAGAAGTCGCAGTTGGTGATCTTCTGGACGGCATCGCCGCCCTCGACGCCAGGAAGGTACACGAACGAGGGCTCGACGATACCAGTCTCACCCTTGGACGCCTTAATGACTTTCTCCGCAAACCTACATTGTCAGCGTCATTCATACTGGAAGCCGATAATACTACTTACCGGAAACCAGCATAGGCCATCGACAGCGTAGCCGATCCCAAACCACCCTTGGCCTGGACAACCTCGTCACCGCCGAACTGGATACGCTTGGTGAGAGCATCCAGCTGGTCAGCCGGGATGTTCACCTTCGGCGACGCCTGGGAGAACAGGGGAACGATCGTCTCGCCGGAGTGACCGCCGATGACCGGGATCGTAAGCTTCGCCGGGTTCTTCTCGCCAACGATCTCGGCGACGAAGGTCTCAGCACGGACGACATCCAGAGTGGTGACACCGAACAGCTTCTTGGGGTTGAAGACACCGGCGTTCTTCAGGACCTCAGCAGCGATCGGAACAGTCGAGTTGACGGGGTTCGAGATGATGAGGACAAAGGCATTCGGGCAGTACTCGGCAACACCCTTGACCAGGTCACGAACGATGCCGGCGTTGATCTTGAAGAGGTCATCACGGGTCATTCCCGGCTTGCCTACACGAAGGTGAGAAACGATGCTTCACAATCGCCATCGAAGCTTACGGGGAATGCCGGCCGGGATTACGACAATGTCAGCACCGGTGAACGCCTTCTTCAGGCCATCTTCCTGAGGCAGATAGCCAGCAGTCGTCTACCAATCTTAGCAACTCTCCCTTGATTCTTGCGGGGGTAACACATACCGCAGGCGACGAGATGTGAGAAAGGTCGGTGGCCACGCCAGGGGTGTTCACAACATCGTACAGCGACAGCTCATCGACGAGGGGAGAGATCTTGAGCAGCAGGGAGAGAGGCTACCATGGCCGTTAGCAACTGCACTCAACAGCTCATAACAATGGAAAACCAACCTGGCCAATGCCGCCTGAAGCTCCAGCAACAACTGCACGACCGTCAGCTCAGCTCCACCCCGCCATCAGACCAGCCAACCATACCCGCCTTAACCATGATGACGATGTGACTTTGGTGATTGAAAGAAGCACAGGAACGAAGAAGAATAGTTGAAGGATCGGGAGGTTGCGGAAGAAGATGCGGGGTGGAGAGGAGATTGTCAAGGTGGGGTTGTTCAAGAGAAGAAGCAGGAGAGAAGCAGGAGAAGAAGCAGGAGAAGGTGGGGTGCCGCCGCGGGGTATTTAAATGCCCAGCAAGCAGCGAGCAAGCAAAGAGCAATCGGCACCCACCCACTCACCATTTAGAAACCCCGCAGCTTGTACCTTCGCTCTTCCCCCCCACTCCTCAGCGCATGTGCTACGTTCCCCCACCCCGCAGGCAAAGAAAGCAACAATGACCCAGAGATCCAGTCGAACCTGCCTCCCGCGCCATGGTGTGACTGATACGTCGGAGCCCTCCAACGCACGCTCGCGCACACCGCATCGCGGACCTGAGTGAGCCAGCGGTGCTTAGGTAAGACAGTACCTCGAGCAGAACGGCTCCCGAGATACTCCTCTCGGCTATCCAACTGATATTCCCTTACGAGCGCTCCAATTGAACCCACGCGATCCGCCCCTGGCTCCCGTCGACTATGATGTCAAGCCTCGGGAACCAAAAAGCGTCAGGGCCGTAGCCCACTCCGTCCTTTCCCCAGCCCGACAATTCGCGTCCCACACGGCGAGAGTCGGAAAGGCTGAAATGGCGCCCTCAACCGCGGAAACGCAGGTACGGCCTCAGCTTGACCAATGAACTATGCGCCTTCACGAGATTGCTTCGAGATTGAACAGATACAATCCCCCGACTTCGTCATTGGTGTATGCTACGCCTCGATCGGCTCGCCCCGAACCCATCCGACCCCAGCCCGCCTCCCGTTCGAGCGGGCCCCGTCGCTGAGCCCAAGGCACACCTCCAGTATATAGAAAGCAAGAGGACCCAAAAAGACCCCATCCCGAACTACTCCCCATCCGGGAGAAAAAAGAGTCATTCGGGAACAGAGATAGTGACAGAGGAAGACCATTGTCCTTCTTTAAAAGAAAAACGAGCAAGGTACAATGACTCAAGACTCAAACGAGGCAATCGCAAACGCCAAAACCCGTGAACACAGTAACAATCCCCATTCCATGTCCTCCCAAACGGCAAACTCAATTCAATTCTTTCGTCATTCATCACGGATCCCATGGCACTGGCATGCTCCAGCAATCATCCCCCGTCCACATCCCGCCATTAGCCGCCCCACGCTGCCGAAAACAAGCCCAATCCCTGAACCCTACGATTTTTTGAATATCAAGAATCGGAAACCCTCGTGCCGTGAATACGCTGTAAGAACTTGACCTAGGGCGAGAGGGTCAATAGCGACGGGTCAACATCGGAAGGAGCCGGCTCCGCGGGACGCGCCTTGGTGCGCGAACGCGTTACTCGTTGATTCGGCTCTGCGGTGAAAGAAAGGCAAAGTCAGCGGTCAAAGCTACGTCACGTACTCCTCCCTCTCACCCTCGGCGTCCGCATCGCCCTCAGCATCAGAGGCACGCTGCTGGACCGCCGCAGGGTGATGCATCTGAATCAACACCATCAGCCTCAACAACCGCGTCGAACATAACACCTAAAATCCACTTACCGGCTGCTGCGGGATGCCGTAGCCGTACATTCCTTGGTCGAAGATCTGCGTTTGGTACTGGTATGCTGCCGACGGGTCGGGCGCCTGCTGCACGGCTCCGGGATACATGCCTTGCGGCGCCATGTGGGGGTCCAGACCATACTCGGACGGCGCCATCTGCGGCTGCGCGTGAACACCTGGCTGCGGCACGGCACCCTGGGGGAGGGCGGCCGCGGCCGAGGGCTGCTGTGCCGAGCTGCCGTGGCCACCTCTTCGGTTCGACGCCGCCTCCTCTCGGGGGACGATGTCAATGAGAAAATCAAACATGTCCGACTTGGCGAGCGCTGACGCGATATCGGACCGCTGCAGCGTGCGGCGTTTGTTCTCCTCGGCATGTATCCAAGCGCGCATGGTCAGCTCCGTGATGAAGATGTCGCAACCCTTGGCAAACAGGATGGGCGCCTCAGCCGAGATCATCTTGACCTCGGGGTCAGCCTTCATGACCTTCTTGATGCGCGCCAGCGGCAGCTGGTGCATCTTAAAGTCGTGGTCCTCGGTCTCCAGCTTCGTAACCTGGTTCTGCCAGTAGACGTTTAGGATCTCCTGCGACTGGCCACTCAGACCTTGCGACACCTAGCACGCGCGTCAATATCCAACCCACTATCAAGAGGCATCTCGCAGCCTGTGGGACCCACATTTGCCCATGTTCCGGTAAACACCTCTGGCGGCGGAGCAGCATTGGCAAGGGCAATCTGAACCAAACAATCAGCATCTGGCTACGGGCCGGTCCACCAAACGTCATGGCGCAGGAAGCGGAGCTGGGGTAGGGAGGGACACGGAAGATGCGACGCGACGCACGTCTTCGTGGGGAGAGAAACGTACTTTCTGGCAGGCACCTGTTTGCAACGATCAAACGTTAGCGGGGTTGATTTCGTCATCTCAATCAGCGCGCGACAGTTCCGCGCGCCAAAGCATCATTACGGTAGCGAGAAGACACCAGGCGGCAAGGCGACGATGCGCAAGAGGGGAGGAGGGGAGGAGACGCGTACCATAGTGACCACCGAGAGACGGGTCATACAGCGGGTTCCCATTCTGACCATCATACTTGCGCGGGCCCGCCTGCTGCTGGGCCTGCTGCTGCTGCACGGGTTGCTGGTGACCACGCATCTTCGCGTCCATTGCGGGGCGCGCTGGTTTGTTCTTCTACTTTGTTTTGTTCGGGTTGATTTCAGGGTTCCTTGACGATGTGCGAGTGGCCGAGATGGGGCTTTGGGCGGGGTTGTGGCGAGCCGCTGAGGAGGTGGTCGTGCGCCGGACGCAGGATAGCTGTCGATAGCCGCGAAAAGCTGCGAAGGGGATGGTTGGTAACGGGGGTGTGCGTGTGCGCGCGAGTGGAGTGGGAGGTGGAAGGGGAAGCTGCAGCGCTTTGGGGGTGCGTGGGAGGGGTGTGTGGGTAGGCGGTTAGAAGCGGTGAGAAACGAGATCAAGGCGCAATGTTGGTTTTTCCTTCTCGAAAGCTCCTTTCTCAGTGATTTTTTCTTCCAGATGGCGGTTGAACACTTTTTGGATGGCTTGATGATGGCTTTGGTGAGGGTTGTACAGATGGGCCAAGGGTTTTCGATCGTACCTGTGCCTGGAGAGCCAACGACACGAATATTCTCCCGGAGTGTTGGGAAGGGATTGGACGAGGGCGAAATAGGGCAGACGGGATGGTCAGGATGGGTTGGTTGATGGGGGTGAGGGATGAACAAGGCAGCTGATGGGATGGAGGGGGTGGGAGCTGGGGAGGGGAGAAGATGGGAAGCAGTTAGCGCGCGTGTGTGTGGTGTGTTGTGTGGATCAGAGTTTCGAGAGGCGTCGCGTCATCGATGGGGAGGTGAGATTTGTGGGGGATGGTGGGATGGGAGGAGGGGAAGATGAAAAGAGGTGGCGGTGGGGGAGGTTGGTGGATGATGTGTGGTAGGTTGTTCTTGCGACTTCTTTTTTGCTGTCGTCGCAAGGCAGGATTTGTGATTGGGGATTGTTTACCTTTTGCGTGATGCTTGGACTTTGAGGTGGTGGTTGATCGTCCCGTCCAGGGTGCCGATGATCTCTTGCGTGTGGGAGAGTGGGCGGTGGAAAAGTGATTTCGTTCTCCCCGCTCTGCTGGCTCTGTTGCCTATCACTGGACAGAAGACCGTAGGAAGACGTCAACTGAGTTGCCGGACAGTGGTTGGAGACGACGTCGTCTGTGGATTGAGCCTATCGGAGTCGCTGTGACGCCTAAGCCTTGAGAACTCGTCGAGCCGCCGAGACTTGACTGGTGACCTTGCGCCGTGTCTCTGTCCTTGATGTCCGTTCCGATGCCTCGATAATTGTACTTGAAACAGTGCAATTCCGACGCTGTGACTGAGCGGGACAGGCGGAAGAGAAGGGGTACTCGGCTCCGGTCAACAGGTAAGCGTGGAGAGCAGATGCACGAAATTGATGGCGCCCGTCGTTCTGGCAGTGAGTCCGTCGTTGGTTCGTCGGTCGTTTGTCGCTGATTGGTGCCTGAAGTCTGCCTCGCGATGCTCGAAGTCTCGATGATACACCAAGGTAACGTCGTCCAAAGCCGCAATCCCACTCTCGTCGTAACTCCTCTGATCACTTAACACTAGATTCTTCGTATAGCCTCTCACAGAAGCGCGGTATAAAGACAGAGCACAAAAGCACAACTTACCGCCCCCACCACCCACCTCCACTCTCCTACTTGTATACTACAGTAAAAACCCCTCCCACACCCCATCCATCACACATCACGCAACCCTCCAAACCACCCTCGGGCCCCCCAGCTCCGCACGCCTCCTCGCTCCCACCCCACGACATCTGCGCTGGCAGCACAGCACAAAGTCGCGGCTCCCGCCCCCATGCCGACCGCTGATTGGGCCGTCCGCCCCGGCCGCATTAGCCGCGTTGTTCGCGCCGTGCCAGCTCACACTCTGCCCCATGCTCCGCCTCGACGACCGCGGAGCGGGCGGAGGGTCTAGAGAGGCAGACGTCAAGGGCCTTTGCGAGAATCGGACGTAGACCGTGGTGGCGAGGTCGAGGAGATGGAGGCGGAGACAAGAGCAAGCCTCGAGGCAATAGACATGACTCGAGGCAATAGACATGGCTGCGTCAATGCCTCCGGAGTCGGCGGTCGCGAACGTCAACCCCGGATGTACACGACGGAGCGGCACATATCGTCACTGACGATAATTCATGCGCCGTGAGGCTGTGGCTTGGGGTCTGACGTCGGGGCTTCCCGTCAAGGCTTGACGTCAAAGCTTTCCATCGAGGCCACCATCTTTCACAGGCCTGTTGTACTGCTGTCGCCCGCCAAAATCGGCATCACGATCGCCGTCAAGCATGATCTCGATTCCTCGTCGCCAAAACTAGTTAACACGTCAAGCAGCCGCAACTCTCTGACTGTTTATCGGGCACCAGGGATAGCAAGACTTGCGCACTCGCGTGTGAACTCGCTGTGTTGTATGATGCTACTTTTCTCGGACCCCTACGTCAATGGTCAAGGAGTTATTGCCGGCCAATGATTCCCGCCAGCGTGGTGTGAGCGGATCCATAAGGGAGGACATGTTGGCGTTTGTGCTTTGAAGGGAGGTTTGCGATGCTGTGGTGTCACGTGGGTGTGCTTGAGTCGGAGGTGGGTGGGTGAAAGGGGATCGAAATGGACATTCTCATGTGCTTGCTTGTGTCATCTTGCAGTGCTCCAATATTGGAGATGGTTTAGTATCACTCGGTGTGATTTATGCTCTCCTCTGCCAAAGTAGATGTGATATTCCTTTCCAGATCCAGGCACTACCTGCCACTCCATTTGATGTCATCTACCGTACGCTGGTAGAGACACTTGAGGCATATAATACGTAGGGCATAGAGACGTGTACATCACCAGGGCATCATATTTACCGTTGGAAGGAGCATATCAGTCTTGGGAAGGGACGTAGGCAAGGGAAGGGCGCACATGATGTAATGTGCGCACGAAGGGGAGGAAGGAGCATCGGAGGATACCAGGCACCCACAAGGAGTTCAGTCTCGAGCGTCTCTGACTCTCTCCTCTTTCATCCTGTTCATCATCGTTCACTTCACAACGTAGTTATTGCCCGTTGTCAAGTCTATGCTTCCATTACGCGAGCTCTTTTGGTGAAGCAGATGCACCATTTCCTTTCCAGTTCCGGGTATCATCTACGTCTCAGCATCTCAATCCAATCCGCAATCTTTCCATTCATGCATCTCACTGCCCTCCACGAACCTACCCAACCTCACCATCTCTCCTCATCAAATACTCCCCCACGCCCACCACACTCGCCCTCGCCGGCCTCACGCCCTCCCACACCGCAACAAGATGCGCAAGACGCATCCTTATCCTTTCCTTGGTCTGTACCTCGCCTCCTACGAGTCGCTCGTGCAGACACGTGGCTAACAAGGCGGTTGCGCTGCCTAAGTCCGAGGGCGAAGGGGAGAGGATTAGGATCTGAGGGATCTCTTGCTCTGCGTCCGAGGAGGGTGGGATGGGCGTGCCCGTCGATGATGGGTTGGTGGCGGAGAGCGGGACGTAGGGTATGCGAAGCAGGTGCGGCGTGAGAAACCTCGCTATGCATGAGTAGGACCGCCGGAGCTGGCGCTGGGCGACTTTGGGATTCGGGAGGAGGGGGACGGAGAGGTATTTCGCCCCCTGCATCATTAGTGCTTGAGCTGACCCGAGGATGAGCAGCGCCGCCGGTGCTGTATTTAGGTCCGGGAGTGCGGAGAGCGGACCGAGCGACAGCCACGGGGTTAACCGCGTAATGCCCTCCTCCGGCGGTGGAGCGCTGGCTACGAGTTCCGCGATCAAGCCGGGCAGGTCCGGTTCGGGCGTGGACAGGAGTGTGTCCTTGTGGGACCAAAAGAGCCAGGGTGTCAGCCCGATACACCAGGCCTCGGCGTCATCGGCTGCGCCTTGGATGTATGTCTCCGGCGTGAGGGGTGCGGGAGGGAGGGTAGTGGAGGCGGTGTAGAGGTAGAGGGGTAAGAAGTCGGGATGAGAGGGGGGGGAGGGAGGAAGGGGTGTTAAGGGCGTGATGTGGATTGGTATCAGGGGGAGGTCGAGGGAGGGGAGGGGGAGGTTAAGCGCCTAAAGAGGAGGATTAGTTAGGGATAGTTTGGGAGGAGGGAGGAGGTACCTTGAGCTCCTCGACGAAGCCCGGCATCCGCTCTTCGATTTGAGCGGCGTCACTCAGACTCACCACCCCCTCCGGAAAGCGCAGCGCATGCGCATCCTCCCGTTCCGGAAACAGCACCCGATTCCACACCCCAACCCATATCGGGATAGTCTTACTCAACGCATCCGACACGCTCTTCCCCTTGCTACTATCCACCACAATCGCACCCTCATACGCTGCCACGGTTTCCAAAACACCGAGGTTTAAACGACGGAGACTGAAGGACCATTCCCCGGTGTGACCGTCTGTGGATTTGAAGTATGCGGGCCCGGTGCCCGGGATGAGAAGGGAGGACGGGATGTACCATGTTCCGCAGCGCTCGTTGGGGATGAGGGGAAGTTTGTAGGTGGAGGGGAGGGCGGCGACGTGACTTGCGTCCGTGGCGATGGAGCGAAGGCGGATTGAGATACGGTCTGGGTGCTTGATGAGGGCGAGGAGGGCGGATTTCAGAGCGTGGCTTTGTTGCGGGGGGAGGGGGCGCTCTGGGGGCGGTTGTGGTGTAGAAATGCTTGTTGAGATGCTTGTTGATGTGCTTGTTGATGTGCTTGTTGATGTGCTTGCTGATGTGCTTGTTGACATGCTTGTTGACATGCTTGTTGAAATGCTTGTTGAATGCTTGTTGAATGCTTGTTTGAAGGTGGGGGGTATGGTGGTGGGGTACCTGCATATAAAAACGCGTTGGCTTAAGGTACCGGGATTTTGGGTGCGGGCGGGCGCGCTGGAGCTAGCGGGAGCGGGGGCGGGCCTGCCTCCGAAGGGACTAATTATTGGCAACTCACAACATTAACGAGCTTCAGAATACCGCTAATTGACAACGCCTGCGAGCCTAAGCATACCACCGCGGACTATCACCGAACTCACACCCTTACGTAGTAATCGCTCAGAAGACAGCCTATCCATCAAACCCGTACCCAGATCCCCACCCCACCGTAGCCCCCCTCCCCTCCCATCTCCTCCCCTCCCCTCTCCTCTCCTCCCCTACCATCCCCCCCCTACGCCATCCCGCGAATCTGCAACGCCCTATCCGCCAACACCGCCAGATCCAGTCCACTATTCTCCGCCGGCATACTCTCGCCACTATAAATAACATGCACCATCATCCTCGGATCGTACTTGAGATCATTCAGCAGCTTGGGGGTAATCAGGAAGTACTGGCTCGTGTTCTCACTACACGCGATGTCGACCATGCGTTCATGGACCATGCGCTCGTTGCGCGGATCCATGCCCTGGTTTATCTCGTCGACGACACGGAAGGGCGAACGGGCGAGGGTTTGCAGCGCCATGAGGTAGAAGATTGTGCTGACGGCGCGCTCGCCGCCGGATTGGCGGTGGGAGTCCAGGAGGGAGAGTTCTTCGGCTTCGCTGGGGGGGGTGTTAGTTTACTCTTCGTAACCCTAGAGAGCCAACGTACCGGAACTTGACTTCGATGCGAATCGCCCACTGCGCAAAGTCCTCAGGGTCCTTGTGCACGCCCACCTGGCCCGCACACCCGATCTTCTCAAAGTTGTGTGAGAAGGCAGCGCTGATTTTCGCGACTAGTGCATCGAGCTGCGGCTCCCAGCGGCTGCGAATATCTGCAATTTTCGCATTGAGATTCGCGAGATCGGCCTCATAGGACGCGATCTTCTCAGCCAAGCGGTCAATCTTCTCCTGGCGCGCTTCGTATTCCCTTAGAATATGAGGGGTGCCCTCGCTGAGCAGGGAAATGCGTTCACCAGTCGAGAGGATTTCAGCCTCCAACAGGTCAAGCGTCATATCGCCCCGGACCCATTCCTTGAGAATCGCTTGCTCCTCGGGGGTCATGTTCCGCTGGCTTTCCTTAAACGTATTCAGAAGGGTGCGACACACCAGTCTCTGGCGACCGAGCGCCTCTTCCAGCTGTTTAACTTGGGCTTTCATATGCTTCAGTTCCTGCTGTATGTTCGCATTTTGCTGCTCGACTGTCGCGAACTCGGAGTCAGCCTCGATTAGGAGCAGCTCGGCTTGGAACTGCTCGTCGTGGGCGCGGCGCAGGTTGTAGATTGACATCTGATAGATTAGCTTAAGCGTATGCAAGATGGGGATCTCCTACCGCATAGTCAATGGCCGTCTCCGCACGCTTCACAGACAGCGCCTCCAACTTGCTTCCAGCCTCGCGCACGCGCTCAAACATCGCAAGACGCTGCTCGTTGAGCGATTCTAGAAGGCTTTCTTCCTTTTCTGCGAACGTATTAGCACATTATAAGCTACTGGATGTGCAAGACTCACCAATCTTAGTAGGCAAGGCTTGGTATTCGCCCCACGCCATCTGCTGGGTCTTCTTCTGAGTCTCAATGGCCACCTGCCCAACGCGTTAGCGTACATTGAATGTCAAGACAATACCTTACCTTCTCCTCTTCGAGCTGTTTCTTTCTCGTCCTGAGCTCTTCCTGCCGAGGCGTAAGGGCCTCCGCATTTTCTTGCAACTCAGCCAGTTCCTCCTCCAGCTCGAGAATCTCCCGATTAAGCTCCTGTTCAGCAGTAGGGTCCACCGCCGTATTCGTAAAGCGGCTCGCCCTCCCGATCATCTGAACGCTGGTTGAGACCGCACTTGGTCCAAGATCCCTACGACGACTGATTCTGAATGACTGGCTTCCTGCAACCCAAGTTTGAATCTGGCTGTCCTTGAGTCGGTTGAATTGAGCATCCGTGCCTTGCTGCAGCGATATGCCGACCCTGTGAAGATTTCTGCCCTCGCACAGCATCGCTAGGACTGGTTCTGGGCCAGAGATCAGGTCGATCATGAACTCGTCCAGTCCGCAACTCCGGAGCTGCTCCTTGCTCATGGGAGAGGAATATTCAGACAACGGCCTCCGAGACGAGCGAACGTGAATATCAGACAAGCCCAGCTCTTTGTAGAGAGCACCTTGAAGCATTCTGAAGTCCGCCTGGCAGGTGACCGTAAAGGCCAGGAAATCGCCCGGCCCAAATACGGATTCGATGCCGTCGACATAGCGCATGTCCTTGACTGAGCATTCAATGAGAGGCGGCCCATAGACGGCCTCTTGGAACTTGTCGCGATTCGATTGAATCCACTTCCAGGCGTTAGCCGTATCTTTTGAAATGTTCCAAAGCTTGTGAGTAAGCTGGCCGGATTGGGACTTCAAGTTCTTGACCTCGTCCATCTTTCTTCGGCGCTTATCCATCCTAGGCTGTGACTGGTTCTTCACCTCAGCAATGGCATGCTGGGTGTCCCGGAGACTTTCATCAACAGCCCGAATCTCGCGCTCCTTCTCGCGGATGCGCGTGTTCCAGGCAACGGCGTCGAACTCAGGTGGTTGCTCGTTCAGTCGGGCCTTGAGCCGGCCAATAGTAGCCTCACGACGGCGGATATTGTCTCGCCGGTCCCTTTCGGATTTCTTTTCGGCATCCCGGGCTTGAATCTGTTCCTGGATTTGCCCTTTGAACGACTCAACCTTGACAGCCATATTTCGAGCCGCGGCATCCTGGGAATTCGTTTGCTGCTTGCGCTGATGGACCACTGCAGCAACCTGGTTCCTGTACGCTTCCTTTTGCGCGATGACATCCAGTGCAGGTTGAAGCTGGACCTCAAGCGCCTCAAGTTCTGCGCTGCACTCGTCCTTTTGCTCCTTGAGCTCATCGACTCTCTTCTTCTCGGCGACGTATTTCACCCCCGGCCGGCATTTCTCGAGCGTGTCCAATTTCTTGAGCAAAACCTGACGCTCGTGCATGCGGTCCACTTCAGCCTTCTGAGCCGCCTGGCGCGCCTGAAGCTGCCTCATGTTGTCCTCATGCGTCTTGTTCTGTGCATGCATCCCATTGCGAGTAGTACCAAGCTCCTTCAGTTGATTGTGCCAGACGGTCACCTGCTCCGGCGCAGCAGCCTTCTGCGTCGACTCGAGCAGCTGAATCGGAGTCATAGCCGCAAACTCGACCACGCGGTCCTGGGGCAGAAACTGGCACAAGTTGTCGATCTGGATATTGAACGAGGCCACCAGCGCCTGGACGTCTTTCAGCTTGGCTTGCTTGCCATTCAGCCACCAGGCAGACTTGTTGCCGGCGCGCTTGATCAGCCGCTTGATAACCAGGTTTTCCGAGTTCGTCGCCTGGCCCTGTAACTCAATCTCGATTTCCGCTTCGGCCGCGCCGTGCTTGACGTATTCGCCGATTTCCTTCGCGCGGCCGAGACATGACGGTGGATAGCCAAGACCCAGGCAGATCGCACAGACGAGCGTACTCTTGCCCGTGCCGTTGGGCCCAATGACCATGTTCAGACTCGCCGCGCAGTGGAACTCGGCTGCGGTGTAGGTGACGAAATTTTTGACGCGGAGGTGCACGATGGAGCCTGGCTGGTGCGGGCCAGCGGCCAGATCGCCGTTGCTGCTGTTAAACTGCGTAGCACCGCGCGGGGTGCTTCGGTAGCTGTCAGGCAGAAGAGAATTGCCATCCTGTTGTTGTTAGAGGTCTGAAGTCTTCGGTGCAATATGGGTAGCTACGCACATCCCCTAGTTTTGTGCGCGTCCGAGGGCGCTTGCCAGTGTTGGTTTGAGCTGAGGAAGGAACGCTATCCTCCTCGGACGACGATTCATCATCGGAGGGCTGGGGACGCTTGCGCCTGGTAGACATTTTGAAGTTGAATGACCAATAAGTTGTAGACCATGAGAGTGTTGCGGATAACGAGGTTAGGTCCCGTGAGGAGGTGCAGCACAACCAGTAGGAAAGACGCGTAAATGGCGGCGACGCGAGGTCACGATTTGCCAAGACGTAATGGCTTTAATGCCTTGGTGCCTGATTAAACGGGACCTCCTTGTTCTCGATAAGAGACGGAGGCTGGAAACGGCGTCATATCACATCTCTAACCGATGCCAGCCTTTCGCTGTTCATGAGAGACAGAACTACGGATGTACATAGACAGAAACTTTCTACCTGATGCTTTGGCTCTGTATGACAACGTCACCTCAACAAGGAGCACGACAACATGCCGATGCAAAGAATTCTCATGATCAATTCCAACCTGGATACCCATCCAAAGGGAACACTGTCCCTCCTGTCCCTCACTTGCACCAGCGCTCGCTAAAATAGACCATATGATACAGCCGTACGCCTCCTAATGCCGCTTTACCCCCACTGCCTTTTAGTTCTAATCTAGAGCTTCGCCTCCTTGGGCGCAATCATGAGCTCCGGTCGCACATACTTATCAAAGTCCTCCTCAGACAGCGCCTTGAGCTCCATAGCACTCTCCTTGAGCGTAAGGCCCTTCTTATGGGCGTTCTTTGCCACCTTAGAGGCCATATCGTAGCCGATGATAGGGTTCAGGCAGGTAACAAGCATCAAGCTGAAAGGAGTTAGCAAAAGTCAACACAAGGAAATTATATAGCTCACCTCTCCTTCAGAATCGCGCTGATGCGCTTCTCATCCGCTTCCAGACCCTCAACCAGGTTCTTCTCGAAGCTCCGCATACCATCCGACAGAATGCGGATGCTATGCAGAAGGTTGCGGATCATGACCGGCTTGAAGACGTTAAGCTCAAAGTTGCCCTGCGAGCCGGCAAACGTGACAGCCATGTGGTTGCCAACCACCTGCGTGCAGACCATAGTCAAAGACTCGCACTGCGTCGGGTTGACCTTGCCCGGCATGATCGACGAGCCGGGCTCATTCTCCGGCAGCTTCAGCTCGCCGAGGCCGCAGCGGGGCCCGGAGCCGAGGAAGCGGATATCCTGCGCAATCTTGAAAAGCGACGTCGCGAGCGTGTTGAGCTGGCCCGAGGCTTCGACGATGGCATCGTGAGCGGCGAGCGCCTCGAACTTGTTGGGTGCAGTGATAAACTCAGTGCCGGTCATCTTGCTGACCTCCTCGGCAATGCCCTCAGCAAAGCCCTTGAAGGTGTTGATGCCAGTACCGACAGCAGTACCGCCCTGCGCGAGCATGCGCAGGCGGGGAAGAGCGGACTTGACGCGCTCGATGCCGAAGTCGAGCTGCGTAACGTAGCCGGAGAACTCTTGTCCGAGGGTAAGAGGGGTCGCGTCCTGGAGATGGGTACGGCCGATCTTGATGAGGTGCTCGAACTGCTCGCTCTTCTTGTTCAGCGCATCGCGCAAGCTCGTGAGCGCCGGGATGAGCTCCTGCTCGATCTCGAGCACGGCCGCAATGTGCATGACGGTCGGGAAGGTGTCGTTCGACGAGGCCGACATGTTCACATGGTCGTTCGGGTGCACCGGCTTCTTGGAGCCCTTCACGCCGCCCAGAATCTCAATCGCACGATTTGAAATGACTTCGTTCGCATTCATGTTGGACTGCGTGCCAGAGCCGGTCTGCCAGACGACCAGGGGGAAGTGGTCGATGTGCTTAAGATCAGCAACCTCTTTCGCCGCCTGCTGAATAGCCTGGCCAATCTTGGGATCTAATCTGTCAGCCTGAACTACCTGCTGCTGGGACCAATTGCACTCACCCAGACCGAACTTCATGTTGACCGTTGCCGCGGCGCCTTTCAGGATACCGAAGGCGCGCACAATCGGCGGCGGCATGCGATCCTGCGGCTGGTTGATCTTGAAGTTCTCCAGCGAGCGCTCCGTCTGCGCGCCCCAGTACTTGTCGGCGGGGACCTGGATCTCGCCAAAGGCGTCCGACTCGGTGCGGGTAGCTTCGCTCATGGTTGCGGACGATGTGAATGTGCGGATAGTGCTAGGGTAACGGTTCGAGGGCGCAGTCAATCGTCGGTTTGCGGCGATAGAGAAGGCTGCGCGGTTGTTGCTTGACAGTGTGGTGGGGAGCTGGCGGGCAGCTTTGCAGGCATGTGCGACAGGCCGGAGGCCCTCGGTATGACGGAGTTTGGGCGCGATTAAACGAATCATGGCCGAGGAATTGATTGCGGGGTGAAAATTGGCAGCTTTGGTAGGTGATTTTCGGCTCCAGCTTCTCCTAGGTCTTGTGTTCTGCGTAGAGATGTTCTAGGAAAGGAATGCCACGATGCACTTTATGGAGAAGAAGCACAAGAGGGTTTTCGGACGGTTCGTCGACCTTGGTGGAGCTCAGTGGAAACGGGTGCGCCCGGAACAAAAATCTGCGCAACCCCGATGACGGCGTCGCCCAATTGAGGGATGCCTTATCGATCGATATCGTAATCGGCTCTCGGACAGGCGGCATCACGGCAACATGTTCGGGTACCGGGAGAACACTCGGGAGAGTTTTACATGTACTTGAAAGATTGGTTACGTTTTACTACTGTAGAACAGTAAGCACGGCCCATACAACCGTTATTACTTTGACGATTAATCGACAAGTAGCCAACGGCTTCACCGAGTAACAAGTCCCATTGCAAATCCCCGAAGTAACTGTTGCTTCCCTCCGCACGATAGCTTTATCGCAAGGCAATGAATCTTTCCAGCCAACCTTCCGAACCACCTGTTGCGCCAAACGAGTCGCTCCCCAATACCACTAGGTATCAAAGAGAAAAATCATCACACCGCCATGTCTACAAGGCAACATCTTGGAAGCTGCTGCTGTCGTCCCTGTCGTCCTTGTCGTCCTCAACTGTCGGCTTGCGCGCACCAGCTGGCTCGGGGGTGGTTCCTCTGCTTCCCTTTTCAGTCGATTCGCTGTCGCTTTCAGAAGGCTCCTTTCCCTGCGGACTGCTAGGTAGCGGCTGATGTCCCGCCCGTGGTGCTTCCTGTTGCTGCTGCCTGGGAGACTTTGGCGGAGGAGTTGGCCTGGGGTCATCCTCGCTGTCTGCTCTCGATCTCCGGCTGATATTCTCCCGTTCCGGAGTAGGCGGAGTGATTTCTGTGCGTGGGGTGCCTTGCTGTCGCGGAGGGCTCTTGGGCGCAGCCTGACCTTGTGGAATAGAGGGACCGATGGGCCGCATCTTCGGGTCCGCGTTGAGATAGTATCCTCTGACGCCGACTATCCTGCCTTCACGTTCGCATCCCAACACCCAGTCTGGAACTACGACGGGAATGTTCATCTCGACAGCCCTCTCCCACGCCTGGCCCCGCCCCTCTGTGCAGACAAAGTGTGTGGTATCGATCCTGACTGTCTCAATCATGCGGGCACCGATCCTGCTCACGGCGTTGGCGAGCGACTCCTTGAGTGATGCTGGCATCACGCCCGGCGTCACGGTGATGCCTGACAGATCAGTCATCTTGTGCGTACGAATGTTGAGCTTGTCGCTGGTGTATGTGCCGGCGGATGTGCGTAGAACGAGGTGAAAGTTGTACTCGGTATCGATGGCCAGTCCGCTGATCTTGGTGCTCTGCATCTCCGTGGGTCGGGGAATGCTGCCAGCCTTGCTGCCATTACGGTACAGGCTCAGGCTCCGCAGCTCCGCGGTGGCCAGTTGTATGGGATCCCATTCGAGCACGAAGGAGGTTTGAGTAGCGTTGCGGCAGCGGAGGACAGGAGCAACGGGCGAGCGAACGCCAAAAGTTTGGTAGATGGTTTCTTGCAAGTTGGAAAAGGCCTTGTGTGCAGTATTTTCCGATGTCAGGTTCCGCGCCACTGTGATATCGACAATACACCCTGAGGTGATGTCCGGAGGGAGAAGCACAGAGGGAAACTCGATCTAAGGACTGTTAACGGAGGTTCTGAGCTACCTTGCGCCTGTCACGCCAGCAAGGCGGGGACCACTCACAATTCGCTTGTCCTCTGTGAGGAGGACAGCCATGCCGGCATCGACTTTGCCGACGGTAAGAGAGACCAGCATCGTTGCGGTTGTGGGGGTGGTGTTGAAAGGGGTTCGAGAGTTTGATGCTCAAGCTGAGCTGCTGCTGGGTTGACGTACAGTCACTTGCTTGCACGGGCGCTCGGGCCACCTTCCATCTCACCAGGAGCGAGACACTTGCTGCCTCGTAAAAGTATCGCAGTACCACAGCATCGTGAAATGTGGATATATTTAATGATCAAATCTCGAGGTTGCTTGCCAATAATTCAAACACCTGGCTCCCCGCTGGGAAAAGAACTGGCCACTTCTCCAACAGCTGAACGCTCGAGCATCATCAATCTATGGACCCTGCCCCACTTCCACAAGCTAAAGAAGCACCAGTATACTACAAGTCTCCATGCTCACAGGCGCAATGTGCTGCGTATTAGGCTTGACATTGCTGCTCATTGGCACATCCCCCAAAGGCCCTTCAGTGCAACGCTCAGTCGTGGAATTTGCGGTTCTGGTTCTCGCCGAACAGCGTCACCCGGATTGCCGGCAGCGCGGAGTATTCAAGCAGCTTTAGCCTCTCCTCCAGCGTGTTGTTCACTTCGATCTTGCCGTTACCGCCAACGATGGACACTCCGCCAGATCTATAGCTTGTCAATATGATCCTGCACGGGAAACGGGGTACTTACGAGCCCTCCGGCAGAGGGTCAGACTCGTCGATCTCGGCCTTCGTCTCGCTGCCAACCTTCTCCTGGTACTCCTTCTCCGCATCCGCGATGGCTTTCTTGACAACGTCGTAGTCGGCTTTGCGCGCACGAACTTGAACAGCCGGCTCGTTGAGAGCGTAGAGGCCCTCGAGAATAAGGCCCTTGAGGATCTCTTGGTACTTCTTCTTATCCTTGGTGTAGCTCGGCAGCTTCTTGGTCGACTCCTCAAACAACCCGTCGAGCAGCTCCTGGCGGGCGCTGAGTACACGTAACCGTGACTTGTTGGAGACCGTGGAGCTGGTGATTTGTTGCGACATTTGAGCCTGCTTGAACTTCTTTTCGTACGTGGCATCGATTGCGGCGGTCTCCTGGCGCACGAGCTTGCTCTTCTCGATAGCAAACTCCTCGTCGGCCTTGAGCTCAATTTCGTGGGCCTTTTCGATGGCTTCTTGCCGGATGAAGGCTGTCATCTTCTTGAGCTCGCTCGAGACCTGGGGTTATCTCGTATGCAAGCTCTAGGCAACTTGGGAGGGGTCGCAGAGACTCACTTGCTCGTCGGACAAGGCATGTTTGCTCGCCATTATAAAGGTCGTATAAGAGGCCAAATGGTGTGTCGAGTGAGGACCTGGGGTATGTTGCTAGAGTTACTGCAGCAGAGTTGGAGCAGTTGGTGGGGTTGCAAGTTGAAGCTCCGATACAGCTCGTTCGCCCTTAGCCCAAGCGGGACCGCCGAGCACTGCGCAAGGGAGCAATGGGGTATGACCAGTTTCAGCCAATGACGCGTAGCGGTGACATGCAAGGCCTCAAAGCAGATGACATCTGCCCTGTTCGGACTTGTCCTCTGAAACCCCAACCCGCAGCAACTCCCAGCTCAAATCACCATTCCTCTCAACCTCTCGACGCTTCAGCAAGTTAACTCACCTACCCTGCTCCTCTCAAGCCTTCGACAATCACCACCAGCATCACGTCCTGCACCTCTCTTCGTGCGGCTGATCTCTGTAAAACCGTACGCACTCCGTCGGCCTCCGGTCTCGCCAGGCGTGCCTGTCCGCATCACGCGCGCTCTCTCATTCGACAATCACGGCGCTTTCACCGACCCCACCGTGAGAGCCCGACAACCTCTGCGAATCGACCATTTCTCCTCAGCCGTGCCCTGCCTATGATGTATAGAGCTGTGCGGTAGCATTCTTACTTCGGAATGCCGGATCTATCGGCCGGCGCGAGCGTCGCGGTACGTCTTTTGATGGAGCCGTACGGTGTCCGCGGTGGCAAGCTGCTAACTTGTCAACCTAGATTGGAGTTCTCGTCGGCCTAATATCAACATGTGTCCAGAGCATAGGCCTGACGCTGCAACGCAAATCCCATCTCCTCGAGGAGCAGAAGGAGGAACACCATGGACGGCGACCACCATACCGGCGGAGGCGGTGGCAGGTGTGTACACAGAGCTGAATGCTTGACGACATGCTTACGGTCTACAGTTGGGCATGTTAATGTTTCTGGTATCCAACATCGTCGGGAGTACCATACAAATCACGACTCTCCCGCTGCCGGTTCTGTCCACGTTGCAAGCCGTAAGTTTGTAGGCCCAAAGCGTTCCGCATCTAACGGTTGCAGTCCGGCCTTGTCTTTAATACCGCCTGCGCAACTATCATCCTCGACGAACCTTTTACTAGATGGTCGATAATAGGGACGGCTCTTGTCGCAACTGGGGCGGTGCTGATCGGCACGTTCGGCGCTCTGACGGAGCCGTCGCACAACCTCACTCAGCTGCTATTCTTGCTTGGACGCCACCAGTTTCTCCTCTGGTTATTCGGTACATTTTTCATCATTATTGTCATCCTGGTCGGGCAATGGTTCCTCGAGCGGGCCTATCACCATAATACACACCGCCTCCGCCTCATCCGCGGCATGTCCTTTGGATGCATCAGCGGTATCCTTTCAGCGCATTGCTTACTCATTGCCAAATCGGCCGTGGAACTGGTCGTCCGGACCATCGTCGACCATGTCAACCAGTTCAACCGCTGGCAGTCGTGGATGATCCTCGTGGGACTCGTGTTTTTTGCGTTGACTCAGCTGTACTACCTGCATTGCGGCCTGCGACTGGTTTCCACTAGTGTCCTGTATCCCTTTGTCTTTTGCATTTACAATATTGTCGCCATCCTAGACGGCCTTATCTACTTTCAACAAGCGTCCCGGTTGTCGGCGGTACACGCGGCACTCATCGCCGTCGGAACAGTCATCCTACTCGGCGGCGTCTTCGCACTGAGCTGGCGCCTGGAGCCGGAACACGCGCCCGGTGCACCAGCAGCCGGAGCGAAAGCCCGCATTCCCACTCCACAAACCGCCCTAACACCAGGCATGGGCCTGCTCAACACAGAAGGCGGCGAAGAATCGGCCCCACCCTCGCCCTACCTCCGACCCGCCGACGACGAAGAAGCCATCACACACGCACACTCCCTGCGTCCCTCGGAAAACACGCCGCTCCTCCGCACCACCACCGCACCCATGTACTCCCAGCGCCCGGGCAAGAAGAAGGGCGCCCTCCGCCCGACCAAGCCCCGCCGTCTCACCCTCACGAATGAAACGAGCGAGATCTGGGACGAGCTGCATGACCGCGGTGATCGTCGTTTGTCGGGGTCCTGGTCTACGCACTCCGGCTCGCCGGGCGCGTCTCGCACGGTCCGGTTTGGCCCTGGTGCGAGGCGCGGTGGTACGTTGCCGGCGAGGAGGCCGGGGACGAGGCTCCGCTGGCCGAGTATGGATAACTGGGCTCCGTGGGAGGCGGGGAGGTCGAGGCCTGCTCGGCCGCTGGCCGAGGAGGAACACGAACATGATGATGAGACGACGGATGGGGAGCCGGAGGGGAGGGGGCTTGTGGTTCCGCGGACGAGGGGGAGGGGGTGGAGTCTGGGACGGAGAGGGGAGGACCAGGGGGAGGAGGGCGGGTGGTTTAAGCTTAAGTGGTGGAAGCGGAGGAGGAGAAGCGGGGAGGGGGAGGGGGCGTAGTCTTGTTAGCGTTTTGGTATATGTATGCATTTTTGTGGGTTGCGGCTGGGTAATGTACGTGGTTATGCCTTTGGTTCCTGCAGTTGGGAAGATGAAGATGATTTCAGAGTATGGAGCCTGTGATCCACACAGGTAATCAGCGCCAAAGTGTCGTTCCGGCCCTAAAGGAGGAATGATATAGCCCGCCTCAGCCTTCTGCCGTCACCCTGCAGCACCCCCGCCGACATCCCAACAGCCCCACCCCGCCTTCTCTTGGCATTCGAACCTCAACTGACCCCGCGCAAGCTGACGCTGCCGGCCTCACCGTCGCACATCTCGCTCCTTCGCTGCCAAATTATCTAGGCATATTCGGCTGAAGCTGAAGAAGCTTACCCTCCGCTCTCCCACCGTCCAACCGACTACCGCCGCCCCACCTTCACAATGACCGACTCAACCCCGCTCTTCTCCCCCTCCCTCATCTCCCCAGCCGTCCTCGCCGACCTGCCAGAGGGATATACCTGCCGACCGTTGCAGGCCACGGACTACGCGCTCGGACACCTGGATGTACTCCGGGTGCTCACGACGGTGGGCGAGGTCAGTGAGGCCGCGTGGGCGGAGCGCTACGCGTGGATGAAGAATCGCAATGATGAGTACTTCCTGCTGGTCGTGCTGGATGAGAGTGGGGGGAGGATTGTGGGGACGGGGGCGCTGGTTGTGGAGAGGAAGTTGTGAGTGCGGCCTAGCGGGTTGAAAGGGGGGTGGGCTAATGGGGACAGTATTCATAACTTGGGTCTGGTCGGGCATATCGAGGATATCGCGGTGGCGAAGGATCAGCAGGGGAAGAAGCTGGGCCTGCGGATTATTCAGGCGCTGGATCATATTGCGGAGCAGGTTGGGTGCTATAAGGTATGTGAGAGTGAAAGACGGTGTGGGGTGGGGAGGTGGGCTAATCGGGGTAGTCGATTTTGGATTGCTCGGATGCGAATGAGGGGTTTTATGTTAAGTGTGGGTTTAAGAGAGCGGGACTTGAGATGGCGCATTATTATGAGGGGAAGAAGAGTCATGCGTGAGGGGAGGGTGGGAATGGGGGTGTGGGGGTTGAAAAGCCGGTTGGCATATGCGTGTTTGCAATGGATGAGGTGTGGCCTTGTGGCTGCCGGTTTGAATGAAGGGAAGATAGCTTTCCGATCATGTTCAATTTGACCATATCTTGAGACTGGTCAAAGCGATTCAATAATCCAAAATCTAGACGCGAAGAATCATCGCGATATCACATGCTCTCGCGACCCTGTCCCCCAACCTCACCTTAACCTCCCCCCATAAACCAGCAACCAAACCACCAAATGCCTCCCACCGCAACCCCCATCGACACTACCGACCTAACCCTAGATGAACCAACCTTCAATATCCCAGGCGAAACATGGCTCTCCATCCTCCGCACCCCGGCTCCCTACGAGCTCGAATTCTTCAGCAAAGTAATGCTAAACCTAATTCGCAACCCCAACATCACGAGCAGCTACCTCTTCCGCGCCGAGATCTACTACGACAGCGACAATGACGCCTCCCTCCCCTCCGCCGACGGCACAGAGGCGGACTCCTTCACCCGCCACATGAAGCCCGAGTTGCGCCCCCTTCCTGCTTCCGTCCCCGGGTATGAGAGGACAAGGACTTTTGTCCGCCGCCTCGTGCCGCGGAATCCGGCGCTGGATGCGAGTCTGGTGCAGACATGCCATCTCTTCAGCCGCACCACCGCCGGTGGGGAGGAGGAGAGTGTCGTGCTGTATATCCCGCACGTAACCTCGCCCGACGATATGCCGTACTACCACCCAACCGTCCGCGCCCTCGCCTTCCAACACATCTCCCCTGCCTCAGGCCCCCCCTCCAACTCCTCTAACCCCAACGCCGGCTCCCTATCAATCCACTACGCCCTCTTCCCCACCACCCCCCTCACCCCGCGCCTCACCCGCACGGCCCTCGCCCTCGCCCAAATCATCACCAAGCACAGTCTAGGCCAAAAAGCAGGCTACACAAAGCGCGTGCATCACGACCTGCTCGTCCCGCAAAAGGCGGTGCAGGATACGTATACCCGGTTGAAGGGCACATATGCGAGAAGATTGATTGAGGGCTGGGTGGAGACGACGGATCCGAGTAAGCATGTGTTTGAGGATTTGGGGATTGCAGCGTTTTTGGTTGAGGTTTGGGGGGGGGTGTATGCGGCTCCTCGGAGGCCGGGCGGAGAGGGGGATGAGGGAAGGGGGAAGGAGGGGGGAGGGGAAGAAAGGCCCCCGTTCCCCGGCTTCGTCGACATTGGCTGCGGCAACGGCCTTCTAGTCCACATCCTCCGCTCCGAGGGGTGGGAAGGATGGGGCTTCGATGCGCGCGCGCGCAAGACGTGGTCCGCTCTGCCCCCTTCCACCTCCGCCCATCTCAAAGAGCTCCTCCTCGTTCCCCGAGTCTTCCAAGACGCCGCGGGCACGCCTGCTCCCCAGTCAACACCAGATACTTCTGCCGCCGAACCCACATCAGACTCTCCGGCCTCCGGACCTACACCAGACTCTGCCCCACCTGCCCCTGGTGGTTCAGAGGGTGGAACCCCATGGCACAACGGCCTTTTCCCCCCCCACACCTTCCTAATTGCCAACCACGCCGACGAACTCACGCCCTGGACGCCACTGCTGGCAAGTCTGTCGGCGAGTGCGTTTGTGGCGATTCCGTGTTGTAGTCATGACCTAGCTGGGGCTCGCACCCGCTTCTCTACTACCAGTCCCACCGCCTCAACGCCCTCCCCATCCATTGCCGACCCTCTACACTCTGCCACATCCCCTTCCGCCGACGGTCCCGGCCCAAAAGCCGGTTCCCTAGCCCGCAAATCCAAACCGCCCTCCGCCTACGCCGCGCTGACGGCGTACGTCGCCTCCCTGTCCGCGGAGCTAGGGTTCAGGGTTGAGAAGGAGATGCTGAGAATACCGAGTACGCGGAATGCGTGTGTGGTTGGGCGGCCCTCGTCAGAGATGATGGAGATAGGGGCGGAGGAGAGGGGGAGGGTGGTAGAGAAGATAGTACGGCGGGAGGTCGGGGACCTGGAGGCTGCTGCCAAAGGGTGGGTGGAGAGGGCGCGCAAGGTTGGGGAGAAGGGGGGTGGGGGGCATTGATGATGGGAAATGGTGGGAGAGTTCAGGATAGGTGGTGATCGAGGATAGGGTCAAGACGGGGAGGGGGTGTGTATGATAGAAATCAAAGAAAGACGCCCACGCCTCGCCAGCTTCTAACCCGCTATGCTAACGTAACTTCGTGCTCAATCCTCCCTCCCATCCCTTACATGCAGATATAACATCCTACTCCCTCCCTTCCCATCCAAACCACCCCCTACCCAGTCCCATACTGCCCCGCCCTAGCCTTCATAAACAAATTCGCAAGCACATCCCCCCCCTCCCCACCGGTTGGATACCCCTGCGCAGGCGGCAGCGGTATCCCAGGCGGTCCGCCCCGTGGCCCACCAGCATAATACGCCCCCTCAGGCGTCCCCCCGAAGTGCGAAGGGAAATGAGAAGGTCCGCCGCCTGGGCCGTGCATCATGCCCGGACTCTGGCGTGCTCCCTGCTGCAGTCTCTGCTGTGGGCTTGCATTCTGTCCTTGGAATGGGTTCTGGCCTTGGAAGAGGTGCGCTGGCGGGGTGCCGCTGGGTCCTTGGCGGAGGTGGGGGTGTGAGGGTTGGGGGTGGACTTGGGGGGGAATTTGGGGATGGACTTGGGGTTGTGGCATGGCGTGGCCGGAGTGGTGATTGTGCACTGCGAAGCCGGCGTCTGCCTCGCGCTGCTGCCCGAAGAGTTCGCGGAGCGAGAGACTGCGGCCCTGGGGCCCGGCGTGGGCGAATCCGTTTGCTCCCTCCGCGAGGGACCGCGCGCGCTCTTCGGCCGCTGTGCGGGAGTCGCGGGCGCGGGTCGCGGCGTCGAGGATGGCGCGCGCGGCATCGGTGCGGGCATTGGCTGTCGAGCTAGGCGGGGGCTCGGCGAAGATCCAGAGGCCGTAGATATGCGGATCCGTCTCGCTATCGCCCTTCAAGATCACGTATTCGTCCGTTACGTCGATGTCCTCTGGAGATCTGAGGCGGGCTTCGAAGTTTTCTAACCCCCGACGCGACAGGATGACGACGTTGAAGTGGTCGGCCCCCAAGTCGTCGGGCGCGAGCTGGCAGATGAACATTGTGCCCTCTATGGCGGATTTTTCCCAGTTTGAGAGGGAGGGTTTGAAGATGTAGAGGACGACGAAGTGGGAGGTTGCGAGGACGGAGGTTATGCTTGGATAGTGCCTTTGGAGGACGGCGAGGTTTAGGGCGGTGATGGAGGAGGAATGTGGGTTGGGGGTGGTGTTGGCGGGGTCGAGGTCGTGGGGATGGGGGTTGTGGGAGGTGGTGCGCAGTCGAGTCGCCATCGTGGTGTGTGGTGGGAGAGGTAAAGTGGGTGACGATAATGATATCGAGGGGTTGCTGAGTGCGAATATTGGGTGGTTGGCGTTGCTGACGGTTTAGTGTAAACACATGAAGTCATCGCGACGTGTCGAAGGGATCGAAGCCCAAGTGGCTTGGCAAGGCAGGGCGCCGATGATCGAGTGGTCCAGACGCTTTCGGCTGGTGCTGATTCATGGCACTGCGTCATTCCCAACACCTCATATATTCACAACCCACTTCAACCTCACCACCACGTCTACAACCTCACCACCGCCGTGCTCTCAATTGCTATTCCTCCTCCCTCCGCCGCTCTCCCACATCGCATCCCAACCACCATGCCCGCACCCCGCTAAACCCACCACCCCCACCCATCTCTACCATCACCAGCGCGATGCCCTCCTCCCCGAAATCCTCCCGTCCCTCCTCCCCCACCTCCTCCCTCGAATCCCTCACCAGCAACATCCCCGGCGCCTACCCCTTCGACACGTCGACCGCCGCCTCCCTCAGCGCCGCCGTCCACGCTCGCCGCCGCAGCTACACCCGCCAGACTCCCTTTCGTGTCAAAATCGGCACCTGGAATGTCGCCGCCATGCGCGGCGCCGAGCGCGACATCGGGGCCTGGTTCGTGCACGCGCAGGGCGTAGCCGAAGGCCTCAGCGGCGTAGACCGGGGCGCGCCGGAAGGCCGCGAGAGCGTTGAGGAACAAGAGTTGCGGCGCGTGAGGAGCAAGACGGAGACGAGCGTGCCGCTGGGGGATGAGGGCGCTATGCCCAGGGGTGAAGAGGTTGGGATGTATGTGCTTGGCTTGCAGGAGGTGGTGGATATTGCGTCGCCCACGGAGGCGCTGAAGCCGTTTACGGACCCGATGCCCGCGGGCAGGTTCAAGGCTGCGCTCGCGGAGGCGCTGCCGGACGGTTACACGCTGGTTGCAGAACAGCAATTGATTGGGCTGCTGCTGCTGATCTACGCGGCCCCTGACGTAGCAGCTCAGGTGCGCGGCGTGAGTACGTGCTGCGCCGGGACGGGGCTTTTCGGATACATGGGCAACAAGGGCGCGGTGGCGGCGCGGCTTATGCTCGGCGAGACGACGTGTCTGGTCTTCGTCAACTGCCACCTCGCGGCGGGCGCCGACAAGACTTCGCTGGACCGGCGCAATTGGGATGCGGCGCAGGTGGTTGCGCGGACGAAGTTTGAGCGCTTGGATGAGGAAATGGGGATGCCGAGGGGTTTTGGGGAGACGCTGGGGGATGAGGATTATGCGTTTTGGTTTGGGGATTTGAATTATCGACTTGAGGGGATTCCAGGGGATGATGTCAGACGGCTGTTGACGCTGCATACGAAGAATGAGTATAAGGTTCCGCAGAAGGCGGATGATAAGGCGCAAACGGCGGCGGATGGCTCGGGGGTGGAGACGACGAAGCTGGAGCAGGCTGAGAATGCGGTCACGGGTCTTCTCACGCTGGGCCGGAATAGTGGCAACGGGATCATCAACGCCGTCACCGGCAGCAGCACCAACAGCGGCATCAAGGACGGAAGCGACACTGCCTCAGTAGCTTCAGAAGACGACATCCCCGCCAGCATGGACCCAACCTCCCTCCACACAACCCTCGCCTCCCTCCTCCCCCACGACGAACTCCACCAACAAATGCGCGCCCGCAAAGCCTTCCACGACGGCTGGAGCGAGGGAGAAATCAAATTCCCCCCCACCTACAAATACGACGTCGGCAAAGTCGCCGTCTTCGACAGCTCCGACAAGAAACGGTCTCCTAGCTGGTGCGACCGCATCTTATATAGGACCCGCGCCGCCCATGTCCGGTACAAGGTCAAACTCGCCGAGGAAGAAGCCGCGAAAAAAAGGGATGAGGAAATGAAAGCCCGCGGCGTAGACGAGGCTGCGGCGGATGAGAATGTACTCTTCGACTACGAACCGACGTCAGATGACGACTTCGCATCTGCGCCCGAGGACGCGGCCTCGGCTTCTGATGATGCGAGCCTCGATCTGGAGTGCTACACCGCGCACCAGCGCGTCCTCACCTCCGACCACAAGCCGCTCGATGCCGTCTTCCGCCTAACCTACGACGCGGTCGTCCCGGACCTAAAATCGCAAATCACGAAAGCCGTCGCGCGCGAGCTCGACAGAGCCGAGAACGAGGCCCGGCCCTCAGTTACTGTTATCGTGGACAGCCATGCTGGGGACGAGAGCACGGATTCCGATGCTGAGGTTGCAGGTGTGGGTGTGGGGAGGGGGGTCGTGGATGGTGTTGTGCATTTCGGGAGGTTGAGGTATAAGGGCCGGCGCAAGGCGCGGATGGTCACTATCGCGAACACGGGGCGTGTGAAAGCGCGTGTTGGGTTCGTGGATAGGCCGGGTGCTGAAGACGGGGGTGCGACGCCGGAGTGGCTGGGCGTGCAAGTCCACGCCACCCCCGATGCTAGTGAGAAAGGCAAGAAGCAACCGACGTATACGATTGAGCCGGGGGAGGTGTGCGAGGTGGAGCTCACCGCGCGAGTTGAGGGCGTGGAGACGGTAAAGAAGCTGAATGAGGGCGTGGTTAAGTTGGATGATGTGTTGATACTGAGGGTCGAGGGGGGACGGGATCATTTCTTGCCGGTGCAGGGGGAGTGGGTGCGTGGGCATGGGGGGTTGGAGCGCGGGGTGGATGTTTTGAAGAGTGTGGCGGAGGGGG